>JBBGZY010002475.1:0-420000 GCA_037952925.1 Lithobates clamitans
ACAGCAAGAGCCGAATGCAAGTCAAATTTAGGGACTTGCATTAAAGTGTTACTAAACCCAGGACCCTGCAATCTGATCTCACACAGAACATGGAATTATTAAAAAAAAATGTAAACTGCTAAATACCTTTTTTTTCTCATTGGCAGTTAGGCCTTGTGCACGCTTTGTATACAATACCGTACGCTCTCGCAAGGCTGTGTTTACTCGCAGAGGTGTTCGTGCATTCCTGTGCTGGCAATCCCATTGATGTCTGTTGGGCCACGGTTCCTGAATTCACACTGTCTGTATTTGGGGACCCGTGCCACATGGATGTCACATTGGGAAACATCGGTTATGAGTGTTCTCCAGTAGATATCAAGAGAATTTGCCTGCATGGGGATGTAGCCCTGTGCGGGTGAACGCGGGTGTACGATTTTGTATGCCCAGTGTTCATGCACCAACAACAAAATTCAGGATGCACTTGGCCAAAAAACAAAACTGACAGTTTTAAAAAATTTTTATTTAATTAAATGTGGCTTTTTTTTTTTTTTTTTTTTTTTATGGGATATAGCGTGCCATTATTGTTTTTCTTGGGGAGGGGTTAGTGATTGCACAATATTATCAGTTTTGTGACATGGCCCCCTAGTGTCTGTCCTTCATCTGGTAATACCAAACTTATGGAGACCTGTCAAACTTATAAAAAATTAGCTTGTTCTGCAATCGCAGGACTGGTACACACCTGGCTGCTTTCTCATCTGCGTCGTTGCTGGCTTTGGTGACATATTGGAGTGGCGGGGCCTGTACAATAATGGCTCTTAGGTCTAACAGAATGTGACGGGAGCAGCTTTTATGGGAATACACCTCATGTTCATTCTCTAACCAGTTCAGCTAGGTGCCATGTTCTGGCACGCCAAGGGATGTAAACACGTAACGCTGTGTGATGTATGGAAAAACCTGTGGCTGTTTACTGCAAACTGATCCCTGCCGGGGTCTTCTGTCACCTTTCACACACATTCTGCAACTGCATTTTTAAAGAGGCTTGACGTGCATTGAGAGGGGCCCTGACATTGTAGACAGATCGAGAATCATCTTGCAGGCTTGGCCAGTATTTGGGGGGCCCGGTGATGTCACTCGGGCCTAGTAGTAGTAGTGAGGGCCTCAAAGAATGGAGCTTGTTACCCAGGGCAACTAGAAAGATTATACATGAACCTAAAAGACAACATTTGGTTGTCAGAGACAACTAAAATGTTTGTTATTGCTGAAGAACATTTTGAATAAACATTCTTCATGGCGTTTTTTTTTTTTAATTCACCTCAGCGGGGAACTTTTCTGTATTTGTTGTCACTTTTACTTGGGATTCTAAGATAAAATTGTGTGGTCTGCCTATCCAGTAATGTAGAGAGCTTCGCTGGTGTACAAAGCAAAGTGCCAATATCAAAGGTCAGCCACCCATGGCAACCAGCCAGAATTTACCAAAAATAAATGAAAGATGGATTCTGACTGGTTGCCATAGATATTGCACTTGGTTCTTTTGTTGCTGTGTTGTGGTTAAGAACAAGAAGGCCTCGTTCACATGGGGCGTACGACAGTAAACTCCCATGCAGGACCATGTTTACCAGCAGGGGGATGTACAGGTGTTTATGCAGGCAGTTGCACTGCCAGTTGGGACGTAGTAGCTGCATGGACACGGGCGCTGCTCCATAATTTTGAAATCCGTGCACGTCCCCCCTGGCGCACACTGTCTGCACTCGGGGCTGAGCATTTGCGTGTATTTCAAAATCGGGAGCAGTGTCTGTGCAGCTACTGTGTCTCAGTTGCCATCAGTGGTATGGAATGCACGGGAAAACCTGTGCATCCCTGTGCTGGTAAACCTGGTTCTGCATGAGTACGCTATAGTCTGTCCCAGGTGAACGAGGCCCCTTTGTGCTTTACCACAACACGATAGGCTGAGCGCCCATGCATGCTGTCTCTTGTTGGGGTAGAGTACAATAAGTCAATGCACTTGCACAGATGTCAGAATTGAGAGCAGCGACTGTGTCTACGGGTTACTACATCTTCTGTTGCGTGCATAAACGTGTTGCGGTGGTCTTCTTCTTGAATGGCACCCCAACTCCCCAAGGCAGCGCAGCTCTAACACGCGTAGTAGCACACTTCTGTGGATTGTGGTACACCACCTTGCCAAAAAATGTTGCATGTCGATTTTTGGAATTGTCAGCCACCCATTCGAGTGTGCTGCCTTAATGTGATGTACAGTAATGCAATTCGCCAGGGTCTGAATGTACCCTAAATGTCCGCTGTTTTTGCCTTTTTTATCTATTTTCCACACGTGACTTGTAAAATTCTTTTGAGGAACATTTGAATTCATTTTGTGCCCTTCCTAAAATAAAGGAGAACAAGTTGGGATTTGAGGTGTTATGGTAATATCAGTTTCATGCCACGGATGTTGGTTAGTTGACTGACTGCTCCATAGAAATCATGGTTTCCATTGCATGCATTGATGGCTCTAACAGACCCGACACAGCTGTACACGTGCTGGAATAAATGGCTCCATAGTTGGGCTGTGAGCATCACAGCTGCCAATGGCGAAATAAAGGATGGATTTGTATGACTCTGCCCATTGTCTTAGGTTGAAGAATAACCGCCCTTGTTTCATGATATCTAGATACCTTCTCCGCTGGCCTTTGCAGTATATTAATGGGGCTTTCCTATTTTCTTAGTGAAATCTTCCCCATAACTACAAAGGTACTCACTGTAAATTGTTCTAGGTGTGTTAGGCTTAATGTACATGGGACGCTGAGGCAACCTCCTCTGAACAAATTTTTTTGACAGCTTCAAACCGGCGTTTACATGCTGTGTTTTGCAGCGTTTGCATCTAGGAGCGTTTATTTAAGATCACATCATAGGACCCTCCCAAAGCGCATATATATATATATATATATATATGTGTGTGTCCCTGTTGAAATGCATTGAAAATGCAGCAAGAACGCATCAATAACGCACCCATGTTTTTGATGCAACTTTTGAGTCCCATGACCTATGAAAAACCCACGCACCTTTTTTTCTCCTATAGTAAAAAAGCCAAAAACACAATTTTTGGCTATAATGTTTCGGCCACTGACATTTCAGTGCATCTCTAGTTCTAGTCAGTCCAATGTATGAAGATATTTTTGTTTCAAACGGCATTGAAAGTATGTTTAACCACCATACCATGCAAAACAAAATGTCACTGGTGTGTGACTGGCATTTGCACTGTGCCTATATACATCATTGCGTTGAACTAAAGTGCATCAACTGCCCATCAACAGACTGCCTTGGTGTGAATGAGTTCTAAAAGTCAAGGTCTGCTTATTACATTGCCCCCTCCAAAGGTTTTTGTATTAAGTTTTTAAACTACCTGTGGTAAAGGTTAGAAAATACAGTTGGCTTTCTCCAAGCTTCCACACAGCTCCCATGAAGGATGACCTTGGTCCTTCCAGTGGAATTTTAGAAACCCCAGGTATTCCAATACTCTGCAATGTGGTGGGCTTTGGGACACACTTGACGCTCCCATGATGTCTCCCTGTATTGTGACGAGGATAGGTATATTGAGAATAGGAAGGTGGAGAGGCACTAGGTATAAAGCAGAACTTTAGCTGAATTTTGTAAGCCTGTCATCCCATATCATATTCTGTGTGATCTTTAGGCATGCCAAAAGCCTTAAAATGTTGAGGGTATATCTAAAAATCTAGTTTTTGACCATATAGGAATTGAGGGGAGATCACTACCAATGGTGATGCAAGCTCAATAAAAACTCTAACAAGGGTTCTAACCATTTTTCTTCTCTATTCAAATCTTGGTTCCCTTTTCGGATGGAATTTTTATTTATTTTTAATTCTAAATTGGCTTTGTAACTGTACGCTATTGGACTTTTGGCACCAAAATGATGGTTGGTCTGTTGGGGTTAGTGGACTTGATGTTAACTGGGTGTTGGCGGTAAATTTTATTCAGTGCTGTTTGTCGACTTCTTCCTTGGCCCCCCCCCCCTTTCCCTTCCCTAGAGTTTAGTTGACTTCCTATAATTTGGCCAAAATGGCAAGATTATTATTTAATTACCACGCAAGATCACTTTATTTGCACAGGATTATTATTACAGTAGTTGATTCCAGATATTTACAATCACAAATGCAAAGGTTCAGATTTTCTTTTAAATTCGCTGTGTTCTCCTGAAACCTTCACATATGTACTCATTCTAGTTTCTGTTTTACATAAACTAGTTAATTATATTATAATTTGGGCACTGTGTCTCTTTAAAGTCCTGTTAAGTGTTTGAATATGTTGTGAACTGTAATTATTGGTGATGGCGTCAATAGGAGGTCAAGGGGTCATTGAGCCGCTAATGAGCGGAGAAGAGGCTACTCAAGGGATTCTGTAGACTTGTAGATGGTCATCAGTGTTGCATTTGGCTGCTGTAATTTCATATAGTAACTGGTCTAGGTCTGGACGTTGTAGTGGACCTGTGATGGGATGTTGGGGATGAACAAGGAACCGTATGCTGAGGTCTGACCGGGGTGGGATGACCTGCCGTTAACCTGTCTTGTGCCAAAGGTGCCCTGCAGATGCCAGAATCCAGATGGGCTGGTAGGTTATTGGGACAGTTTCTCACCCATCTGTACCTGTATCCTGGCATGCTATGCTTATCGTTTTATGGGATGGTAATATTTTGTGGGGTTTGAAATAAGCGATCATGTTAAAGGGGAATTTGGGAAAACTATTAATGATTGGGTTTTTTTTTTTTTTTTTTTTCCCCAGTAGTATGAGGTGCATGTTCTGGTTTGCCCACTCTGTCAGTGCTTTCTGTCTTGGTGGTAATTTTGTATAAGTGTGGCTTTTGAGACCCTTCATCAAATACAGTCCACGTCTTAGTGAAGTGTGTGCTGCCAGAACACTTTGTTGGAAGTTTAAAATTTAAAAAAAAAATGTTCCCACTAACTTTAAACCTGGGGTGCGGGGTTTATTTTTTTCTCCACATAGACTAGTTGGTTTATGGCGGTCTTGGCAATGAAGTGTTTGTCCATCGTCCTGTCCCACCACTTGCGGTCAAGCCATCTTTCTATTGTTCATACAGCCGACAAGCAAATTCCACACGTGCATGGCGGGGTTTAATATACAAGAAGGAAGAATGATTGTCTAGTGCAGGGGTCTCCAAACTATGACCCTCCAGTTGTTCAGGAACTACAATTCCCATCATGTCTGAATTTCAGAGTCCTACAATGCCTCATGGGATGTGTAGTTCCGCAACAGCCGGAGGGCCGTAATTTGGAGATCTGGTCTAGTGCTTGGATCATAACTTGGATATGCAGTAGGTTTGCTAAGGAACAATACAGAAAATGCCAAAAACATTTGACTATTCGCTTCCCTTTTCTGAGTTTATTAGTATTTGTGTCGGGCAGGGGCGTTGCTAGGGGGTGGCTTTTGGGGCTATAGCCCCGAATCTGAGGCCAATAGCCCCGAGTCTCTGCAGGGGTCCCCAAGGGGAGGGGAGGCTCTCTGGGGACCCTGATATTAAGGCCTAGGCTCTCTAGGGACCCAGATTTAAGAGGGAGGCTCTCTGGGGACCCTAATGTAAGGGGGCCTCTCTGGGAACCCTGATGTAAGTGGGGGGGGCCCTCTGGGTACCCTGATGGAAGGGGGAGGCTCTCTGGGGACCCTGATGTAAGGTTATGTAAGGGGGGGCTCTCTGGGGACCCTGATGTAAGCGGGGGGCTCTCTGGGGCTATATATACACCCACACGTATATTACTGTATATACATGTGTATGCCCACCCAAGCGTATGACTTTCTTTACTACGCTGCTATGGGCTCTAGCCCCAGATCTTTTGTAGACCTAGCAATGCCCCTGGTGTCGGGGCTTATTCACAAAGCCTCTGCTCATGACAAAGACCACAACCAAACTTTACGTTGGCCATAGATGGGTAGCATTTCAAACAAAAATTCTTAAGAGGTTGAACGAGTTTGTTTTTCTAATCATTAGTGGGTCAAATCGAAGTTCGTTTTTGACTGCAGTGACAGGAAAATTCAAAGAAATTAGTTTTCCATCCTGCTTCTAACAGTATGTAGTTTTCGTTTGGTTAAGTCCATTCATTCCAAAATCAAATGTTAAAAGCAAATCATCTTTCTAATGACAAAGGAATCTTCTGAGAAATTTTGTAGAAATTTTCCTAAGCCTTTTTGTTTAAAAATGACTTGAAATTCTACCCCTTTATGGCCAGCTTTAGATTAGTCAAAAATGTTGTAAAAGATGTGTTTCTTTTATGCATATTGCTAGCTCATTACATCAGGGCTGGTGGGATCGCATGACGATGCCAAAAACTGTTGGATGAGATGCACCTTATAAGATTTAGAGGGTGCTGAAGACCATGGATGTTGCAAGGATAACTCTTTGTATGACATGCAGCAATTAATTGGGTTGTGGCTTCTAGCAAACAAGAATACTTGCCGGTTCAGAAAAGTTGGAGCAACAAGATCACTTCTAACTGGCTTCTGTGGGTATTGTGTGGCTTGGTAATTTTTTACACTATTTTCTAGTAATGCTCACTAATGGCCTGTCAAAGGGATTTTGTCATTGGAGAAGACCAGCGGCAACACATCCAGAATGGATTTTTGTGGTGTGAACCAGCTTTTGGCCCCGTTAACATTGGGGCAATTTGACATGTCAAATATGAGCCTATTGTCTGCAATGGCACAGTCTGACCGCGACTTTGCGGCGCCTGCACCGATTCCCAAAAATAGTTCCTACACTACTTTTGGCGACTTTGGGGGTGATTTCAATAGACATCTGTGCATGAACCAACACAGATGTCTTTTGAAATCTCAGATTCAAACCCACCTTCAGCGTGAACGACGGCTTGGGACTGGTTCACACCACATGCAGTCCAATGTCCAGTGTTCGCATGGTTAGTAGGTTATATGGTTCACAATGGCATAGTTCACACCACTGCAGTCAGTTCCAGGGGGAAAAAAAATGTATAAATTATACACTATTTCGATTAATCGGGGGGAAAACTGCCAACTTATCGATTTATTAAAATAATTGTTAGTTACAGGTCCTACAGTACAGTTACAATTCAATACCGGAGGAATCCGAGTGCCCTGCTAGTTAGAGCTTATAATCTGGGATCTTGTGAAATGGGGCAGTGCAACAGGAGTTGACATCGTTCTAGTTGTAAATAATGAGTTGTTAGTGTGGTTTATTACAGTAACATTAATAATTTCCATGGTGAAATTGAGTAACATGTGGAAATTGATTCACGGCTATCGTTGGTTAACATCACGCTCTTTTTGGTCTTGGGGTTTTTTTTTTGTTTTTTTTTTAATTTCTTCTGCGCTGAGCGCAGTTACACAATCGTGTTGGGCGATCCCTACATCTGCTCCCTGCCTCGGTGTGGGATTAGTGGTTTCCTGTGTGGTTTGACACTGCTTCTTGTCCAGATGTGTCACACAAGGCAGCAGACTATTTTAAAGGCGGGGAGGCCGTGTCACCTGCCTCTTGACAACTGGAGGGGGTCATCCTCCCCTTTTCATGCTTTGGTGTGGAGTGCGAAAAAAGTTTACTGGAGCAAACTATCTCAGAGGGCTGTGAATTACAAAAGAGGAGACATTAGACAGCTGTTTCCTTCTAACAAAGCGGCAAAAGGTTTTTTGCATCTGTTGCTCGTTGTGGGAAAGAAAATTAGACTTCTCCTCTGTTAAGTGTATGTGTCAATAGTCATGCTTTTTTTTTTTTTTTTTTTTTTTTTTTTCTATTACAAGGGATGTTTACATTCCTTGTAATAGGAATAAAAGTGACCCTTTTCTTTAAAAAAAAAAAAAAAAGTGTAAAAATCAAAAGGTAAGATAAATTAAAAAAAAAAAAAAAAAAAAAATCTCTTAACGTGCCCCGTCCTGCCAAGCTTGTGTGCAGAAGTGAACGCATATGACCAGCGACCGCATATGAAAACGGTGTTAAAACCACACATGTGAGGTATCGCCCCGATCATTAGGGCGAGGGCAATAATTCTAGCCCTAGACCACCTCCTCTGTAACTCAAAGCATGTAACTTGTAGATTTTTTTTTTTTTTTCTTTTTTTTTTTAAGGGTAAAAGTTTGTCGCCATTCCACGAGCGGGCGCAACTTTGAAGCATGACATGTTGGGTATCAATTTACTCAGCGTAACATTATCCTTTACAATAGAAAAAAAAATTGCGCTAACTTTACTGTTTTATCTTATTTATTTTAATTAAAAAAAGTGAATTTTTCAAAAAAAAAGTGCACTTGTAAGACCGCTGCGCAAATACGGTGTGACAAAGTATTGCAACGACCGCCATTTTTGTCTCAATGGTTTTCGAACCCCCAAACATTTTATATAATTTTTAAATTTTTTTCTTAAGTAATTTTCTAGCAAAATGTTAACTTGTAAACACCAAATCTCAGAAAAACGGCTCGGTCCTTTAAGTAAAATCCCAAAAATCTTTTTTTTTTTTTTTTTTTTTCTTCCACCCTGGTTTCCTCTAACAAAGCAGCAAAACGTTTCTGCATCTGTTGCTCATTATGGGAAAGAAAATTTAGACTCCATCTGTTAAAGTGTATGTGTTAATAGGATCTGGGGGGATCTGGTTGGTAGGATTATTTTTGTTCCAAGTGAACCAAAGTCTCCTCTTCACTCTGCAAGTGTCAAAACTCCCACATGTGCAAATACGGCCTTTTTACCATCCACATATGTCTGCATTCTTTGCAACACGTAGTTCACACTTATTTATCTTCTGTCCCCATCATTTCCTCCCTTTGCTGTGTCCTTGTCAAATCCTGTAACCTGATTGTACCTGCTGGTCAAGCACACTGTATGGTGCCTCTGTACAGCCGCTTTGAAACATGAAGATGAGATTTTTTTTTTTTTTATTCTGCATCAGAAACGCATGGATACTAGGTACTATGGTAATTGCATAGTTCACACCTGTGCCATCAGTGCCAGAAAAAAATAGAACAGTGTTAATTTTGTCAACTAAAATACGACTAAAACTCACATGGCATTTTAGTCGACTAAAATGGGACTTCTACTAAAATGCCATTTTAGTCAAGACTAAGACTAGAACTAAATTGAAATTTGACGTCAAAATTAACACTGGTCTGTAGTGCATGTTCATACCTCCAATACCATAAATAACATATTTGATTTTTCACTCCAGCAGTATGAGTTTGGAAATTGTAGAGAAATGCTTAAATAATGCATTATAATTTAACTACACCGATTAGATTTTAGATAACTAAAATTAGTTTTAGTCGACTAAAATGCCCTGGAGATTTAGTCGACTAAAAAACGACTAAAACAATTGCAGAAGACTAAAATTGGACTAAAGCTAAAATGCCATTTTAGTCCTAAGACTAAGGCTAAAACTAAATCGAAATTTGCTGCCAAGATTAAGACTGCTTATTACAGTGCATAGAAAACTGCTTACTCTGCAAACTTTTTACAAGAACCAGCTGAACTTCTTCATCGAAACTCTTATCTTAGCGTTCTTCCATAGAAAGGTCTCAAACTTTTTTCCCAAAGGGAATGGTACCAAAAGCAACCAAATAACACATCAGTGTATTATTGTCACTGGACCTGCCATTGTAGAACTTTTTTGAAAATGCTGGTTGCTTGGCTTTCGTGGTAACAATGGCTGACCCTAGGACAAGTATGCATGGCCAGAAAAGTCGTGTGTGTGTGTGTGTGTGTGTGTGTGTGTGTGTGTGTGTGTGTGTTCCGTTTGAGATCCATTCAGGATTTTAAAATTTGGTTCCGTTGACCTCCCAAGTGTTTGCAGTCCCATGACAAACCGGTATAAAAACCTGAAATAATTGAAAGGTGAACTAAAGCTCATCAACACCAGGCCTGATTTGTCAGATTGTAGTTTATCCACTAGAAGGCGCTCTCGGTGGCTCGGTGAAATGATAGGAGCAATCCTTGTTGACCTGTGTAGTTTAAAAAAAAAAATACATTAATGCAAAGATATTTAGACATTGTCCTTCCTTGCTGTGTGAAGAGGATGTGAATAGACCTAGAGATCCATCCCTAGACCTAGAGATCCATCCCTAGACCTAGAGATCCATCCCTAGACCTAGAGATCCATCCCTAGACCTAGAGATCCATCCCTAGACCTAGAGATCCATCCCTAGACCTAGAGATCCATCCCTAGACCTAGAGATCCATCCCTAGACCTAGAGATCCATCCCTAGACCTAGAGATCCATCCCTAGACCTAGATCATCCTTTAAAATCTATTTAATTTTTATGTGCTGTTTAATGGTAATTTTGTGTTTGTTGGGGTAGATTTGCGGTTTTGTGGATTGTTCGCTGAATAATTCATCATAGTGGTCGGTTGCTGCTTCCTTTTAAACCTTTTACAGAGTTGGATTTTAGCACTTAAACCAGTTCCTCCTAAATGTGCTCTGGTTAGATGATTAATTGCTATATACATTAATTACTTTTTTATATAATTTTTTTTTTTTTTTTTTGTATTTGTTTCAGATATACACATAGCTCACAATGAGCTGGAGCTTTCTAACCCGCCTTCTCGAAGAGATCAACAACCACTCCACCTTTGTGGGGAAGGTATGGCTCACGGTCCTGATCATTTTTCGAATCGTACTGACAGCTGTGGGCGGCGAGTCTATCTATTATGATGAACAGAGCAAGTTTGTGTGCAACACGCAACAGCCCGGTTGTGAGAACGTGTGCTATGATGCTTTTGCGCCCTTGTCACATGTCCGATTCTGGGTCTTCCAAATCATCCTCATCACAACCCCCTCCATCATGTACTTGGGCTTCGCCATGCACCGCATCGCTCGCCAGCCAGATGAGTACAGGAGGCGACTGGAAAAGGGGAAAAGCGGCAAGAAAAGGGCACCAATGGTTCTTCGCGGGGCCAGGCGGGATTACGAAGAAGCAGAAGATGACAATGAAGAAGACCCGATGATCAGCGAAGAGCTGGTTCCAGAGAAGGAGGCCGAGGATAAGGACAGAAAGAAACACGACGGAAGAAGACGCATCAAGCAGGACGGGCTGATGAAGGTGTACGTGCTGCAGCTGCTCTTCCGCTCAGTTTTTGAAGTCGGGTTCCTCTTCGGACAATACATTTTGTATGGTTTTGAAGTCGCCCCGTCCTACATATGTACACGAAGCCCGTGTCCTCATACCGTGGACTGTTTTGTGTCTCGTCCCACTGAGAAGACCATCTTCCTCTTCATCATGTATGCCGTCAGTGGGCTGTGCTTTTTTCTCAACCTCTGTGAGCTCTTTCACCTGGGCATTGGCGGCATTCGTGATTCCCTGGGGCGGAAAAATCGGAACTTGGAGGAGGTCCGGTGTTCTAAAAAGACCCCCAGTGCCCCACCTAACTATCACTCTGCGCTGAAAAAAGGGAAGATCCCCAATGGCAAGCTGTATCCAGAAAATGGTGGGTCTGAAGCCTTTGAGTTGCCGGTGGCCCATTCAGGACTGCATGAGCTGGACCAACTGCGTCAGCATCTCAAGCAGGCCCAAGAGCAACTGGACTTGGCCTTTCGGTTGAACAGCATGGCAGACACCGCCCACCAGTCAAGGAGTAGCAGTCCAGAAGCAAACAGCATAGCGGCCGAGCAGAACAGACTCAACTTTGCTCAGGAGAAGGGGGGAGGAGTCTGTGAAAAATCAGGTAAGGGCAAATGAGGTCTAAAGTTCTCAACTAGACTGGTGATCCTGCCAGTACCCCACTTCCTGTCCTAGGGTGACAACACTCTCAGATTTATCACCCGAACCTACTTTTCTGATTTTTGACTACCAGTGTAGGAGGTGCACAGAAATTCACAGAAAATTGCTTGGAAATCTGTTAAAAAAAAAAAAAAAAAAGGGGGGGGGGGGTGTATGCAGGACAACTAATGCAGCCACCACTGAAGACAAGTAAGCTGCATTCTTTTTTTTTAGATTTTATCTTTACACTTAAATTAAAAAATAAAAATAAACAAAACTTTATTGCTTTGACAAAAGGGCTTGTTATATCCACTCAGGGAAATTGTAATACGTTCTGTGGACAGTGAGTGGTTAGACCCCATTCACATTTTGTGAATGGGGCTTTTAGTAAAACAGTTGAGGGTCCCGGCAACTTACAGTGGGGAATTTTTTTTTTTTATTATTATTTGATCCCTTGCAGATTTTGTAAATGTGCCCACTTACAAAGAAATTAAGGGTCTGTAATTTTTATCGTGGGTGAGTTTTAAATGAGAGAATATCAGCACAAAAGCTAGAAAAGAACAATGATACAAATGTTAGAAATTAAACATGACTTAGTACTTGGTGACGAAACCCTTGTTGGGAAGCACAGAGGTAAGACGTTTCTTGTAGCTGGTGACCAGGTTTGCCCACATCTCGGGAGGGATTTTGGTCCACTCTTAACAGAGCTTCTCTAAATCCTTTAAGGTGTCTTGGCAACTCAAGTTTCAGCTCCCTCCATACATTTTCTATAGGATTAAGGTCTGGAAACTGGCTAGGCCACTCCATGACCCTAATGTGCTTCTTCTTGAGCCACTCCTTTGTTGCCTTGGCAGTATGTTTTGGGTCATTGTCATGCTGGAAGACCCATCCATGAGCCGTCTTCAGTGTTCTGGCTGAAGGCAGAAGTTTCTAATGCAAGATTTTACAATGCATGGCCTTGTCCATTGGCCGCTGTAATGCAGCAAGGTTGGTCTGTACCTTTTTTAGCAGAGAAACGGCCCCAAAGCATAATGTTTCCACCTCTGTGCTTGACTGTAGGAATGGTGTTCTTGGGGTCATAGCCAGCATCTTGCTTCCTCCAAACATGGCGAGTCCCCCTCAAGAAAGCGCATGTACAGCCATGCCAATGAACAGCTAAATGATTCAGAAGGATTGGGAGAAAGCTGTGGTCAGATGAGACCAAAATTGAGCTCTTTGGCAATAACTTGACTCGCTGTGTTTGTGGGAAGAAAAAAATGCAGACTGTGACCCCAAGAACACCATCCTTACAGTGAAGCAAGGAGCCGGGGGGCGGCTATTTAACAGCAGTAAATCTGACACAGGCTTGCTTTCATGGAAATTTGTTATGGGAAAAACATGGATGTTGCCTCGCTGGTGTGCTGATGCCTTGACCTTTTTTGGTCGCTAATCCTGAACAAGTAAGGAATTCTGACTCTTGTTTGCGCCAGGCTTGCTCCAGCTCAGTGGTGAGAAGTGAGAGCCAGGGAACTAGCATTTTCAGAAGTGGGGTTAGCAAAGGCAACCTACATACATTCTTAAAAGTGCACACTGCTGCCAAGGCTTCAGAATTTGATCACTTCTCATTAAATCATCTACAATGTAGCACTGCCATAAAGCGTAACATTGTGTAGGGGGGTACAAGAGACCCTTTTGTTGCCATCCAGCCTTAGGAAAGGGCGATGGGGCGCTTCAGCTACAAATATTCTGATGAAGCTGTTTTGTCTCTGCCCAAGTCTTTGTGTGAAGGTAGGGTTTTGCTGTTTTAGGATGAGATCTGGCCGCAGTTTCAAAAATCAAGACTGAAGTAGTAGATCCTCCGACAAAAGTCATGAAATAAAGATTTAATTTTACCAGTGTTTTTTAAGATTTTTTTTTTTTTTGACTAATTTGTCACACACCAGCCTAAGGCCTTTTATAGGGAGAGCCAATTCCAGGGGCTAATGGGTTAGAGGAGCTACAGTAGGAGTGACCCAGAGATTTGTTCATGTAAGGCAGAACAGGTGCACTTTAAATCTGCTCTGGTTGGAGCTTACGCTGGAACGAGGATGCACTACCTGCCCTCGTGTGGACCAATCGCCAGCGCTGTCATATGAGCAGAGTGAGTATCTCCTTACTCGGGAAACTGAATTTCCAGAACTCCCTAGGATACTTAAAACTGTAGTAAACCACAGCATACGATTGCAAAAAATCCCCTGCAAGGCAGTGGCATAATGTGCTAGTATGCATCGCATACTAGCACAATATGAAATGCTTGCCTTAGAACGAACCCCTTCAGCGATGCGCTGTCACTGTTGACAGGGCTCCCATCTTCCCCCAGTCTTCCTTCCGAGTTCGCAGGCTCCGGCCGTATGGGTGGCTGGGGCAGCAATGACTTCACTCACGTGGATGTAGGAGCCGTCCGCTGCGGCACAGAGTTCTGAAGGTCTGGCACGGTATGCTGGATCTTCAGAGCGCATGTGCTGGTGACGTCACCGGCTGCATCAAGTGTGAGGTGTTCCATCCCCCCCTGCAAGAGGTGAAGTGTACAGAAAGTTAGTTAAGGTCAGATTTTATAGACCTAGGAATGGCGTTAGTAGTTTCTCTTTCGTTCATTAACAGACACAGCGTTCCATTATTCAGAACCATAGGGTTATATCGCCCCTTACAGGAGTAGGACACTGGGCAGAAAAAAGACCTTCCCTTTTTTTTTTTTTTTTTTTTCTGCCTAGTTTCCTACTCCTGTAGGGGGCAATATAACCCTATGGTTCTGAATAATGGAGCGCTGTGTCTGTCAATGAACTCGGAGAAATGGATTTTAAAGCAAGTCAAAAATCCCATTTTCTCAAGATGTAGTTTGATTTTGCAAGTTTTAATATTGCTTTCATTAAAAGCTTTATGGATTTTTGTAGTACTTTTTTTACTAATGCTTTTCACTTTTTTTTTTTTTTTTATTTCACAGGTTTGTGATATTCGGAGGATGGGGTTGGGGAGACGGGGGACTTGAAGCATTGCCAATCGTGAACGACAACTGGAATTGAATTACCATGAGGGTCCTGACCCCTCCCCCGGCCAGGAAACTCTGCGGAGGGTGAAGAAAAGGGAACGTCTAGGGAGAGAGCGGTTTATGAATAGCTCTCTGTTTTCTGATTGCAAAAGCTGCATCGTCTTCTGGAAAGTTATTGAAATATTGCTGTTGATCCCGCTCCCTGCTGATGGCTTGGAGCACCCCACCCCCCCCAGCAGAAGTAAATGCTACTGGTTTACAAGGACTACCAGCCACCCGCTTCAGGAGCCGCAGCAAGGGCTATGGCTGGCTGGCTCCGTTATCTTTTTTTGTCTTAACGTTTTTTTATAACTTTTTAATATTTTGTGTTTTTTCTATTTTGTTACTCTTGTTTTTTCAATTTAAGAATGTTTCCTTGGTTGAAATGTGTTTTGAACATAGTGGTACGGGAACATTTCAATGTTTTTCATAAAAAGGGACATGGCTTTTTATTTTTTTATAATGTTAATGTAACCACAACTGCAGCAATGTGGAAGTTATCGGTACAGATGGAGCCTCGTCGGTTTAAATCTAGAAGGCCTCTCCACAACGGAGGACCCCTTTTTTTTTCGTGGAGGCCAACAAAGGGAATTGTGCTGGGCATGTTTGGTTTGTTCTGCATATTTTGTTTTTATATGCGTATATATATTTTTTTTTAAATTTTAGTTTAGTTCAAATTTCAAGAAATGGTGTCTGCTGTGCTGACGCGTTCTATGCATCAGGCCAAGTTGGTGTGAAAGACTTTCTAGTGGGGGGGGGTAGGGTGGAGGAGAACCAAAATTTCCAACCTCGTAAAGAAAAAAGCTTTAACATTCCATTGCCTCTCCTTCCCCCCTCCAGCACACCTCTAGTCTCGGAGTGGTACAGCCCTTCTGTGCCACTCTCCTATTCCAAGGGCTGAGCTGATCCACTTCAGCTTTTTGAAGGGGGGGAGGGGGGGTGACTGGTTATTTCTCTTAACCCTTTTTCAGCTAACAGGTTTAGTCCATCTGGCAGCAAAGGGTTGAAGCTGCACATTCCTAAAGCCTTTGCAAATACCAAAAGTGTCTTCTGGAGGAACGCAAAAGGGAGTTTTGTCTTCCTTTCTGTACAGAGGTGAAGAGCTGTTTTAAATGCCTTTCTTAAAGGCGACTACAGCTGTTTAAATTATGTTACTTGATATGCGTTGAACAAGTGTTGTGTTTCTTAGTTTTTTTTTCGTCTTTGCAGCAATTTGTGCTAGGCAAAATAAAGTGGGTTAACCACTGCAGGGTAAACGCATCATTTTAGGGCGGCTGCACTTGTAATGGATTGGTATGGGATAGTCATATGGCTGATCAAAGGGTAAGCATTCCCTTTTTTTTTTATTGCCATATGTGGTTTTGTGTTTTTTTATATTATCCCGAGAGCCGGTGTCTTAGGCTCGATTCACATCTATGCACGTTGCTTCTGATAGTTTCTGCAGCGCTTTTTGCTGGGATTTCCAAAAATGCATTGATGTGAACCCACGTTTAAAAATGTCCTGCGTTTCTGCAAAAAATGCATGAAAAAACACATTGGTGTGAATGGAGCCTTAGAACTCATTCAGACCGGCACTAAGGACCCATCCTCCATGCTGAACTGCTGCTTTTTTGCTGTGTGTGCATCCGCCTCGGAGCTGCCCGCTGGCAGTCCACGGACACGGTGCAGAAGCTCCACGGACACGGTGGCATGTCAAAAAAAAATATGAAATGAGAACAGGTGCATGGATCTGAATGCACAGTGTATGTGTACCCGCAGGTCAAACTTTTTATGCCACTGTGTCTGTGCAGCCTCTGCATCCACTTCTATGGACTGCCTACGGGCAGCTCTGACGGTGGAGGCACAGGCAGCAAAAAGCAGTTTAGCAGGGAGGATGGATCTCAGCGCCAGATTGAATGAGCCCTTATACTGTACATGCCCAGTATGCATCTCAAAGTGGGCATGCTGGTTTCTTGGTCAGATTGGGGGAGACCAGCATGACTTTTCGCTTATGGTCAGCTGTAATGGCTCCCAAGAAGATATAGGCATCGGTAGTAAAAGAAAATCGGCAGAAGTCTTTTTTTTTTTTTTTTTTTTTGGTTGCGTCTTGTACACATGGGCCAAATGTTGGGCAACATTGGCAGGTTCAATAATAATTGGCCGACATTTGGCCCATGTGTACAGAAGCCGGCCGTGCATGCTGGAAAACCAGCAGGCGGCGGGCTCCTGACTGGCTCTTTTTATAAGGAAGCCATTAGCCTTCAAACAAGTTACTGCATTTTTTTTTTTTTTTTTCTAAATCATTCCAATGATGCCATACAAATCTCTCTGCTCCAGAGCAGACCTTCAGTATTCCATCTTATCTTTCAATCTAGGGACTTTTTTTAATTTTTTTTTTTTTTTTTTTAATTCCCCAACAATCGTACAATCCAAATTTTCTGTCGCAATCAAATGTCAGTATAATTATAAACCTTCCAGAAATAGAATTCTTCAAATACCATCTTCAATCAATCTTGGGCCCCTTTCACACGGGGCTGATCCTTTTTTGGACGGACTCCGCTGGTTCAAGTGGGGTGGGAGGTGGGGGTCCCCCGCTGTTTTCTATAGAAAGATCAGATGAAAACTGGCAGCCTGTCTGTTTTTTCATCTGATCCGCTGGACGGACAGCGAACGTATCGTCATCCGTCTGTTTTAGAGCGGATCTTATTGGATGGCAGGCAGGTGCCGGCAAACACATCCGCTTTGATCCGCCTGAAAAACGGACAGGCTGATCCGAACGGGCCGATCGTGTGAAAGGAACCTTATACAAGAACAAAGAGAAAATCCAATATAAATATACTAAACACTAAAACAAAACAAAGGGACCATGTCAATGACCTGTGCATATTCCCCGGCCATGAAATCCTTTTAGTATTATGTGTTAGGAAACTGTTTTTCCTAGGAAAACAACTGAGAATTTGGTCCCAATTCTGCTAAACTCTGTTTTATGTTTGGAGTATCAGCTCTGATTATGTCTTCGGGGTCACTGGTCATCAGAGTATTGACCGGTCTTCTTCTCATCAACATGGTTGTTGCATACCAAATGTCGCCCTCCAGTGGTTGGGACAACTAGTGCCTGTCGGGGTGGAGCGGCCGCCTCTATCCTCACCTCTGTGCCCCCTGATGTCAGTGCCTTGAAACTGTGTTGGTGTAAATGCTGATTGAGTGTGGGGGGGGGGATTAATGTACATTCCTATACTGGACAAGCTTGAAGTTTTTCAATGTTCATCTCAGAGCTTCATCTCAAATATTTTGTTTTTTAGGTATTTGTTTAGTTGGGGGGGGGGGGGAGGGGGGGTTTGTATTTTGTATTGGTTTGTTAAAAAAATTGGTACTTTTTTGCTTTTATATATAAATCAGTGATAAACCAACTCCGGTGTGTTTGTGGTTTTTATTTTTATTTTTTTTCCTCCCTCCATAATAATGCAGCTCTGTATAAATTCTAGAACTGTTCTATAAAGCCGGCCACAGATGGACCCGTGTATGAGCAGGCTGAATGTACCCAAGTTTACTGATCAGCCGGAAGGGAAGGCTTCCCCCTGCCCCCAGGAAAACACCATGGCTCTGCGGGAAGGATTCCCCCATCAACACTGTCTATGTTGATTTTGTGGGGGGGGGGAGGGGGGTGGGGGTGAAATCGAGCTCTTCTTCTTCTTCCCCTTTTTTTTTTTTTTATTCCCTTCCTTGCAGTCTGTGGTTGCAGTTAATAAAATCGCTCTGTCTATGGATGACCTAACTGAAGGAATGGAAGAGACTGTTGCCTCCTGGGGTCCGTCAGGGGGTGCCTTCTCGCTGTGCTGTGAAAAATATAAGGCACATTAAGCAATAGTCTAGAGTCCAACTCTGGGCAAATAAATAAAAATAAAATAAAATGATCTCTTGCAGTGGAGCTACACTGGTACTGCAAGAGGTGTGTTGTGTTTTTTTTTTTTTTTTGTTTTGTTTTTTTGTTTTTTTGTTAAGGTTGTTTTGTCTACGGGAGAGAAGAAACGGTTTTACTTACCTGATCCTCCACTCCCCCAGCAGATGGCGCTCCCCCACAATATGGCAGTGGGCTGTCCCCCTGCTGTACCTGCATCCAGAGCAGGAATATGGACTCTACTCTGGCATTAATTATTACAAGTACTTATAGTGCTGACAATTCATACAGCACTTTACATATTATACATTGACATCAGTCCCTGCCCTCTAGGAGCTTACACTCTAAGGCTGGATTCACAACTATGCATTTTTAGTGCTTTTTGCAGTTTGCAGATTTGCCCTACAGTCCATTCAACATGGTTTCCTATGGAACACGTTCTGTAGTGTAAATCTGCAAAATGCACTAAAAATGCATAGGTGTGAATCCAGCCTAACCCACAACAATAAAATCAGTCTGTATACAGGGGGTCCCCTAGTTACAAACATCCGACTTACAAACGGAAGGAGACAACAGGAAGTGAGAGGAAATCTACCCCTAGGAAGGGAAATTCTCTTCTGTAAGAGCTATTATGGGGAAAAGGTGTCTCCACTGAGGCTTTATCACCAATCCTTGTTTCCACAACAACCCACAATTTTCTAAATCCAATTGTCATTGGGACAGAAAGTGAGGTGAAATCTTCTGAACAGGGGCACAGACAGCAAAACAAATGTTACAGGGGTGATAACCCTTCCCTATGCTATCCAAAAAGCTTAAAAATAGTTTTTTTTGGCTGGAGCTACACTTAAAAAAATGTACCTGTTCCGACTTACAAACAGATTCAACTTGAGAACAAACCTACAGTCCCTAACTTGTTTGTAACCTGGGGACCCCCTGTATGCAGTAAAGCATGTTTGTTATACTCACTGTGGAACCTAAAGGAGTTCATCCTCTGCATTGTGTAAAAAGGTTATTTGATCCTGTCTTCTCTGATCCTCCCCTTCTACAATCCCCAATATACTGTATTTACTGATAGTACAGAGCTAGGGGACAAACTGCACATGCTCAGTTTGGTGTGTTTTTCTAGAGTGTGTGTGTGCTTTTTGTTTTTTTTTCTCTTTGGGAGAATGCATGTGATCAGCACTGTCCAGACAGAGGGTCAGGGGTCCTGCATTCTCGTTGGACATTCAGTACAGAATGAAAACTCCTCCTACAAGCTTTAACCAGACACTGATAGAAGTCACAAGACTGCTATAGATTGCTGATGAGAAAAGGTATTTAGCAGTTTATATTTACTAAAACGATTGGATTTCCATGTTCTGTGTTCTGTGGGAGACCACATGTAGTTGTTGTAGGGAGGACTGGATAAGTCTATCTCCATTTCTCTCCCCCCCCCGACCTAAACAAGTTATTAACCCTTGCCATGTGGAGGGAGTTGGGCTTTAAATTCTAACATGTTGCATGTCACACCCATATTTAGGGTGTAACATGATGCAAAGAAAAAAAAAAAGTGCATTAATGTTACTATGCACCACCCAAGCCTTGAGCTCTTTAACCCTTTGTTGGGACAGTGAACACATCTACCATAATGGAGATCTCCCAGCACAATACAGACTGGGTTCATTATGGCAGCCAATTCTCTTGTTAAAGTGATACTAAACACAAACTGTTTAATTTACATAGTGCCATCATCCATATACAGACATGGAAGGGACAAAGTATTTTGATCCTTTATGTACCTTTGTTTCATAATCGATATACAGCTGTCACATGACCAACTCTCTCCCAGCCTGTCTGCAGGGAAACGCAAGCAGGAGGAGCTTCTAGTCCTCTGCTGCTGGTCACATGTTCAAAATAAAACAAAACAGCCTTTGGCATACAGAGTAAAATAAATATCAAACTCTTTTAACCACTTACAGACTGCAAAGTGTTCCTGCTTAATGACAGGCCATTTTTTGCGATACGGCACTAACTGACAATTGCGCGGTCCTGTGATGCCGTACCGAAAAACAAAATTGACGTCCTTTTTTTCCCACAGATAGAGCTTTTTTTTTTTTGGTGGTATTTGATCACCCCCTGCGTTTTTTTTTTTTTTTTTTTTTTTTTTTTTGCGCTATAAACAAAAAAAAATCGATAATTTTTATCCTTTTGGTAATAAATATCCCCAAAAAATGTTTTGTTTTTTTTTAATTGTAATTTTTATTTGAGGGAAAAAAAACACACATTATAGATATAACATGTATTTCACAAATTGTACATCCAATGAAAAAAAATAATACATAAAGGAGAGAGCAAGGAAATAATAATAAAAATGAAAAAGAACTAATACAAAATATAAGTACGAATAGGTTTAGGATATACAAACAATAGGTTCCATGGGTCTGTATTAGGACTTTCTAAGGTACCATGAGTAGAGGACAATAGTAGTTAACAAATGGCAAAGGCCAACTTCATCGGGTATATAAACATAGGTAGCATCTCATAATAAAAGGATCAGTAGAAGGGTATTATCCAGAGAAAAGGAGACCGAGATACACATGTAGAGGAACACATATTCTTTCGTAATGATTCCAACATCGTTTAGCTCACATGGTCTCCGTATTGTGATTGGTCCCAGTGCTCCCAAATTTTATTAAATTGATAAACCAAATCATGTGCCTTGGCCGTAAGGAATTCCATTCTCCTAATCTCCGCTACAGTTTGAAGAAACTGCGGGTGTGATGGAGGGGTAGTAGACAACCAACACATTGGGATGACCCTCTTAGCAGCCAGGAGAATATAGGAGAACAAATGTTTAGTTGGTTTGGAAATGCCTGGAAAGGGGAGTCCCAGTAGGTAATGAATAGGGTCGAAGGCAGTGGTTCTCAACCTGGGGGTCGGAAGATGATTTGCCAGGGGTCACCGAATCCTGGGCTGTTCCTAAAGCCGGCACCGCTCTCCCAGTCTTTTTGCGGCCGCCCAGCAGGGCTGTCCCTGGAGTCCGCGGCCGCCCACTCAGCCTCTTCGCAGCTGCCCATTCAGTTCACGACATGGCTGGGGGGAAGAGACTAGAGGTCAGCTGACTGGTGAGGAATGTGAAGTGGGAGGGGCTGGAGGAGACCCCATCTCCTGATTTCGGGATAGGTGTCACTGCTATGAAACGCCACAAAGTTGGAGACATAGTGAGTAACACTACCTGTAATTAGAGTTGCCATTAAAAGTCCTCACTACAGTTCTCAGATCAGCAGATGACCTTGACCAAGAGCACCTAAGTTAGCTGATCAGAACTCCCCCCGCCAGCACTGCCACTGATCCCATTCCCCCCACCAAGGAGTAAGAATAGAGAATACATGGAAGGGAGAGAAAAAGAGGGGGAGGAACAAAGAAAAAGGGAGGGAAAGAACAAGAAAGACTACTAAGGAGAGGGATTGGGAAAAAAACAAAAATATAGGATAGAGAGGTAAAAGGGAAAGAAATGAGAACAAAGAGTGGTACATCCTAAAATGTACCATAAGGGGTTTTAATACTGTACGAGTGGAAGGGACTCAGGGAGCGCTAAAAGTCCGTGGGTTAGGGGCGCAAATGACTTGTATTGCCTTGGGTGCCGACAACCCACGCTACGAAAATAATTTTACTGTTAGGGGTCCCCACAACTTGGGAAATTTTATCAAGGGGTCACGGCACTAGGGAGGTTGAGAACCACTGGTCTAAGGGGAGGTGTAGGCCTGTTACGGACTGAAGTGTTCGTTGTATTTCTATCCAAAATGCCTGTATAAGTGAACAGGACCAAAAAATATGAAAGTGTGAGCCTGCCTCCGTACCACACCTCCAACACCGAGATGAGAGGGAAGGATTTATATGATGAATATGCTCCGGGGTCCTGTACCAGAACATCAGAATCTTTACCGCCGTCTCTCTCTGGGCAACACATTTGGAAGACTTGAAAGTTGATACCCATATTCTTGCCCATAGCTTCATGGGGATAGAACGTCCCGGGACTACACTCCACTTTCACATATATAGGTGAGTTTCAGGTAGTACCTGTGTGGATTCATGTAAGATATGGTATATAGAGGATATTAAATTAAGTTGGTGAGGGCCCTCAGCACATAAGTGTTCAAAGGGAGTGGGTAATACCAAGGTTAGAGTCGGGGATAGTGAGTGGAAGAAATGTCTTTTGGAGATAGAAATAGAATAAATTTTGAGGGATCGAAAATTTTTCTTGCAATGTGGCAAAAGTATGGAATTTGCGTGAGACCGGATGTACCAGATTGCGTAACTGAAAGAGGGGAGTCTGCAACCAAGGCAATAATCGCCCAAAGGCTAGGCTATCTGGTAGAACCGGATTCAACAATATATTGCATAGGGGGGGGGGGGACAAGCTGAGGAGAATGGGTATTTCGACACACATTTACCCTATAAGGACAGGGTAAATACCATTGGTGCTAAGCACATACGTTTCAATACAGGATCAGTTAACAGGGAGCGGGACCACACCATAGAGCAAGGGTGAACCGGATATATAGCACCCCTCTCAATTTCAGACCAATGACTAGGGGCCTTCTGACAGGACCAAGAGATCACCGCCCGAAGATGGGAGGCATAATAGTACTTGATGTCAGGGGCCCCTAAGCCTCCTTGGGATTTTAGGGAGAAAACCACTGAGCTAGCTATCCCATGTGTCTTATTCTAAATACATTTCAAAAAAGCTCTATGAAGGGCCTTAAGTTGATTAATAGGTGTACCGCTACTGGTAGAGTTTCAAAGTAATATAGTACCGTTGGTAACACTGACATTTTCAGAACGTTAATTCTACCTAGCATGGTGATAGGATATGTGGCCCACTGATGAAGGCATCAATATATATCCTGAAACAAAGGGGGGAAGTTAGTGGAGTATATGCTAGAATAAGAGGAGGTAGGCTTAATACCCAGGTATGTGAGAGCTTGAGAGCACCATTTATAGGGATATGTGCTTTTAGGTTGCGTCAGGGTATTTGGTGGAATATACAAAGGAAGCACTTCAGTCTTGGTAGTATTAATTTTATATCCTGATATGGACCCAAATATATTCAAAAGGGCGTGTAATGATGGCAGTGAAATGACGGGATTCGTCAGTGTCAAAAGAATGTCGTCGGCAAAGAGTGATAATTTGTACTCCCTTTGTCTCATCACCACCCCCCCGGATGTCAGGATGGCATCTTATTGCCTCTGCCAAGGGTTCCAAGCAGAGGATGAACAGGAGGGGGGATAAAAGACACCCCTGCCTAGTGCCATTTGACATGGAAAAACAAGGGGATAAAAACGAGGCCATCTGCACCTGTGCAGAGGTATGAGTATATAAGACCCGTATAGCTTCAAGGAAAGGGCCCTTAAATCCAAATCTCAAAAGCGTAGAAACATATATGGCCAGCTTAGGCGATCAAACGATATGTCTCCTCTCCCCTGACAGAACAGCTGGCCAAGCGCATCGGGTCCCCCGCCGTGCCCCAGGCACGCGTGCGGCTCTTAAAGGGGACCTTGTACCCATATGGCGATTTGGGGGAACGTGCCACTTTGACTGATGTATATCGGCGTGAGTCGGTCGGCAAGTGGTTAAATTGTCATACAAATATACTTGAAATCAAATCTTTATTTTGTGGGAATAACATGGTGTGGGCAGATTTTTGCCAGTCAAACTGTCATGCACCTCCCAGCCTGTAACTTGTAATACGAGGGAAGGTGAAGCCTCCATTAATCTACATGTAATATTCCGCTCCATGTAGTGTTTATCTGGTGAGGAGGGAGGGAGTGGGCTGCCATGTATCACTGTGTATACACCCACATGTGTGACTATAGTCACATGGGATGATCAGCATAGAAACCTCACTAAAAACGGAGCATGTGCAGAGTTGCCACCACAGCTGCAAAATCCCTAGTTGTCTTGGGGAAATGGACAGAAGGGGGAGATGGAGCAGCAAGTACAACCAGGAGTTTTTGCAGAATACAGAAAATGAATCTCATAGTGACTGAGTATGAACAGCGTGTAATACTCCATTTTATTAGTAGTTTTATATGATGTGGGTTTAGTGACACTTTAAAGAGGAGCTCCAGCCTCCCCCAAACAAAAATTAAGTCAGCAGCTACAATTGGGACACTTGCCTGCCCCAGGATCCAGTGCTGTCCTCACCTGAGCTGAAGCTTTGGGTGCAGGCATCTTAACTAAGGGAAACCAGCATTGAAGCCTTGCACTGTGCATGCGTGGGGCGTGCTGTGCTTTTCTGAATGGTCCTTCAGTCTTCTGGGATTTGTGATGTGTCCTAGAAGGCTGCGGGGGAAGTGGAGGGAGGTGAACTTTCGCTCGGATCGCTGTGGTAATCTGACCGGAAGTGGGGGAGCAGGTACCTCTCAAAATCGGTTACTTTCACTCCAAGACATGGAAGGGAGGGCTGTAGTGGAGGAGAGAGAGTGGAACTACCCATTTTGGGTGAATTTCTGATTTAACATTACATAGAAGGTGAAAGCTAAGGCAGCCCATTGATGAGTGAGTTTATTAAATCTTTAATGTGTGTGTGTGTGTTTATGAATGTATATATTCCAAAAGTATTGGGACACCTGCCTTTACAAGCACATTAACTGTAACGGCATCCCAGTCTTAGTCCGTAGGGTTCAATATTGAGTTGGCCCACCCTTTGCAGCTATAACAGCTTCAACTCTTCTGGGAAGGCTGTCCACAAGGTTTAGGAGGGTGTCTATGGAAATGTTTGACCATTCTTCCAGGAGCGTATTTGTGAGGTCAGGCATTGATGTTGGACGAGAAGGCCTGGCTCGCAGTCTCCGCTCTAATTCATCCCAAAGGTGTTCTAGCGGGTTGAGGTCGGGACTCTGTGCAGGCCAGTCAAGTTCCTCCACCCCAAACTCGCTCATCCATGTCTTTATGGACCTTGCTTTGTGCACTATGCGCAGTCATGTTGGAACAGGAAGGGGCCGTCCCCAAACTGTTCCCACAAAGTTGGGAGCAAGAAATTGTCCAAAATGTCTCGGTATGCTGACACCTTAAGAATTCCCTTCACTGGAACTAAGGGGCCAAACCCAACCCCTGAAAAACAACCCCACACATAATCCCCCCTCCCCCAAATGATTTGGACCAGAGCACAAAGCAAGGTCCATAAAGACATGGATGAGCGAGTTTGGGGTGGAGGAACTTGACTGGCCTGCACAGAGTCCTGACCTCAACCTGACAGAACACCTTTGGGATGAATCAGAGCGGAGACTGTGAGCCAGGCCTTCTCGTCCAACATCAGTGCCTGACCTCACAAATTTGCTTCTAGAAGAATGGTCAAACATTCGCATAGACACACTCCTAAACCTTGTGGACGGCCTTCCCAGAAGAGTTGAAGCTGTTATAGCTGCAAAGGGTGGGCCAACCCAATATTGAACCCTACGGACTAAGACTGGGATGCCATTAAAGTTCATGTGCATGTAAAGGCAGGCGTCCCAATACTTTTGTTAATCAAGTGTATTTACGTGTGTTTCTGTGTGGGTTTTTATTTATTTTATTTATTTTTTCTTCTCTTACAAAAAAAGTTGCATAATTGTTGCACCAACAGAAAATGCAGCTTGGGCCTTCAATTTTTGTAATTTTTTTTTTTTTTTGGGGAGGGCCAGCAGCGTTGGCTCTGCTTATCCTCAATAGCTGTATTTACTGCCCCTTCTGTCTTCATGGAGCTCTGCAGCACATTGATCACATTCCTGAATTTCTTCCAATTTCTTGGGCAATATTTCTAAGAATTATCTGTGTCTGAACCTTCTGATTGGCACAAAGCCCTAAAAAGCCCCCCCCAACGCCCCCACCCAACCCTTTTCTGTACAATGTTGGCATGATTGTGTTCACTGTACTGACATTTCCTGGCCCCACCTCGATGTGCTCACCTGATTGATCAATGTTCCAGTCATTGCGTGTACAGGCGCGCCTCTGACATAATCTTTCTTGTTGGCCTGCAAGTGTGAAGAGAGAACAGCAAAGTGCTGAGCAATGCATCTCAACCCAACAGGGTGCCGGTCATTGAGTGCAAAACAATGTCATGCTTTTGGAGCAATAATATATATAATGTAAGATATATAATTCTCCAGCTCTTCAAACATTCTGTGGGGGTTGCTAAAAGAATGGTTAGAGTTCTGCTTTAAAATGAAAATTAAAGCTGAACTCCACTTTCATTTTAACCATCCAGGCCAATTCTGGCACTCCTCTCCTACGTGTGTCTTTTTTGCTAGAAAATTGCTCGGAACCCCCAAATGTATTTTTTATATATACATAAAATTTTATTTATTTTTTTTTAAGCAGAGACCCTAGGGAATAAAATGGCGGTTGTTGCAACTTTTTATGTTGCATGGCATTTGCACAGCAGTTTTTTCAAACTTTCATGAATTAAAAAAAAACAAAAACAAAAAAAACCCTAAAATGAGCCCAATAATGTGAAAGATGAAGTTATGCAGAGTAAATGGATACCTCACATGTCACGCTTTAAAATTGTGTACACTTGTGGAATGGCGCCAAACTTCAGTACTTAAAAATCTCTATAGGCAACGCTTTAAAATTTTTTTACAGGTTACCTTTTTAGAGTTACAGAAGAAGTCTTGGGATAGAATTGTTGCTTTGGCTCTAACATTCGCGGCAATACCTCACATGTGTGGGTTGAACGCCGTTTGCATATGTGGGCGGGACGTACGTATGCGTTTGCTTCTTCGTGCGGGGGATGGGGGCACTTTAAAGTGTTTACATTTTTTTATTTTTACACTTTGCCTTTAAATATATATTTTTGTATTATCAATTTTATTCCTATTACAAGGAAAGTAAATATCCCTTGTAATAGGACATGACAGGTCCTCTTTAGGGAGAGATCTGGGGTCAATAAGATCCCACATCTCTCCTCTAGGCTGGGAAGCCGGAGATCAAAAAAACAATCTTGGCTTTCCAGCCGAGTACACGGCAGTATTTACAAATGCCAGGCCAGGCATGACGTCATAATGTCGCGCCCGGGCCTGCGAGAGTCATAGAGACTGCCATAGAGGACCATCTGGTCACCGGTATTTTCTATGGTAAACTTCCGCCGCTAGCAGATTTCTTCTTCAGCTCGCCCAATGCACCAGTAGAAGCATCGGTGAGGGGAGGAAGGAAGGAGAGAAATGATGATCTCTCCTCCCGTTGCCTGTAAGAACAATCAAGCGGCTGACTATCCCCACTCAAAGCCCAGGACGTCGTATGACACACTTTGGGCGTCAAGTGGTTAAATCTATTCCGCTGTAGCCACAATGGATATAAATCCACTCTGTGCACTAAATGCCTTTGCAGACCCATGTAATACCCTGTAATAGTAGCAGTGACATCACTGTGCTGTAGAGAGAGGCTGAGCTGTGGGAGGGGCCAAGTAGCTCCTTCCTCTACAGCAGTGGTTCTCAACTCCAGTCCTCGGGACCCACCAACAGGCCAGATTTTAAGTATTACCTTGGGGAGATGCAGACTAGAATACTGCAATCACTGAGCAGCAAATGATATCACCTGTGATGTATTTCAGCTATCTTGCAAACCTGGCCTGTTGGTGGGTCCTGAGGACTGGAGTTGAGAACCACTGCTCTACAGACTGCCTGCAGAAAACTACAGGAGGGGGCGGAGACAAGACCAGTCACCCTGCACAAGGAGAGAGAGCAGCAGTGAGCGGAATGGAGGCTTCCTCCCATCCAAAGCTCTACAAAGCCTCCGCGATCTAGATACTAGGTAAGATGTGAATCGAGGAATGGAGACTTCGGAAGCTTCCTCCCATCCAAAGATCTACAAAGTCTCCAGCATCTACATACCAAGAAAGATGTGAACCTAGGAATGAGGCTTTCTCCCAGCCAAATCTCTACAAAGCCTCCAGGATCTAAATACTAGGTAAGATGTGGACCTGGGAATGGAAGGCTTCATCCTACCTGAAGCGCTACAAAGACTCCAGGATCTAGATTCCAGAAAAGATGTGCACCTAGGAATGAGGTTTTCCACCTTTCCAAAGCGCTACAAAGCCTCCAGTATCTAAATACCAGGTAACATGTGGACCAAGGAATAGAGGCTTAATCCCATCCAAAGCTCTACAAAGCCTCCAGGATCTAGATACTAGGTAAGATGTGGATCGAGGAATGGAGACTTTGGAAGCTTCCTCCCATCCAAAGATCTACAAAGTCTCCAGTATCTACATACCAAGAAAGATGTGCACCTAGGAATGAGGCTTTCTCCCAGCCAAATCTCTACAAAGCCTCCAGGATCTAAATACTAGGTAAGATGTGAACCTGGGAATGGGAGGCTTCATCCTACCTGAATCTCTGCAAAGCCTCCAGGATCTAGATTCCAGAAAAGATGTGCACCTAGGAATGAGGCTTCCTCCAATCCAAAGCGCTACAAAGCCTCCAGTATCTAGATACCAGGTAACATGTGGACCAAGGAATAGAGGCTTAATCCCATCCAAAGCTCTACAAAGTCTCCAGGATCTAGATACCAGAAATGATTTTCACCTAGGAATAAGGCTTCCTCCTATCCAAAGCTCTACAAAGCCTCCAGTATCTAAATATCAGGTAAGACGTGGACCAAGGAATGGAGGCTTAATCCCATTCAAAGCTCTACAAAGCCTCCAGGTAAGATGTGGACCTAGGAATAAAGGTTCGACCCATACAAAGCCTCTAGGATCTAGATACTAGATAAGATGTGGACATAGGAATGGAAGCTTCCTCCTATCGGAAGCTGTACAAAGCCTCCAGGATCCAGATAAGGTGCACCTAGGAATGAGAGTAGCAGTGATTGGTCTTTATTACAGTAAAATTCTCTTGCTGGATTACTGCACCAACTTGGAAGAAATAAGAAATACACAAAGTACACCAAGGGCTCAATGTAAAAAAAAAACAAAAAACACCCAATGCCCCCCCCCCCCCCCGGTGGCAGGCTCTTGGCGGCGATGCAGAGACGACGGATGCAGAGCGGATGACTGCGGCCATCTTCCGGATCTCCGTACATCCTCCCTGGCCCCGGTAACGGCTGATACAATCTCTTCTCCTCTCGGCCAATCGCGCTCCTCTTGCTTCATGCTTGGCCAGGAAAAGCAGAAACGACAATAGCAAATCTTAATTTGCTATTGTCACACAAGCAACTTGGGCTCCAATCGTGCTTCAAACAAAAAACCCATTTGAATCCATGCATCCGGTGCCCCGCATTTAGATTAGGGGGGCTACGCCCCTGCGCCCTGTATGGAGCAGCCACCACTGCTGGACCCCTATTCCACGTTTTGGATGTAGATGACTTGTGTATTTATGATTTGTTTTTATAGAACTAGAGATGACAAAATTCTTATGATTTTTCTTTAAGCTAGCCTGTAGGTACTGTATACAAATGTAAAGTACGATCAAATTATATTTTGGGGTCATGCTGATACTCAATGGGACTGTGATTGGTGGCGATGATGATGATGATTTGGACAATCTGGTGAAGGGGGCTTAGAGACGTATTAGGCAATCCCATTGGGGGGTCTTTAACCTGAACCCCACATAGCCCAGTCTGTGTACTTGAAGCAGGACTGTGTGTGACCAAAGTCTAGGACTGTTATCGATGGCAACTAATAGGGTGCCAAGTGTCTAATTTTTCTAGTGCTGATTAGGAAATGAAAAGGTAACACTTACCTGATCACTACAGGCATTCCTATGTATCATCAATTCCACTTTATCAACTCAAGTGAGCCCCGGCATGCTGTATGTGACATGGACTGATGTCGGTAAGGGTCGCCTGCAGCAAAGAAGTGCATTCCAGTTCCTGGAGGAGGAGGAGCGGTTCAACACACGGAATGCACCGCCTGCAGGTACAAGTACATTCTTCATACTGTATGTACAGCACAATCCTCCGCTCAATATGTCTGCTGCACGCTTCACAACTGAGCCAAGAGGATTTCTATGGAGTCTTCTACAACCAATAGGATTTCAACTACCAGTCTTCCATTTCTGGTTCGAGAAGAGAAGCAAGCACCTGATTGGATGCTGTGGGCCAAGTCCTTTTTTGTCATCCTGTTCAGTTATGAATCTGCTTAGTGTAATATTAGACCGGGGCTTGGTAATTAATGCCTTATTAAACCCAAAACCAAAAATGTAATTTAAATGTACCAATTAGATGTGGTGGCTGCATTAGTTTTCTTTTTTTAGGCTTTTCTTTCTCCGTTTTCACCTGCTGATCTCTCCAGTAACACCCTGTATTAAGCTAGGTATACAGGAAATGATGCTGGATAGCCGCACTCCAAAAAAGTTCACCTTTATTAAAAAATGAATATCAAAGCATCACAGGGCAATACAGACTAACTGCACAGCTGCTGATGTGTTTCACACCAGATAGGGTGCTTAGTCATATCTATGAGGTGTTTCACACCAGATAGGGTGCTTAGTCATAGATATGACGTGTTTCACACCAGATAGGGTGCTTAGTCATAGATATGATGCGTTTCACACCAGATAGGGTGCTTAGTCATAGCTATGACGCGTTTCACACCAGATAGGGTGCTTAGTTATAGCTATGACGCGTTTCACACCAGATAGGGTGCTTAGTTATAGCTATGATGCGTTTCACACCAGATATGGTGCTTAGTCATAGCTATGACGCATTTCACACCAGATGGTGCTTAGTCATATGATTAAGCACCATATCTGGTGTGAAACACGTCAGTAGCTGTGCAGTTAGTCTGTATTCTTATTATACCTTTTGTTACTATTCTTTTTGGCAGGCATATATCTGCGGTCTGTTCTGGCTTTCCCTGTGCTACCCTGATTTGCTGCTCTGGTACGGGTTTTACATCCGTTTCAGCCTTATACACACTAAGACCCCTTTCACACCGTGGGCGTTTTGCAGGCGCTATAGTGTTAAAAATAGCGCCTGCAATCCGCCCTCAAACAGCTGCTCCATTGTTTCCAGTGTGAAAGCCCGAGGGTTTTCACACCGGAGCGGTGCACTGGCAGGACGTCAGGAAAAGTCCTGCCAGCAGCTTCTTCGGAGCGGTGAAGGAGTGGTGTGTTTACCGCTCCTCTACCACTGCTCCCCATTGAAATCAATGGGGCAGCGCTGGAATACCGCCAGCAAAACGCCGCTAGCAGGGGGTAAAAATGCCCCGCTAGTGGCCGAAATGCGCCGCAAATCCGACGGTAAGACGCCGCTAAAAACATCGGCGTTTTACCGCCGGCGCTATAGGCGGCTCGGTGTGAAAGGGGTGTTATATATCACACTATGCCTGGGAATTTCCCAAGAACCTAGAGGTGGAAGGGAGATCTCCCCCACTCTCCCCTATCCATCCTTGCTGAGATTTGATAGGCGACCCATTGGTTTCTTGGAGGCGTGAGGTCTCATCTATCTCAACAGTGCTGTGTGTTACCCTTCAAAGGGACATATGACCTGTAAGTATCAAAGTTTGAAAATGATTGTTTTCCTGCCATCTTTGTAACCAATTCTTGCATCAACATAATATACATCCGTTTATCTTTATTTTCAAACACACAAGTGTTTATCTATGATGTTTATATATTTTTTGATAGAACTATATCAGAATGCTCCCAGTTAACCCCTGAGGAAGGAAATGAATACAATATTCAAGTAGCCTCCTGGCTTTTCTCCGAAACATGTCGGGATTTGTTGCGACCACTATTTGTAATTGACTTTGTGTCCTATAATTTATGAGTCTCAACACGTAGCAGCTGTTATATGTATATTCATATGTGTCCCATTTCAATGCTTTTAGATGTCTGTTGTTTATATTTTATATTTTTTCACTGATTAATAAAATTTATATGTAGCAATAGCTCTCGGTGGAGCTGCTGGTTTAAGCGGGCTTGTTACCTTCACTCTCGACACCCCTGCTTCACCAGGCACTGGGTCTAGGGTTCCGTTGAGTTTACCTCCGGACGATAAAAGCACCAAACACTTGAATACGTTTTCAATGCTTTATTGAACCAAGTAACGAAGGAAGTAGCAGGAAAGAGGCAGGAGGGAAGCTACAGGGAAGCTTAAATACCTTTCTTTAGGATTCTTGAGAACGTCCTTTAAAGTTGAATATTGTAATCGGATGCGATCCCCTTGTGGGACACAATCTTTGCTCGTCTGGATAGGCCTCACTCACTTGTCTAGCAGCCAGTACATAGCACGAACAAAAGTCTCTGCCACAGACTTGCATGAAATAAATCCATACAATACTCTGCCACAGGATGTATTAAACTTTGCGGTGAATGTCAGACACAGTACTTGGACCTCTAAGCCAACCCGGCAGTACTATGCTGTAGAACTACTTTAGGATACGTCCTCCAACCGAGTCACCAGGCCCCTCTCCAGATCAGCACTCTGCGTGATCCTTCCATGACGGGTCCTCCCCTGGGATCTTCTCTGTTGTCCAGCTTCTTCATTCTGGATAGACAGCTCAGGACCATTCCTCGGCTGCTGTGGTAGGCCCCAGACATGCCCCTAGGCCCACCCGCGCGCCGCAGCGATACGGGCCTCTGAAACGGAGGACCACGAGGTAGCACTCTAACGCATACCTGTCGGCCAGGAGGGCCAGCAGGTGGCTGAAAAACGAACCCCAAAACATGGCGTCTGTCCCATAAATACCCTCTCCCAGAATGCAACTTGGAGGACCACCTCCACCGAGTTGTCTTCGGGACAGAGGAGCATCCATACGCTTCAACACGTTGCTTTTCCAACACTAGCCAATGGTAACAGCGACACCCACCGGCTCAGTGTGGAACCACATGCAACGTTAGCCAAGCTGGAACAGAGGCAAATCTAACTCCCCCCTATCGAGCAATTTACTAAATTTACCTATCAGATGGTAGATCATAAATCTACCAGCGCTACATATATTTTTTATACTTTATAGTACTATTGCTTTATACTTTGCCAATTACCTATCCCATACCATCCCTTGGGGCAGTATTTTTCCTAGCTCTTCCAACATATCGGGATGCGGTAAGAGTTGTCAAGGTGTCTCTGGTGGTTGGGTTCCTCTGTTCTCTTTACACTCAATTCTGTAGTTGCAGCTCATTCTCCATGACAGCATTAAGGTATTATGTATTGGTGTTGTCATGGAGAATTCTTGGGAAAACAGGATTGCCTGTAAATCAGTTCTATTAAAGTGTATGCATAGCCAAAGCCTTTCTTCATAGCTTTGAATAAAGTACTCAAGGACTAAAGCCCTGGTCTCTTGTTAGGGAGACTTCCCTTCACTTCCTGTCCTGGTTGGATGGTACCCCTGGAATTTATCAGAATAAAGTTGTATATGGACCTCATAGCAGTGGTGTGGCACTTTAATTTCAATTTCTGGAGAAGCAACCGGCAGTGAGAGGAAGTCTCCCCAAAGGGAGGGTATTTCCCATCTTACACTTTTGTCCCAGTTGGAAGATCTCCCGTCACCTCTTGCACTCATGATCGCTCTTAAGTGGTTGTAAAGACAGAAGGTTTTTTACTTTAACCACTTCAGCTCTGGAAGATTTACCCCCCCAAGACCAGGGCATTTTTTGCGATACGGCACTGCGTTACTTTAACTGACAATTGCGCGGTTGTGCGACGCTGTACTCAAATAAAATTGATGTCCCCCCCCCCCCCCCCACAAATAGAGCTTTCTTTTGGTGGTATTTGGTCACCTCTGCGGTTTTTATTTTTTGTGCTATAAACAAAAAAAGGCGTCAATTAAAAAAAAACAAAAAAACATTCTTCTATAAAACACATCCAATAAAAAATTGTAAAAAATCGAATTTCTTCATAATTTTAAGCCAATATGTATTCTGCTACATATTTTTGTTAAAAAACACCCCAATAAGCATGTATTGATTGGTTTGTGCAAAAGTTATAGCGTCTACAAGCTATGGAATATTTATTTATTTTTTTGTACTAGTAATGGCAGTGATCAGCGACTTATAGCGGGACTGCGATATTGCGGTGGACAATCGGACACTGACTGAAACTTTTTGGAAATCACTGACACTAATACAGTGATCAGTGCTAAAAATTATGCACTGTCACTGTACTAATGACACTGGCAGGGAAGGGGTTAACATCAAGTGTTCAAGAGGTTAAATGTGTGCCTAACGTGTTACTGTGTGTGCGCTATTTTTACTTCTTGTAAACAGCACATTGCTGCTGTCAGAAGAGAGCCCTGTGTTTGTTTATATACACAGAGCTCTCTTCGGTAATGTCTGGAGCAGATCGTCGGGTGCTGGCAACCAATCAGCACCTGCTGATTGGCTGCACCTGGAACCAATCAATGCACATCCAGGGCGGCGCGAGTGAGCTCCCTACCCCGGCGCATGGAGCGGCCTCCCTGCCACAGTATATGTGCGGTAGGCGGTTGTAAAGTCTTTAATGCATTCTATGCATGAAGGTAAAAAAACCTGGGTGCAGCTCCCCCCCCCCCCCTTATACTTACCTGAGCCCCATCTCGATCTAGTTATGTTCATGAGAGCAGCAGCTTTCTCTCCTCATTGGCTCACTCAGAGAGCCAGGGGCGGGGCCAAGCCATGCTTTGTGTGTGAATTAACAATGTCCATTCACAGGAGCGTGGCTCGGGAGCGAGCCTGCTTGGGTGCTCCCATAGCGAGAGGCTTGATATTGGGGGCACTCGGTAGGGGAATGGAGCCAGTACCGCCCCAAAATGAAGAAGATCGGGGCTGTTCTGTGCAAAACCATTAGACCCCTTTCACACTGAAGGCGTTTTAGCGCTAAAAATAGCGCCTGTAAAGCGACTAAGAAACGCCTCCCATGCCACCTCAGTGTGAAAGCCCGAGTGCGCTTGTGGGACATTCTGAAAAGTCCAGCAAGCAGCATCTTTGGGGGTAAAACTCCCTGCCCATTGAAATGAATGGGCAGAGCTTCCAAAGCACCTGCAAAGCGCTTCGGCAGTGCTGCTAAAACGACGGTAAAGCACCGCTAACGCTGGGCTCTTTCACTGTAAAAGTAGCCCTTTTTTTTTTTTTAATATTACAAGCTTTACAATCACTTCAACCGCTTGCCGATCACCACACACACATATACGTCGGCAGAATGGCACAGGCAGGCAAATGGGCGCACAGGTACGTCCCTTTAAATTTGCTGCCTTTCGGGCAGCCAGTAAAAAAACAGGCAATTTTCTCCTGCCAGTAAATGTCAGTAAAAGTAAAAGGTTGCCAGTAAAAAATATGGCTCGGCTTGGTCCGGAGTGTCTGCTACAGTGTGATTGGGTGGCTCTGCGGCTCATGTGATGTTATGGTGCAAAGGAGCCAAGCAGAGCGGCCTGAGCCTCGTGTGCGGGTCTGCGGTATGGGAGCAAGGTGGGCTGGGACCAGGACTGTCATTACTGTTTAGATTGGAGTGGACTAGAGGAACCACTTGGCTTGGAGAGAGAATGTCACTGTGACTCAGGAAGTAAAGTGTGGTCAGTGAGGTCTCATCATCATCTGTGCTGCTGTACACTGCTGTCGATGTTACTATATTGAAAATAAAATAATAAATATGTTTTTTGCCTTATTATCTACCTTAAATCAAATTGCTACTTGCATATTGTATTTGTTTGTAGTCTAAATACTGTAATTTGCACTTAAAACTGTAATTTTGTAACTTTTGGAAATGCCAGTAAAAAAAGTGGCTGTGCCAGTAAATTTTGGTTGTTGTGTCAGTAAATTTCATCTGGTAGGTTGGCAACACTGACGGGGAGATGCCTATGTAAACAAGGCATTTCCCCGTTCTGCCTAGTGTCATGACAGAGATCTACTGCTCCTTGTCATCGGGAGCAGTGATCGCTGTCATATCCTAGGTAGCCCCTCCCCCTCACAGTTAGAATTACTCCCTAGGACACACCTAGGACACACTTAACCCCTTGATCGCCCCCTAGTGTTTAACCCCTTCCCTGCCAGTGTCATTTACACAGTAATCAGTGCATTTTTATAGCACTGATCGCTGTATAAATGAAAATGGTCCCAAAGTAGTGTCAAAAGTGTCCGATGTGTCCGCCATAATGTCGCAGTCGCGATAAAAATCGCAGATCGCCGCCATTACTAATTTTAAAAAAATGTAATAATAAAAATTCCATAAAATTATCCCCTATTTTGTAGACGCTATAACTTTTGTGCAAACCAATCAACATACACTTATTGCGATTTTTTTTTTACCAAAAACATGTAGAAGAATACATATCGGCCTAAACCAGGTCTCAAAGTACCGGCCCACGGGCCATTTACGGCCCACAGACCGGTTACAAATGACCCGCAGGCAGGGCCGATCCTAGACGGGTGTGACATGTGGCAGTAGGCAGCGTCTGGGAGCTTTCTCTCTCTCCGTCTCTTATCCCCCGCATGCTGCTGCAGCCCAGCGTGCACAACACAGGAGAGCAGAGAGCAGGGAGGATCCGCCCATCGCCCCGCCCACCTAGTTCTATCGAGAAGTGGAGTGTGTGTGTGTGGGGGGGGTGGGAGGGTGGTATTTGTGGAGTGTAAGGGGGGTATTTGTGAAGTGGAGTGTAGGGGGTAATGCTGGGTGTTAATAGTGCGTCCGCTGACACCAATGCTGGGGGTTAATATTGCGTCCGCTGACACCAATGCTGAGGATTAATAGTGCGTCCGCTGACACCAAACTGGGGGTTAAAAATGCGTCTGCTGACACCAATGCTGGGGGTTAATAGTGCGTCCGCTGACACCAAAGCTGGGGGTTAATATTGCGTCCACTGACACCAATGCTGGGGGTTAATATTGCGTCCGCTGACACCAATGCTGAGGATTAATAGTGCGTCCGCTGACACCAAACTGGGGGTTAAAAATGCGTCTGCTGACACCAATGCTGGGGGTTAATAGTGCGTCCGCTGACACCAAAGCTGGGGGTTAATATTGCGTCCACTGACACCAATGCTGGGGGTTAATATTGCGTCCGCTGACACCAATGCTGGGGGTTAATAGTGCGTCCACTGACACCAATGCTGGGGGAAAGGAAAGTTTGCATACGGCCACCATTGGATGTGAAAACTTGTCCTGTGGCCCTCAGGTATTTTGAGTTTGAGACCCCTGGCCTAAACTGAGGAAAAAAATTTTTTTTTATATATTTTTTATTATAGCAAAAAGTAAAAAATATTCCTTTTTTTTTCAAAATTTACGCTCTTTTTTTTTTGTTTATAGCTCAAAGAATAAAAAAAACGCAGAGGTGATCAAATGCCACCAAAAGGAAGCTCTATTTGTGGGAAAAAAAGGACGTCAATTTTGTTTGGGTGCATCGTCGCACGATTGTCCGTTAAAGTGACGCAGTGCCGAATCGCAAAAAGTGCTCTGGTCAGGAAGGGGGTAAAATCTTCCTGGCTGAAGTGGTTAATTTTCACATTTCTGCTTCCCCTATGTCTTTGTGGCAAATCGAGAGAGATGAATCTCCCCAATGGGGACACAGACAGCAATAGAAACCTGGCAAAGGGTCTAACTTCCTCTCTATTGTATTAAAAAAAAAAAAGCAGTTGTCTTCTACGAAGATTTTAATTTATGATCAAAGGCCTAGAATATTGTAGAATAAAAGTTCTGCTCACATTGCTGGTTGTGGATTTTATTTTTTTCCTGCAAAGCATGACACAGCATATATCATTTACTTTGGGTTATTTAGGCATCAGAAATCATTATCTAGAAAATAATCCTTTACAGATATCCTCTGCAACTCTTACATGTGTTTAATAAGTTCAAATTACATAATATGTAAGATCTAGAACAACTACATGGAATAAAAATTGTTAACTACTAATGTTGTCAAAGAAACTCTGCAACTGTGCTAAAGTGAAAACATTAATTTCTGGTGAACTCCAGCCAGATTTTCCAAGGATGCTTCAATTGCGATCTCTTGAATTTCTGTGCCATACCTTTAAACTTTTTAAGATGGGAACGAGGGACACCTATCAGCAAAAGTATGTAGGCATAGGACACCCCCCCTTCCACGCCCCCTGGCACGCCCCTTAAAGAGAATTATACAAAAAAAAAAAAAAATAGTCAAACCCACAAGTGCTTTTTTGTTTTTACCACTACTATTCCTTTATATTGGCTTTTGAAATTTACAAATGCAGCAATTTAGAAATCGGATGAAAGGTTTAGCACTGGAAAACACTTTTGGAAAGATAAATAGCGTATTTTATATCCAACTTTCTAATAGACCAAAATAATGAGGGACAAATGAGGAGGAAAGAGGGACAGGGGGACTTTGTTCCAAATCAGGGACAGTCCCTCGAAATCAGGGACAGGTGGGAGCTATGTCTGTGATGTGGAGCTTCTTTTTCCCGAGAGTCACACTGTGCCAAGAGAAGAGAAGTTGACCAGACTCAACACTGTTTAGGATAAAGTTATGACAAGAAGGTACAGTATCTATAAAGGGGCTTTTTCATTGGCCGAGGAGGGCCCTTGGCATACAGATCTAACCCTGTCAATCACCACTTGAATGATGGATGACATGTAAAGCACTGGGCTGAATGGATCAATACACATGTGGGCAGTCATTGTATGGGATGGCACAATAGTACAAGATGGTATGTTCAGGCTTTGGCTGGTAGAGTGGTCAGACTCCACCAAAGACGGATGCCCAAATAACACAGTTGCTCTTATCTCTCCATTGTCCTCTGGACATCAGCTAACTTTTCATGCTTCATTAGTATGCATCTTCAAAGTACAATACCAACCTTAAAGTAGAACTATAGGCAAAACTTTTTTTGTCCATTTTGGATAGAGTAAGGGAAGGTTATAACCCCTGCAAGGTTTATTTTTGCCATCTTTGTCCTATTGGGGAGATTTATCTTCACTTCCTGTCCCATAGCCAAACAGGAAATCCCGGCAAGTTAAGGGAATCTCTTGGGGACCCCCAGGTCACCAGATCTAGTGTCTCCATTGGACGTTTCCTCTCTATTCCAGTTATGGTGACCACTTAATTTGGGATTTCCTTTCACTCTCAAAGATAATGGTCATCAAGGCAAATATGGCAAATTGCCCTAACAGTGACACAGCCAGCAATACAAACCCAATACTTGTTTCAATCCCTCTCCACTCTAGCCAAAGCTAAAATAAAGTCTTGGCTTCAGTTATGCTTTAGCTTGTTTTTTCTTTTTCAAAAGGGCACAGGAGTGTCATTCGAGTCCCAAATGTGATGCCCTAGGCACCCTCAAATACCAGGCAGTGCTCTCCTTTTCAGGAGGAATTTAGGAAAAAGGGTATATCTTTCAGGCAGCAATTTAGGCACTAACGTTAACATTACTAGATGTTCCCTATAACATAGCAAATCTTCAGGTCCACTTTAATGGCTGTGGTGGGTGGGAGGAGTTGGGAATTCAGGGTGCTTGTCATCAGAGGCCCACAAGAGTGGGTTGACCTTTTAACTGCAGGCGCAATCTTGGGTTAGCAGGTTTGGAACAACCTCATAACGAAAAGAGAAGCCTCCATCCGTGGTGGTTGTTACTCTCAGTGGCTTCATGGTGCTGGGCAATGCGGCACAACAATTCCCCCAGTGCAGGGCAGCACTTAGGCCATGGCTAGGTGAACAGGTGCCGTGGCAATAGTGAAACTGGAAGCTACCAGGGTACACAATCCATTGGTTCCAGCCTAGTTCTTCAAAGGTTATGTTTATAGAACCCCGATGACACTGGGCGCTATCTGCTCCCAAAGCTGGAGGGTGCTGTAGGAGCTCTAGAACAGAAGGAGACCATGGAATGGTTGATCTGCGTCCACGTTGGGCTGGAAGAGTATGAAATGTAAGGAAGGGAGTATTTTCGGGCTCATTTGAACATGGACAACTTGGACAATGCACCATCAACGCAAAAAGACTTCTAGCCAAGTAACTGTGGAAAGCTGGAGCCAGGTAAAAAACAGTCCAGTCACCCATCTTCTGCACCTTCGTAGTGTCCACAGTGACCGGTTCCTTCTCAGAGAGCACCTGGATGTCCACCTCTAGGTCCCTCTTTTTATTGTCATTACTAACTGGGTCACCTGCCTTAGATCTTTCACCATTTGGAGAGTTGCCAGGTGGTAATTTCTGCCCATGACAAAGAGACTCATTAGTAATTGCTGAACGGAGCTCTGGCACCCCCCTAGTGGGCATGGTTTGGTACAAGGTAGGTTTGTCCACTGTGGATTTTCCAGTATAAAACCAGAACTGCACTGATGAGATTCTACGACTTAGGATGTGACTGGAAGGGCGAAAGATATACGTATAGGTGTTTCTATCTCCAGTTTTAGGAACTTCAACATCTGGAGTCTCACAAAGAACATCTGTAAAAATAAAGAATGCAACTCAGTTCTGGATCATTACTCAATAGACTTTCCTTTATGTTAAATAAGAATTTTATCCAACAGCATAAGCTGGCTTAAAGTGATACTAAACACACACAGTTTAATTTACATTGTCCATTCTATTTCTGTATATGAATGATGGCACTGTAATTACTTTAATTAAAAAAACATCTAAGTACCTTTTTCCTAATCAATATCCAGCTGTCACATGACCCGGCTCTCTCCCAGCCTGTCTGCAGGAAAACAAAAGCAGGAGGAGCTTCTAGTCCTCTGCTGCTGGTCACATGTTCAAACTTAAAAAAAAAAACAGCCTTTGGGATACAGAGTAAAAATAAATTATTAATATCAACAAACTGTTTTAAAATATCATACAAATATATATTTGGAATCAAACCTTTATTATTTTTTGGCAATAACATGTTATGGGTGGAATTCTACCAGTCACAGGCTGTGTCACTCCCCTCCAGCCTGTGTCTTAGAATAAGTGGGAGGTGAAGCCTCCATTAATCTACATGTAATATCACACCCTCATTGTATTTAGCTTGTTAGTGCGCATGGAGGAGGAGGGAGGGAGTGGGCTGTCATTTATCACTGTGTATATGCCCACATGTGTGACTCTAAAGTCACATGGGCTGCTCAGATGTGATAGGGAGGAAATGCTCAGCGTAGAAACTCACTGAAAACTGAGCATGTGCAGACTTGCCACCACAGCTGCAAAATCCCTAACTGAATTGGGGACATGGACAGAAGGGGGAGATAGAGAGCAGCAGGATCAACCTGTTTTTTTTTTTGCAGAATACAGAAAAGGAATCTCATAGTGACTAAGTGAATGTGAACAGCATGTAATACACCATTTACTGATAGTTTTTTTATAATAGTGACACTTTAAATTGACCCGCCTCTGCACTTCCTTACCATATAAGTGTAATGGGCAACATTTTTAAAAATTAGTTGTCCACCCTAAAAATAATTCTTGTTGGCACCTTTTTACATGGGTGGTGTATTTAAAAAAAAAAAATCACATAGCAATTTGCCCAGTTAAAGTGCATGCACATGTGTTCTGTGTGAGTAGAGCAAAAATTAATGTTATTAGGCTATTGCCACTGCTGGTCGATTGATTTTGACTTAAAAGACAATTATGGGATTTTTTTTTTTTTTTTCTTCAATCATACTAGCTAGATGCAGCATCCAGCATCTGTCCCCTGCCGGCTGTTTGGCTGTGTTTCTCCTTTAAAATAAAATTACCACATTTGGCCACTAGATGGTGCTAAGTGTTATAGAAAACGCCATTGTACTTTTGGAATCTTCAACATAACCTACTCTATATGAACAGAATTTTCTGCATCATGCACCATCATGCCCCGGGACTGTGACGTCATAAGGGGACAGGGTCACCGGGTGACATCACCCGGTTACCACGCCCCATGCCTATATAAGTCGTCGCGCACCTCGCACACGGCATTACAGCGGGAGAGAGCGTCATGTGTTTTTTTATTGACACTTTTTTTCCCCAGGTGAATGGGTAGGGGTACGATGTACCCCATACTCATTCACATAGGGTGGGGGGCCGGGATCTGGGGGCCCCCTTGTTAAACCGCTAGCAAAAGAGTGGCAAAAGAGAAGAAGATAGCGGAGGAGCCCGGCAGAAAAATCGGAGAGCGGGAGAAGAACCGGAGCCCGGGAGAAGAGGCCGGAGAGCGGGAGAAGAACCGGACGCCGGGAGAAGAGGCTGGAGAGCAGGAGAAGAACCGGACACCGGGAGAAGAGGCCGGAGAGAGCAGAGAAGTCTAGTGTGTTTTTTATTGACACTTTTTTTTCCCCAGGTGAATGGGTAGGGGTACGATGGAGCTCGCAGTTGTCAAATATCGCCGATACAGAAGTTGACCAAAGGGTGGCAGTAAAGAGCTGAAAAACCACGTGATTTGGTGAAAGTTGGATGAAAAAGTCCTGCCGTGTGTATGCTTAATAAGTTTAAGGCCAACGCCCTTTGTACAAAAATCCACGTGAAAGTTTGTACAAAGTCCTATCGTGTGTATGAGGCTTTAGTGTCAGATTGCCCACTGTAATATCGCAGTCACACTATAAGTTACTTATCGCTACCAATGCTAGTATAAAATTAAAAAAAAATTCCAGTATATATATACCATAAATTGTAAACGCTATAACTTTTGTGTAAACCAATTAATATACGCTTATTGGGATTTTTTTTAACCAAAAATATGTAGCAGAATACACATTGGCCTGAATTGAGGAAGAAATTAAATTTTGCAAAAAAAATTATTGGATGTGTTTTATAACAGAAAGTAAAAAATTTTGTTTTTTTTTGCAAAAAAATAAGAAACAGGGGTAATCAAATACCACCAAAATTACAAATATTTCATTTATGGACTGCGTTGCACAACCGTGCAAATCTCAGTTAAAGTAACGCAGTGCCGTATCACAAAAAATGGCTTGGTCAGGAAGGGAGGTAAATCTTTCGGAGATCAATTGGTTAAAAAACCTTTGTATATGCATATTTTTAGGGCCATGCTGTAAACGAAGCCTAAAACAAGTAAATACAATATACCTTCCTATCTATTTACTAATGCTAGCAGTAGGGATGAGCTGAACACCCCCCCCGGTTCGGTTTGCGGCAGAACATGCGAACAGGCAAAAAATTTGTGCGAACACCGTTAAAGTCTATGGGACTCGAACATGAAAAATCTAAAGTGCTAATTTTAAAGGCTAATATGCAAGTTTTTGTCATAAAATGTGTTTGGGGACCCGGGTCCTGCCCCAGGGGACATGTGTCAATGCAAAAAAAAAGTTTTAAAAACGTCCGTTTTTTTCGGGAGTAGTGATTTTAATAATGCTTAAAGTGAAACAATAAAAGTGAAATATTCCTTTTTAATATCGTGCCTGGGGGGTGTCTATAGTATGCCTGTAAAGTGGCGCATTTTCCTGTGTTTAGAAAAGTCCCTGCACAAAATGACATTTCTAAAGGAATAAAAGTCATTTAAAACTGCTTGCGGCTGTAATGTAATGTCCCCCCCCCCCCCCCCGCCCATTACCAGGCCCTTTGGGTCTGGTATGGATATTTAGGGGAACCCCGCACCCAAAAAAAAAAGGCGTGGTGCCCCCAGGCCCTATACACTCTGAATAGCAGCAGTATACAGGTGGCCCCCGGGTTACAAACAAGATAGGGACTGTAGGTTTGTTCTTAAGTTGAATCTGTTTGTAATTTGGAACAGGTACATTTTGTAAGTGTAGCTCCAGCCAAAAAATCTATTTTTAAGCTTTTTTGGATAACATAGGGAAGGGTTATCATCACCTCTGTAACATTTGTTTAGCAGTCTGTGTCCCTGCTCAGATTTCACCTCACTTCCTGTCCCAATGACAATTGGATTTAGAAAATTTGGGGTTATTAGGGAAACAAGGATTGGTGATAAAGCATCAGTGGAGACACCTTTTTCCCATATTAACTCTTACAGGAGAGAATTTCCCTTCCTAGGGGTAGATTTCCTCTCACTTCCTGTTGTCTCTCTTCGTTTCTAAGTAGGAGTCGTTTGTAAGTCGGATGTTTGAAAATAGGGGACCGCCTGTATATACTATACGGCCTGCCCTATACACTCTGCGGAAAATTGGGCCTTAGGTGTTGGTGGTACCAGAACACTGTAAGCCCTCACAGTTACTCTTGGTGGGCGCTGGAACGGGCCCTGCTGTGAAATATTATATCAAGAATTGTAATTACGCGCCCCTGTTAAACAGGAGCAAAAAAAAATTGGGCCTTAGGCGGTGGTGGTGGAACAACACTGTAAAGCCTCACAGATACTTTTGTTGAGCGCAGGAACAGGCCCTGCTATGAAATATTAGATCAAAAATTGTAATTACGCGCCCCTGTTAAACAGGGGCATAAAAATTGGGCCTTAGGCAGTGGTGGTGGTGGCACAACACCGTAAAGCCTCACAGATACTTTTTTTGAGTGCAGGAACAGGTCCTGCTGTGAAATATTAGATCAGAAATTGTAATTACATGCCCCTGTTAAACAGGGACATAAAAATTGGGCCTTAGGCGGTGGTGGTGGTACAACACTGTAAAGCCTCACAAAAACTTTTGTTGAGCACAGGAACAGGCCCTTCTGTGAAATATTAGATCAAAAATTGTAATTACGCGCCCCTGTTAAACAGGGGCATAAAAATTGGGCCTTAGGTGGTGGTGGTGGTGGCATAACACTGTAAAGCCTCACAGATACTTTTGTTGAGCTCAGGAACAGACCCTGCTGTGAAATATTAGATCAAAAATTGTAATTATGCGCCCCTGTTAAACAGGGGTGAAAAATTGGGTCCCAGGCAGTGGTGGTGGTGCTCTGAACCGAAAATATTCCTAGAAGCTATCATCATGAAGATTAAGGAGGAATAGGATAGTCACTCAGCATAATAGGATAGTCACTCAGCATATGCAGTCTTCAAGGGATCCCACATCCATAGAAAAATCGATCGGTTACATCAGCATCAGGTGCTTGGTAGCTGGTGATCCAAGACTGATTCATTTTTATAAATGTGAGCCGATCAAAAGAGTCTGTGGACAGGCACACTCTGTGATCGGTTACAAAGCCTCCAGCAGCACTGAATGTGTGTTCAGAAAAAAATGCTGGATGCAGGACAGGCCAGTAGCTCAATTGCATATTGAGCAAGCTCTGGCCAGTGGTCCATCCTCAACACCCAGTAACCCAGTGGATGTTCTGGTGGAAAGGTCTCCAAGTCTGATCTTGCCCCTAGATATTCCTGCACCATGTAATTCAGACGCTGGCGATGGTTCCTGGAACCGATCAGACCTGGGCGCTGAGGACTGAAGAAGTGTCTGAAGTCATCGGTCAGCCGGCCACCTTCTCCACCGCTCTTTCTGTGACTGAACGAAGCCTCAGCAACACGTTGTCCAGCACCAGGAAATGGTAACCTCCCACACTCTGGAAACGCATTGTACAAACCTTTCTACAAGGCCTCCCGAAGATGTCTTACCTTTGTAACGTGGATCAAGAAGGGTTGCCAGCCAGTATTGATCCCTCTCCTTGATACCACGAACCCTAGGGTCCTTTCGCAGGCTTTGCAGGATCAGGGAGGCCAGGCAGCATAAGTTTGCAGAGGCATTCGATCCTGAGTCCTCTGGGTCACTAAGGATCACATGATCCTCAACCACCTCCTCCCAGCCACGTACAACTCCATGGGTTTCTGGAGACTGCAAATGATCCCTTGAAGACTGCTGCTGATGCCGAGTGTGTATCCTCCACCTCCATAAGGACACAATCCTCCTCCTCTTCTTCCTGTGTGATCGGCGGGCCTGCAGGAATACTAGTATCTGGATAAAGGGGGCCTTGAGAGGTAAGGAAGTCCTCCTCTTCCTCCCGCTGTTCTGCCTCAAGTGCCCTGACCCAGGGGCGTTGCTAGGTCTACAAAAGATCTGGGGCTAGAGCCCATAGCAGCGTAGTAAAGAAAGTCATACGCTTTGGTGGGCATACACATGTATATACAGTTATATACGTGTGGGTGTATATATATCCCCAGAGAGCCCCCCCTTACATCACCTTACATCAGGGTCCCCAGAGAGCCTCCTCCTTACATCAGAGTCCTCAGAGAGCCTCCCCCTTCCATCAGGGTACCCAGAGGGGCCCCCCCACTTACATCAGGGTTCCCAGAGAGGCCCCCTTACATTAGGGTCCCCAGAGAGCCTCCCCCTTGAATCTGGGTCCCTAGAAAGCCTAGGCCTTAAAATCAGGGTCCCCAGAGAGCCTCTCCCTTACATCAGGGTCCCCAGAGAGCCCCCCCCACTTACATAAGGGTCCCCAGAGAGCCTCCCCTCCCCTTGGGGACCCCTGCAGAGACTCGGGGCTATTGGTCTCAGATTCGGGGCTATAGCCCCAAAAGCCACCCCCTAGCAACGCCCCTGCCCTGACCATTATTCCACGAAGTGTGTGCTCCAACAGGAAGACAAGAGGGACAGTATCACTGATGCATGCACTGTCACTGCTCACCATCCTCGTGGCCTCCTCAAATGGCGACAGGACAGTGCATGCATCCTTGATCAGTAGCCACCGGCGTGGTGAAAAAAAGCCAAGCTCCCCTGACCCTGTCCTGGTGCCATACTCACACAGGTACTCATTGATGGCCCTCTGCTGTGTGTGCAGCCGCTGCAGCATTCCCAACATTGAGTACCACCTGGTGGGCATGTCATAAATGAGGCGGTTATTGGGCAGGTTGCATTCTCTTTGAATGTCAGCGAGCCAAGCACTGGCATTATATGACCGGCGGAAATGACCACAGACTTTCCTGGCCTACCTCAGGAGATTCTGTAAGCCAGGGTACCTGCTCAAGAACCGCTGCATCACCAAATTCAGGATGTGAGCCAAACAGGGAACATGGGTCAAGTTTCCCTGTGGGAGGGCGGAGAGGAGGTTGGTGCCATTGTTGCATATAACCATTCCTGGCTAAGGCTGGTGTGGCGTCAACCACCTCTGAGCCTGCCCCTGCAGAGCTGCCAGAATCTCTGCCCAGTGTGGCTCCTGTCCCCTAAGCAGACCAACTCAAGCACCACATGGCATCTTTTTGCCTGAGTGCTTGTGTAGCCCCTTTAACACCTACGGAGCACCACTGGTTCAGAGGAGGAAAAATCTGCAGAGGAAGAGGCCATAGAGGAAGAAGAAGAGGAGGGGGTGGAGGAGAGAGCTGTGGCAGAATCACCACTAGCTTTTTGGAGGCGTGTTGGCGGAACAAGCTCCAACAATACTAAACCCTGTCCTGCATCCTTCCCAGCTGCCAGCAGAGTTACCCAGTGCGCCGTGAAAGAAAGGTAATGTCCCTGTCCATGCCTGCTTGACCATGAGTCAGCAGTCAAATGCACCTTACTGCTGACCGCCCTGTCCAACAAGGCCAAGACATTCCACATGCTGGTAGAGAGCCGGAATGGCCTTCCGAGAAAAGAAGTGGCATTTGGGAACCTGCTACTGAGGTACCGCACATTCCACAAATTCACAAAAGGGGGCAGAGTCTACCAGCTGAAAAGGCAGCAGTTGCAGTGCTAGCAATTTGGCCAAGCTAGCATTCAGACGCTGAGCATGTGGATAGCTGGGACCGAATTTCTTTAGACGGTTTAGCAACTGGGGTAGGAAAATGTGCCTGCTAAAATCTGATGTTGGTGCATTGCTAGCAGATTGGCCGCAAGTACTTGGGACATGTATTTCTATACCTTCATTCCTCTCAAAGCAGGTTTCTGAGAGGACTGGAGGTATAGTGGGGTTGGAGATCTCAGCTGATGAGGAGCAAGGAGAGGTCCGCCTTTGATGTGGGTCTTTTAAGTGCTGTTGCCAACAGACTGCATGGGAGGACGTCCTATGTCTGGTCAAGCATGTGGTGCCCAAGCGGCTGCTGTTATGGCCACGCTTGATACACTTCAGACATATGTTGCAAACATCAACGGTGCAATATGCTGCACACGTGTCAAAAAAGGCCCACACCAAAGAACTTTTCAAAATATGTGGGGAGTCAGCAGCGCCCTGCACCTGCTCAGCTCTGCTGTGTGATGCAATAGGGTGGCTGCCCTTAAGCTGCCCCCTGGAAGGCATCCTGCCTCATTGGAGATGTGCCTCCTCCTCCGCTCTTCTATCAGGCACCCAAGTACAGTTAGTGACCTTATCATCCCCTCCCCCTCCTCATCACTGGAGCAAACTTGGCAGTATGCTGCAGCTCGGGGAATATGGCTGCCAGTTTCTTGACCTTCTTGGGCACCCCCTCTCTAAAGGCTAACGTTACTCCCTTCTTCAACCTGGGTACCATCATCGGAGCCTTCAAATCGCTGCACATTCTCCTGCAGCATGTACCTGACACTGTGGTTGAATAGTTCGGGGGACTCCTCCGTGCCTGATGGTGGGGCTAGGGAAGGAGTGACTGTTGACATGGAGCCAATGGAATGAGCCGCTTTGGCAGCTGCATTGGCAGGCAAACTACTCTAAGCCTGGGTGACAGAGGATAAGGAGGTGTTATCCATTCCACCAACTCTTCTGCATGCTGTACCTCAATAACACGGCCAGCTGCAGAAAAAAAGGACAATCGTGCCCCACGGCCACGTGCTGAGGATGCACCGTGTCCACGACCAACACTGTCGACTGTAGACACAGAGCCTGCTTGCCCTCTTTTATTGGCCTGTGAGCGTCTGCTTCTCCTTGGTGGCCTTCTGGACATGCTGTAAATTTTATTTAGCAAAACCACACTACACTGTATTGTGTACTGTGTACACCACCAGGAAAGTAGTAGCAACTGCACTAGGGGTGCACGGTACTGTGTACACCAGCAGAAGTGTAATAACAACTATGGGTATACTGTATTGTGTACACCACCAGAAAAGTAGTAGCAACTGCACTAGGGGTGAAAGGTATTGTGTAACCACCAGAAGTCTAATATATATTAATATATATATATATATATATATATACACACACACACAAGACTGTCTGTATATACACATATATACAGTGTGGGGCGTGGACTTAGTCCCTCTGAGCCATGATTGGCAAAAGGCCCCCTGCCTTTGGCCAATTATGGCTCTCTTAGCTGAGGGAGCTGGGATTGGCCAAAGCATGCAGGTCATGGTGCATGCTTTGGCCAATCATCATACAGCAATGCACTGTGCTCCCACAGTGCATTATGGGCCGTTACGCGCCACTCGAATTTGGCACGAACGGCCCATAATGTTCGGTTTTCGACGAACAGAAAGCTCATCCCTAGCAGCATGAGGATTAAAAATAGACAACGTTGATTGAGAGAGTTTAGTTCCGCTTTAACCAACTTTATTTCAGAATCTGGTACATGTGCGTTTGTGTTTTCTTTTCAATCTTAGTTTATTTCAAGAGCAAAAACACACAGAGTATAACAGAAAAATATCGTTCTTTACAGTAAAACAACACATATAGCATACATAGATTAGCGAGGTGTACCTTGACCATGTATAAACAGGAATGATGCTTCTAGTATGCATCTTTAGGTGCATTACTGGTATATCATATTGTATATTGAAATCTTTGATATAGGAGAAGAATAGCAAGTGAGTGGGAGCCAACATATATTGAACCTGGTGGTTTCGTGAGTTTGCGTTATCTGAGGACTCCCTCTCACTGAATTAGAATGCTGTAGAGATCATGTATTCACCCATTATAGATACCGTATATACTCGAGTATAAGTCGTTCCGAGTATAAGTCGAGGCCCTAATTTACTACAAAAAAAAATGGGAAAAACTTATTGACCCGAGTATAAGACGAGGGTGAGAAATGCACAGCTACTGTAAGTGGAAAAGAGGGTCAACAATGCCCATTTGCAGCATCACTGTGCCCATTTGCATGCCTCACTGTGCCCATTTGCAGCCATAGGTCCCCTGAACTTCAAACTCGGTAGTTAAGGGTTCCTAGATGCCCCCTAGCTGCAGCCAAAATTTGGGGTCTCTGAACCCAAAGGGTCCTGAAATGACATTGCTGCAGATGGACACAGTTGACCAAATTTGGGGCCCTGTATCTCGGGGCCACTTAGTGCTAGGAACCCCAAATTTGGTGTGCAACCCCAGTGGAACTAGCACCATAAAATTTCCAAAGCTGGGGTTTCTAGCACCAAGTGGCCCCGAGATACAGGGCCCCAAAAATCAGTTCAGAAAATGTCAAGCACTTTTCTGCAGCAGAAAATGACATTTTCCGAATCAGTTTTGGGGCCCCGTACCTCAGGGCCACTTAGTGCTAGGAACCCCGGCTTTGGATATGTTATGGTACCAGTTCAAATGGGTTTGCACACCAAATTTGGGGTTCCTAGCACCAAGTGGCCCTGAGATATGGGGCCCCAAAGTCGGTTCAGAAAATGTCAAGCACTTTTCTTCAGCAGAAAATGACATTTTCCGAACCGATTTTGGGGCCCGGTATCTCGGGGCCACTTAGTGCTAGGAACTTCATCTTTGGATATGTTGTGGTACAAATTCCACTGTGTTTGCATACCAAATTTGGGGTCCCTAGCACTAAGTGGCCCTGAGATATGGGGCCCCAAAGTCGGTTCGGAAAATGAAATTTTTTGCTGCAGAAAAGTGCTTGGCTCGATTATAAGTCGAGGGGGGCACTTTCAGCACAAAAAAATGTGCTGAAAAATTCGACTTATACTCGAGTATATACGGTAATCAAATCATTTGACTATTCCGAGGATATGATCTTTAATTATATGTGTAAGTGATTGGTTCAGTATTTAACAAAAAAAACAAAAAACAAAAAAAAACAGAGAAAGTCAGAAATAAGATCTTGAGTAGAAGTAAGGGATGGTACCTGAGGTATGGGGCACTCCAGCAAGGCTAATCGGCAGGTAAGGGTGGGCTATCTCTGACCCATATGGAGAATTCATCAGAATAGCGAAACATTGACCATGAGGTCCAAGTGGTGGAAAACTGCTCCTCCTTCCCTGCTTCCTCTGCCAACAGACGCTCCAGATCTCTTATCTGGTCCACTTCAACAGCCCATTCCCCAAAGGAAGGCACATCTGTCGTTTTCCAATGTCGGGGGATCACTATTCTAACTGCTGCCAGAAAGTGACGCAGTACATCTTTTTTAATCGACTTGAGGGGGCCCGGGAGCATTGATAATAGGGCTATCTCTGGTGTGGGCCTAATTGATGTCGCCATCAGCCTGCTGTAAAGATCAAAGACCTTTTGCCATAGTTTCCGGATTGGAGGGCAAGCCCACCATATGTGAAGCATTGTCCCGCTAGAGGACAGACATCTCCAACAAATGTCTGTCAGAGAGGGGTTAAACCGTTTGATAACCACTGGGCATCTGTACCACCTCGTTAATAATTTAAACCCTTTTTCTTGGTTCTTAGTTGCCAGCGAAATCCTATGCGATAGGATAGCGTTTGTGTTTTAATCAATAAAAAGATTTTTAATCCTGTGTTTTTTTTTTTTTTTTCCTATTAACTCTTTGTAGGAATGGGCAAGGGGTAATAACGTACTCCTGTACTCATTCCGCTGGGAGAGGATGAATATATGGTCGCCCCCTTACTATAAAGGGGGCTTCCGGATTCAACCATAAGTCCCTCTTATTACTAGACACGTGCAATTCGTTTAATTCAGAATTCGTTTTTTTAACGAATTTCAACAAAACCTGTTTATCAAATTTTTCCGAATATTTGGAAATTGGATCATTCGTAAATTCGAAAATCTGAAAACCCAAAAATTTGAAAATCTGAAATAATCACTATTAAATTATAGGTATTGGAATTTCTTTTCAAATTTGGCTGTTAGTGAAAGTAACGAATACGAATTTATCCGACGTTCCGAATTATCCGAAATAACGAATGCTGTATCTAAACAAATGTAATGTAACTAATTCATAATAATAAATAACAATAATAATAATAATTAAAAAAAAAAATTTTATAATTATTATTTATTATTAATTTGTTCTGTTCCATTTGTTTACATGCGGCTTCGTTATTTCGGATAATTCGTAACTTCGGATAAAATCGTATTCGTTACTTTCACTAACAGCCAAATTTGAAAGTAAATTCCAATACCTAGAATTTAATAGTTATTATTTAGAATTTTCGGATTTTCATTCTTTTGACTTTTCGGATTTTCTTTCTTATTTTCAGATTTATATTTTCGAATTTACGAATTGCAATCAGTGAAAAAAAAAAAAAATGAATGAAACGTAAACGAACAAATTTTTCGGCAGTGCACATGTCTACTTATTACCTCCTGCTCCTTTTTGGGGGGAAAATTGGGACAAGGTGCTTTGCAAATGGGAAAGGAGGCCTTGCTGCCCCCTTCTAAAGTACCCCCATGATGCTAAAAAGCAAGTGGCATAGTCTGATATGGGGGGGGGGGGGGTGCACGCTCCCTACCCTCCCTTACCATCCATGCTGCATGCCTGTTTCCTGGATGGAATTCTAAGTGGAACGCCACGCCATTAATTACTACATACCCCCAGAGGGTCTTTCTGTGTCAGGCGACATATTGTTCAATTTTAAACCAACCCTGTCCTGGTATATAATTTACAATACAAATAGATCCTCACCACTTTAAATAGCACACAGGTGTCATTATTTGCACATACTGTATAATTATGCACGCTGCACAGCTTTTAGCACATTTTTTAATTTTTTTTTTTTACACTGAATTCAATACACTCAAATATCACAGATGTTCATTTCTAGCTGTTCAGACCCGAATCTGCAATGTTTGGGGCTAATTTACCGTTTTCTCAATCATAAACAGCAACTTTTCAAAATATGTGGGGAGTCAGCAGCGCCCTGCACCTGCTCAGCTCTGCTGTGTGATGCAATAGGGTGGCTGCCCTTAAGCTGCCCCCTGGAAGGCATCCTGCCTCATTGGAGATGTGCCTCCTCCTCCGCTCTTCTATCAGGCACCCAAGTACAGTTAGTGACCTTATCATCCCCTCCCCCTCCTCATCACTGGAGCAAACTTGGCAGTATGCTGCAGCTCGGGGAATATGGCTGCCAGTTTCTTGACCTTCTTGGGCACCCCCTCTCTAAAGGCTAACGTTACTCCCTTCTTCAACCTGGGTACCATCATCGGAGCCTTCAAATCGCTGCACATTCTCCTGCAGCATGTACCTGACACTGTGGTTGAATAGTTCGGGGGACTCCTCCGTGCCTGATGGTGGGGCTAGGGAAGGAGTGACTGTTGACATGGAGCCAATGGAATGAGCCGCTTTGGCAGCTGCATTGGCAGGCAAACTACTCTAAGCCTGGGTGACAGAGGATAAGGAGGTGTTATCCATTCCACCAACTCTTCTGCATGCTGTACCTCAATAACACGGCCAGCTGCAGAAAAAAAGGACAATCGTGCCCCACGGCCACGTGCTGAGGATGCACCGTGTCCACGACCAACACTGTCGACTGTAGACACAGAGCCTGCTTGCCCTCTTTTATTGGCCTGTGAGCGTCTGCTTCTCCTTGGTGGCCTTCTGGACATGCTGTAAATTTTATTTAGCAAAACCACACTACACTGTATTGTGTACTGTGTACACCACCAGGAAAGTAGTAGCAACTGCACTAGGGGTGCACGGTACTGTGTACACCAGCAGAAGTGTAATAACAACTATGGGTATACTGTATTGTGTACACCACCAGAAAAGTAGTAGCAACTGCACTAGGGGTGAAAGGTATTGTGTAACCACCAGAAGTCTAATATATATTAATATATATATATATATATATATATATATATATATATACACACACACACAAGACTGTCTGTATATACACATATATACAGTGTGGGGCGTGGACTTAGTCCCTCTGAGCCATGATTGGCAAAAGGCCCCCTGCCTTTGGCCAATTATGGCTCTCTTAGCTGAGGGAGCTGGGATTGGCCAAAGCATGCAGGTCATGGTGCATGCTTTGGCCAATCATCATACAGCAATGCACTGTGCTCCCACAGTGCATTATGGGCCGTTACGCGCCACTCGAATTTGGCACGAACGGCCCATAATGTTCGGTTTTCGACGAACAGAAAGCTCATCCCTAGCAGCATGAGGATTAAAAATAGACAACGTTGATTGAGAGAGTTTAGTTCCGCTTTAACCAACTTTATTTCAGAATCTGGTACATGTGCGTTTGTGTTTTCTTTTCAATCTTAGTTTATTTCAAGAGCAAAAACACACAGAGTATAACAGAAAAATATCGTTCTTTACAGTAAAACAACACATATAGCATACATAGATTAGCGAGGTGTACCTTGACCATGTATAAACAGGAATGATGCTTCTAGTATGCATCTTTAGGTGCATTACTGGTATATCATATTGTATATTGAAATCTTTGATATAGGAGAAGAATAGCAAGTGAGTGGGAGCCAACATATATTGAACCTGGTGGTTTCGTGAGTTTGCGTTATCTGAGGACTCCCTCTCACTGAATTAGAATGCTGTAGAGATCATGTATTCACCCATTATAGATACCGTATATACTCGAGTATAAGTCGTTCCGAGTATAAGTCGAGGCCCTAATTTACTACAAAAAAAAATGGGAAAAACTTATTGACCCGAGTATAAGACGAGGGTGAGAAATGCACAGCTACTGTAAGTGGAAAAGAGGGTCAACAATGCCCATTTGCAGCATCACTGTGCCCATTTGCATGCCTCACTGTGCCCATTTGCAGCCATAGGTCCCCTGAACTTCAAACTCGGTAGTTAAGGGTTCCTAGATGCCCCCTAGCTGCAGCCAAAATTTGGGGTCTCTGAACCCAAAGGGTCCTGAAATGACATTGCTGCAGATGGACACAGTTGACCAAATTTGGGGCCCTGTATCTCGGGGCCACTTAGTGCTAGGAACCCCAAATTTGGTGTGCAACCCCAGTGGAACTAGCACCATAAAATTTCCAAAGCTGGGGTTTCTAGCACCAAGTGGCCCCGAGATACAGGGCCCCAAAAATCAGTTCAGAAAATGTCAAGCACTTTTCTGCAGCAGAAAATGACATTTTCTGAATCAGTTTTGGGGCCCCGTACCTCAGGGCCACTTAGTGCTAGGAACCCCGGCTTTGGATATGTTATGGTGCCAGTTCAAATGGGTTTGCACACCAAATTTGGGGTTCCTAGCACCAAGTGGCCCTGAGATATGGGGCCCCAAAGTCGGTTCAGAAAATGTCAAGCACTTTTCTTCAGCAGAAAATGACATTTTCCGAACCGATTTTGGGGCCCGGTATCTCGGGGCCACTTAGTGCTAGGAACTTCATCTTTGGATATGTTGTGGTACAAATTCCACTGTGTTTGCATACCAAATTTGGGGTCCCTAGCACTAAGTGGCCCTGAGATATGGGGCCCCAAAGTCGGTTCGGAAAATGAAATTTTTTGCTGCAGAAAAGTGCTTGGCTCGATTATAAGTCGAGGGGGGCACTTTCAGCACAAAAAAATGTGCTGAAAAATTCGACTTATACTCGAGTATATACGGTAATCAAATCATTTGACTATTCCGAGGATATGATCTTTAATTATATGTGTAAGTGATTGGTTCAGTATTTAACAAAAAAAACAAAAAACAAAAAAAAACAGAGAAAGTCAGAAATAAGATCTTGAGTAGAAGTAAGGGATGGTACCTGAGGTATGGGGCACTCCAGCAAGGCTAATCGGCAGGTAAGGGTGGGCTATCTCTGACCCATATGGAGAATTCATCAGAATAGCGAAACATTGACCATGAGGTCCAAGTGGTGGAAAACTGCTCCTCCTTCCCTGCTTCCTCTGCCAACAGACGCTCCAGATCTCTTATCTGGTCCACTTCAACAGCCCATTCCCCAAAGGAAGGCACATCTGTCGTTTTCCAATGTCGGGGGATCACTATTCTAACTGCTGCCAGAAAGTGACGCAGTACATCTTTTTTAATCGACTTGAGGGGGCCCGGGAGCATTGATAATAGGGCTATCTCTGGTGTGGGCCTAATTGATGTCGCCATCAGCCTGCTGTAAAGATCAAAGACCTTTTGCCATAGTTTCCGGATTGGAGGGCAAGCCCACCATATGTGAAGCATTGTCCCGCTAGAGGACAGACATCTCCAACAAATGTCTGTCAGAGAGGGGTTAAACCGTTTGATAACCACTGGGCATCTGTACCACCTCGTTAATAATTTAAACCCTTTTTCTTGGTTCTTAGTTGCCAGCGAAATCCTATGCGATAGGATAGCGTTTGTGTTTTAATCAATAAAAAGATTTTTAATCCTGTGTTTTTTTTTTTTTTTTCCTATTAACTCTTTGTAGGAATGGGCAAGGGGTAATAACGTACTCCTGTACTCATTCCGCTGGGAGAGGATGAATATATGGTCGCCCCCTTACTATAAAGGGGGCTTCCGGATTCAACCATAAGTCCCTCTTATTACTAGACACGTGCAATTCGTTTAATTCAGAATTCGTTTTTTTAACGAATTTCAACAAAACCTGTTTATCAAATTTTTCCGAATATTTGGAAATTGGATCATTCGTAAATTCGAAAATCTGAAAACCCAAAAATTTGAAAATCTGAAATAATCACTATTAAATTATAGGTATTGGAATTTCTTTTCAAATTTGGCTGTTAGTGAAAGTAACGAATACGAATTTATCCGACGTTCCGAATTATCCGAAATAACGAATGCTGTATCTAAACAAATGTAATGTAACTAATTCATAATAATAAATAACAATAATAATAATAATTAAAAAAAAAAATTTTATAATTATTATTTATTATTAATTTGTTCTGTTCCATTTGTTTACATGCGGCTTCGTTATTTCGGATAATTCGTAACTTCGGATAAAATCGTATTCGTTACTTTCACTAACAGCCAAATTTGAAAGTAAATTCCAATACCTAGAATTTAATAGTTATTATTTAGAATTTTCGGATTTTCATTCTTTTGACTTTTCGGATTTTCTTTCTTATTTTCAGATTTATATTTTCGAATTTACGAATTGCAATCAGTGAAAAAAAAAAAAAATGAATGAAACGTAAACGAACAAATTTTTCGGCAGTGCACATGTCTACTTATTACCTCCTGCTCCTTTTTGGGGGGAAAATTGGGACAAGGTGCTTTGCAAATGGGAAAGGAGGCCTTGCTGCCCCCTTCTAAAGTACCCCCATGATGCTAAAAAGCAAGTGGCATAGTCTGATATGGGGGGGGGGGGGGTGCACGCTCCCTACCCTCCCTTACCATCCATGCTGCATGCCTGTTTCCTGGATGGAATTCTAAGTGGAACGCCACGCCATTAATTACTACATACCCCCAGAGGGTCTTTCTGTGTCAGGCGACATATTGTTCAATTTTAAACCAACCCTGTCCTGGTATATAATTTACAATACAAATAGATCCTCACCACTTTAAATAGCACACAGGTGTCATTATTTGCACATACTGTATAATTATGCACGCTGCACAGCTTTTAGCACATTTTTTAATTTTTTTTTTTTACACTGAATTCAATACACTCAAATATCACAGATGTTCATTTCTAGCTGTTCAGACCCGAATCTGCAATGTTTGGGGCTAATTTACCGTTTTCTCAATCATAAACAGCAACTTTTCAAAATATGTGGGGAGTCAGCAGCGCCCTGCACCTGCTCAGCTCTGCTGTGTGATGCAATAGGGTGGCTGCCCTTAAGCTGCCCCCTGGAAGGCATCCTGCCTCATTGGAGATGTGCCTCCTCCTCCGCTCTTCTATCAGGCACCCAAGTACAGTTAGTGACCTTATCATCCCCTCCCCCTCCTCATCACTGGAGCAAACTTGGCAGTATGCTGCAGCTCGGGGAATATGGCTGCCAGTTTCTTGACCTTCTTGGGCACCCCCTCTCTAAAGGCTAACGTTACTCCCTTCTTCAACCTGGGTACCATCATCGGAGCCTTCAAATCGCTGCACATTCTCCTGCAGCATGTACCTGACACTGTGGTTGAATAGTTCGGGGGACTCCTCCGTGCCTGATGGTGGGGCTAGGGAAGGAGTGACTGTTGACATGGAGCCAATGGAATGAGCCGCTTTGGCAGCTGCATTGGCAGGCAAACTACTCTAAGCCTGGGTGACAGAGGATAAGGAGGTGTTATCCATTCCACCAACTCTTCTGCATGCTGTACCTCAATAACACGGCCAGCTGCAGAAAAAAAGGACAATCGTGCCCCACGGCCACGTGCTGAGGATGCACCGTGTCCACGACCAACACTGTCGACTGTAGACACAGAGCCTGCTTGCCCTCTTTTATTGGCCTGTGAGCGTCTGCTTCTCCTTGGTGGCCTTCTGGACATGCTGTAAATTTTATTTAGCAAAACCACACTACACTGTATTGTGTACTGTGTACACCACCAGGAAAGTAGTAGCAACTGCACTAGGGGTGCACGGTACTGTGTACACCAGCAGAAGTGTAATAACAACTATGGGTATACTGTATTGTGTACACCACCAGAAAAGTAGTAGCAACTGCACTAGGGGTGAAAGGTATTGTGTAACCACCAGAAGTCTAATATATATTAATATATATATATATATATATATATATATATATATATACACACACACACAAGACTGTCTGTATATACACATATATACAGTGTGGGGCGTGGACTTAGTCCCTCTGAGCCATGATTGGCAAAAGGCCCCCTGCCTTTGGCCAATTATGGCTCTCTTAGCTGAGGGAGCTGGGATTGGCCAAAGCATGCAGGTCATGGTGCATGCTTTGGCCAATCATCATACAGCAATGCACTGTGCTCCCACAGTGCATTATGGGCCGTTACGCGCCACTCGAATTTGGCACGAACGGCCCATAATGTTCGGTTTTCGACGAACAGAAAGCTCATCCCTAGCAGCATGAGGATTAAAAATAGACAACGTTGATTGAGAGAGTTTAGTTCCGCTTTAACCAACTTTATTTCAGAATCTGGTACATGTGCGTTTGTGTTTTCTTTTCAATCTTAGTTTATTTCAAGAGCAAAAACACACAGAGTATAACAGAAAAATATCGTTCTTTACAGTAAAACAACACATATAGCATACATAGATTAGCGAGGTGTACCTTGACCATGTATAAACAGGAATGATGCTTCTAGTATGCATCTTTAGGTGCATTACTGGTATATCATATTGTATATTGAAATCTTTGATATAGGAGAAGAATAGCAAGTGAGTGGGAGCCAACATATATTGAACCTGGTGGTTTCGTGAGTTTGCGTTATCTGAGGACTCCCTCTCACTGAATTAGAATGCTGTAGAGATCATGTATTCACCCATTATAGATACCGTATATACTCGAGTATAAGTCGTTCCGAGTATAAGTCGAGGCCCTAATTTACTACAAAAAAAAATGGGAAAAACTTATTGACCCGAGTATAAGACGAGGGTGAGAAATGCACAGCTACTGTAAGTGGAAAAGAGGGTCAACAATGCCCATTTGCAGCATCACTGTGCCCATTTGCATGCCTCACTGTGCCCATTTGCAGCCATAGGTCCCCTGAACTTCAAACTCGGTAGTTAAGGGTTCCTAGATGCCCCCTAGCTGCAGCCAAAATTTGGGGTCTCTGAACCCAAAGGGTCCTGAAATGACATTGCTGCAGATGGACACAGTTGACCAAATTTGGGGCCCTGTATCTCGGGGCCACTTAGTGCTAGGAACCCCAAATTTGGTGTGCAACCCCAGTGGAACTAGCACCATAAAATTTCCAAAGCTGGGGTTTCTAGCACCAAGTGGCCCCGAGATACAGGGCCCCAAAAATCAGTTCAGAAAATGTCAAGCACTTTTCTGCAGCAGAAAATGACATTTTCCGAATCAGTTTTGGGGCCCCGTACCTCAGGGCCACTTAGTGCTAGGAACCCCGGCTTTGGATATGTTATGGTGCCAGTTCAAATGGGTTTGCACACCAAATTTGGGGTTCCTAGCACCAAGTGGCCCTGAGATATGGGGCCCCAAAGTCGGTTCAGAAAATGTCAAGCACTTTTCTTCAGCAGAAAATGACATTTTCCGAACCGATTTTGGGGCCCGGTATCTCGGGGCCACTTAGTGCTAGGAACTTCATCTTTGGATATGTTGTGGTACAAATTCCACTGTGTTTGCATACCAAATTTGGGGTCCCTAGCACTAAGTGGCCCTGAGATATGGGGCCCCAAAGTCGGTTCGGAAAATGAAATTTTTTGCTGCAGAAAAGTGCTTGGCTCGATTATAAGTCGAGGGGGGCACTTTCAGCACAAAAAAATGTGCTGAAAAATTCGACTTATACTCGAGTATATACGGTAATCAAATCATTTGACTATTCCGAGGATATGATCTTTAATTATATGTGTAAGTGATTGGTTCAGTATTTAACAAAAAAAACAAAAAACAAAAAAAAACAGAGAAAGTCAGACATAAGATCTTGAGTAGAAGTAAGGGATGGTACCTGAGGTATGGGGCACTCCAGCAAGGCTAATCGGCAGGTAAGGGTGGGCTATCTCTGACCCATATGGAGAATTCATCAGAATAGCGAAACATTGACCATGAGGTCCAAGTGGTGGAAAACTGCTCCTCCTTCCCTGCTTCCTCTGCCAACAGACGCTCCAGATCTCTTATCTGGTCCACTTCAACAGCCCATTCCCCAAAGGAAGGCACATCTGTCGTTTTCCAATGTCGGGGGATCACTATTCTAACTGCTGCCAGAAAGTGACGCAGTACATCTTTTTTAATCGACTTGAGGGGGCCCGGGAGCATTGATAATAGGGCTATCTCTGGTGTGGGCCTAATTGATGTCGCCATCAGCCTGCTGTAAAGATCAAAGACCTTTTGCCATAGTTTCCGGATTGGAGGGCAAGCCCACCATATGTGAAGCATTGTCCCGCTAGAGGACAGACATCTCCAACAAATGTCTGTCAGAGAGGGGTTAAACCGTTTGATAACCACTGGGCATCTGTACCACCTCGTTAATAATTTAAACCCTTTTTCTTGGTTCTTAGTTGCCAGCGAAATCCTATGCGATAGGATAGCGTTTGTGTTTTAATCAATAAAAAGATTTTTAATCCTGTGTTTTTTTTTTTTTTTTCCTATTAACTCTTTGTAGGAATGGGCAAGGGGTAATAACGTACTCCTGTACTCATTCCGCTGGGAGAGGATGAATATATGGTCGCCCCCTTACTATAAAGGGGGCTTCCGGATTCAACCATAAGTCCCTCTTATTACTAGACACGTGCAATTCGTTTAATTCAGAATTCGTTTTTTTAACGAATTTCAACAAAACCTGTTTATCAAATTTTTCCGAATATTTGGAAATTGGATCATTCGTAAATTCGAAAATCTGAAAACCCAAAAATTTGAAAATCTGAAATAATCACTATTAAATTCTAGGTATTGGAATTTCCTTTCCAAATTTGGCTGTTAGTGAACGTAACGAATATGAATTTATCCGACGTTCCGAATTATCTGAAATAACGAATGCCCCATCTAAACGAATGTAATGTAACTAATTCATAATAATAAATAACAATAATAATAATAAAAAAAACTTTTTATAATTATCATTTATTATTAATTTGTTCTGTTCCATTTGTTTAGATGCGGCTTCGTTATTTCGGATAATTCGTAACTTCGGATAAAATCGTATTCGTTACGTTCATTAACAGCCAAATTTGAAAGTAAATTCCAATACCTAGAATTTAATAGTTATTATTTAGAATTTTCGGATTTTCATTCTTTTGACTTTTCGGATTTTCTTTCTTATTTTCAGATTTATATTTTCGAATTTACGAATTGCAATCAGTGAAAAAAAAAAAAAATGAATGAAACGTAAATGAACAAATTTTTCGGCAGTGCACATGTCTACTTTACCTCCTGCTCCTTTTTGGGGGAAAAATTGGGACAAGGTGCTTTGCAAATGGGAAAGGAGGCCTTGCTGCCCCCTTCTAAAGTACCCCCATGATGCTAAAAAGCAAGTGGCATAGTCTGATATGGGGGGGGGGGAGGGAGTGGGTGCACGCTCCCTACCCTCCCTTACCATCCATGCTGCATGCCTGTTTCCTGGTTGGAATTCTAAGTGGAACGCCACGCCATTAATTACTATATACCCCCAGAGGGTCTTTCTGTGTCAGGCGACATATTGTTTAATTTTAAACCAACCCTGTCCTGGTATATAATTTACAATACAAATAGATCCTCACCACTTTAAATAGCACACAGGTGTCAATGTTTGCACATACTGTATAATTATGCACGCTGCACAGCTTTTAGCACATTTTTTAATTTTTTTTTTTTTTTACACTGAATTCAATACACTCAAATATCACAGATGTTCATTTCTAGCTGTTCAGACCCGAATCTGCAATGTTTGGGGCTACTTTACCGTTTTCTCAATCATAAACAGCAACCCTGCTGGTGAGTTTTGCAACCTGATTTTTTTCCGCATTCACCTAACATTTACTTATTACATATTATTATGCACCGCAAATTCATTAGCGAAGTGCCCCCTAGCCGCTTCAGCTTTTTCAGATTTTACCCCCTTCCTGACCAGAGCACTTTTTGCGATTCGGCACTGCGTCGCTTTTATTGACAATTGCGCGGTTGTGCGACGTTGTACCCAAACAAAATTGACGTCCTTTTTTTCCCACAAATAGAGCTTTCTTTTGGTGGTATTTGATCACCTCTGCGGTTTTTATTTTTTGGGCTATAAACAAAAGAAGAGCGACAATTTTGAAAAAAAAAAACAAAACAATATTTTTTACTTTTTGCTATAATAAATATCCCCCAAAAATATATAAAAAAACATTTAGGCCGATATGTATTCTTCTACATATTTTTGGTAAAACAAAATCACAATAAGCGTATATTGATTGATTTGCGCAAAAGTTCTAGCATCTACAAAATAGGGGATAGTTTCTATGGCATTTTTTTTTTATTTTTTATTTTTTTATTAGTAATGGAGGCGATCTACAATTTTTATCGGGACTGCGACATTATAGCAGACACGTTTGACACTATTTTGGGACCATTGTCATTAATACAGCGATCAGTGCTATAAAAATGCACTGCTTACTGTATAAATGACACTGGCAGGAAAGAGGTTAACTTGACTTGAAGCTGATCAACGGCTCTTCCTGTTTACATCGTGATCAGCCGTGATTGGACACGGCTGGTCACGTGGTAAAGAGTCTCTGTCAGAGACTCTTTACCTAGATCGGAGTTGTGGTGTGTCAGGCTGACACGTCGCAACAACGATTACCGCGATGTGCGCAACGGCTTGATATCCTGGCGACGTCATATGACATCCGGTCAGGATATCGCAACCACTTTGCCGACGTCATATTGCTATATGGCAGGCAGCAAGTGGTTAAAACGTCTTCCAGGTTACCTGTTTAGCGTTACAGAGGAGGTCTAGCGCTATTATTGCTCTCGCTGTCACGTTTGTGGTGATACTTCACATATGTGGTGCGAAGACCGTCTACATATGCGTGCGCGACTTATGTATGTGTTCGCTTCTGCACATGAGCGCGGAGGGATGAGGGCGCTTTAAATTTCTTTTTTTTCTTTTTTTTTCTTATTTCATTTTTCATTTTTACACTGTCCCTTTAATTTTTATTTTGTTGATCACTTTTATTCCTATTACAAGGAATGTAAACATCCCTTGTAATAGAAAACAGAATGACAGGTCCTCTTTATGGAGAGATCTGGGGTCAAAAAGACTCCAAATCTCTTCTTTTCCTTTAAAAGCAAACGATTAAAAAAAAAATATCTTTTGCTTAAAAAAAAAAAAATTGTTTACTTCCACCTTGGACCAGAAGTGACATCATGACGTCGCTCCGATCCTCCTAGGCCATAGAGGCGATCAAAAAATAATCTAATCTTTTAATGCCTCTGTAAACAGCCGGCCACACAGTTGGATCGTTTCTGATATCACTTTGGTTGTCTAATCTGCATGTTAACTCTGAATCAGTGGCTCAGAAAGTTTCGAAGCTCCCTACAAGAGATCAGAATTGACAAGAATGTCATCATGACGTTTCTGATACAAATGTTACTAATATATATATATATATATATATATATATATATATATATATATCTGCATAACAGCAGGTGTAACTGTAGGTAGAAGACCACAGTGTCTACTGGAGCTAGCATTAGGCTGACATCTAGTGGTGAGTTTTTATAGCTACAGTAGTTTCATCTTTTAAACCTGTTCACCATGGAGGGACCCTTGAAATAAATGTTAGGTCTCAGGAAACCCCTGCAAATAATTACTGAATCTACAACTCACGGCACATTAGGGTGAACAGTAAGTTCAGATTAAAGGATATTTAAATGAATCCTGAATGTAGTGTACTTAACCACTTGCTTACTGGGCACTTAAACCCCCCCTCCTGCCCAGACCAATATTCAGCTTTCAGAGCTGTCACTTTTTGAATGACAATTGCGCGGTCATACAACAGTTTATCCAAATTACATTTTTATTAATTTTTTTCACACAGATATTTAATTGCTGCTGGGTTTTTTATTTTTTGTTAAATAAAACAAAAAGCGACCGAAGTTTCATAGTTTGTTATAAAATTTTGAAAACAGGTACCGTATTTATCGGCGTATAACACGCACTTTTTTCCCCTTAAAATCAGGGGAAAGTTGTGGGTGCGTGTTATACGCCGATCCCCGCTGTCGCTATATGAATGTCGGCGATCGCCGCCGACATTTACATAGCGAGTAGTTTCAAATATGGCGCCGCGGACTTCGGAAAGACTCGGCGGTGCTGAACGAGCGCCGCCGAAATCACAGAGCCGAGATACACATAGTCGGGTGTATTCGGCTCTTTCCGGCGCCGCTCACTGTCACGCCCACGCTGGGCGGGACTGTGAGCGGCGCCGGAAAGAGCCGAGAACCCTCGGCTATGTGTATCTCGGCGGCGTTCGTTCACTTCCGCCGGCGCCGAGTCTCTCCGAACTCCGCGGCGCCATATTTAAAACTACTACTATGTGTATGGCGGCGGCGGCGGCGGCAGGAGGCAGGAGGCATGGACACTAGGCTGCACTGGGGACAAGGCTGCAGGGACAAGGCTGCATTGATAAGGCTGCACTGGGGACAAGGCTGCATTAATAAGGCTGCACTGGGGACAAGGCTGTATTGACAAGGCTGCACTGGGGCAAGGCTGCATTGACAAGGCTGCACTGGGGACAAGGCTGCATTGACAAGGCTGCACTGGGGCAAAGCTGTACTGACAAGGCTGCACTGACACTGAAAAGGCTGCAATGACACTAACAAGGCTGCAGATGAACACTGATGAGGCTGCATTGATGGGCATTTTAATGTAAGTTTCTTTTCCTTAAACTTCCCTCCTAAAAGTTTTTTTCCTTAAAATTCTCTCCTAAACTTGGGGTGCGTGTTATACGCCGGCGCGTGTTATACGCCGATAAATACGGTAATTTTTCTCCTTCCACTGATGTGCGCTGTTGAGGCTGCACTGATGGGCACTTATAGGCTGCGCTGATGGGCACTGATAAGGTGGCACTCATGGGCACTGATAGGTGGAACTGATAAGCACTGATGAGGTGGCACCCATAGGTGGCACTGATGGTTGGCACTGATGGGTGGCACTGAAGGGCACTGATAGGTGGCACTGATAAGCGCCACTGGTAGGTGACACTGATAGGCAGCACTAATCTGTGGCACTAATTGTTAGACACTGATGGGCATTGATTGGCAGAACTGGTGGGTACTGATAGGTGGCACTGGTAGGTGACACTGGTGGGCACAGCCGCAGCATTTTGAGTCAGGGACCGATGTCCCTTTGACAGAAGCTGGTTATCGGCTTTTTTTCCACTCGCGATGACAGGGGAAAAAAATACAGATTACCAAGCTTCTGTTTACATCACGTAATTAGCCGTCATTGGCTGACATCTGATCACATGGTAAGGGGCCGGGATAGACCCCTTACTCAGATCTGTGATCAGCCGAGTCTCATAGACTGTGATCACAGAGCACGCCGCGCACGACTCGCAGACTGCGATTACTCAGGAGGACGTCCATGGACGCCCTCCCGGCAATTAATGCCCGCGCTGCATCCGTCTTTCGGGTATTTCGCGGGCGGCATGTAGTTAAAGGGTAACTCCACTTTTGTGGCGAAAAAAACTAGCAAATAAAGAAAAAATAATATAGCGTATACAATTGCGACACAAGTCATATTGTAATTGAATGTTATTAAAAAATACCTTTCCTTTTCAATCTGCAGCCACTTTAATTCTCTACAGAACACCTGGAGTTTTCTGTACACAAAGTGTGTACTGACCACTCCCCCAGAAACATCATTTCCTGCTTGTGTGATTGGCTCACCAATTTTCCCAGAAGTCTGCCTAAGATACAAGTCAGGTTTTAGGCATCCCCTGCAACAAAAATGTCATTTTTGGTGAGACACTCCCTGTAGGAACACGTCTAAAGGGATACAGGCCCAGCAGATTTCCTCATTAGTGCCCTGCAGGTGCACAGCTGATAGAGAATTATGAAACCACTTCCATTAGACCCACTGATCACTAAGGATCAGAGGAACAACAAAGTTTGTTACAATCCTTGCAATGTATATAGATCACCCAGAGGGGATTCGTTTTTTCTCAACAAAAGTACAGTTACTTTTTAAAATATTTGACACCCAGGGTTGCTTTATACAACAACATTATTTTTAATAAAGAAATAAAACTAATAATAATAATGGAAAAAATAATCAGTGAAAAGCTGTAGTATTCTCTTACATCGGTGGTCAGTGGAAAACATCCACTTGTTTATTATCATTTGAGACATGTCCCTTTATGATGGTGGTCAGTTAAATACTCCCTTATATGGCCAGTGGAGAAGGATTCCTTCACATTAGTGGTCAGTGGGAGAAGTGCCACCTTACAATGGTGATCAGAGAGGACAGGGCCTCATTACTTTGGTCATCAGTGGGAAGAATGCTCCTACATTGGTGGTCAGTGGGAAGAATGTCCCATACATTGGTGATCAGTGGGAAGAATGCTCTTTACATTGGTGGTCAGTGTGAAGAATGTCCCTTACATTGGTAATCAGTGTGAAGAATGCTCTTTACATTGGTGATCAGTGGGAAGAATGTTCCTTACATTGGTGATCAGTGGGAAGAATGTTCCTTACATTGGTGGTCAGTGAGAAGAATGTCCCTTACATTGGTGGTCAGTGGGAAGAATGCTCCTACATTGGTGGTCAGTGGGAAGAATGTTCCTACATTGGTGATCAGTGGGAAGAATGTCCCTTACATTGGTGATCAGTGGGAAGAATGCTCCTTACATTGGTGGTCAGTGGGAAAAATGTCCCTTCCATTGGTGATCAGTGGGAAGAATGTCCCTTACATTGGTGATCAGTGGGAAGAATGCTCCTTACATTGGTGGTCAGTGATAAGAATGTTCCTACATTGGTGGTCAGTGAGAAGAATGTCCCTCACATTGGTGGTCAGTGAGAAGAATGTCCCTCACATTGGTGGTCAGTGAGAAGAATGTCCCTTACATTGGTGGTCAGTGGGAAGAAGGAGGAGGACACACCTAAGGAGCTCTCTGAGAACCAGCCTTTTTTCAAGCCTGGGCCTTGCCTGTTAGCTTGGCCCAGGAACAATGCCTGATCCTGGGGGAGGACCAGGGAGGGATCCCCCTGATGACACGGGGCCTTGTGAGGAGGAGGTGGAGGATCTGACTGTGGGTCCAGGCCCTGGTATGGATGCGAGTGTCTTCAGACAGAAGATTGTTGATCGTTTTAGGCAAATTGGAAGGGCTGAAGAGAAACTTCAAGTTTTGAAAGCTGAACATAAGAACTTCAGAGCCAAATACTTCCAGGCCTGGAGTAGAAATCGCACAGCCATGAAGCCTGAGTTACAGGAATTAGAGGAAAAAGTAAAGCAGCAAACTTTATTGTTGGAGAAGTTAAAAGCCAGAAGTGGATCATTTAAAGAAAAGTTTGACAATGAGAAGAGATTTGCCAGCCAGTCGTCAGTAAATCGCATGGATCAGCAGCCTCAGGTTATGGATGACCCGGGTCCATCTGCCTCTGCACCTCTCCCCCCATGTAAGGCCTTGGAATCGCCAGCGGCAACCAGCCAGGGGGTTGAGAGTGAGCATGGCACCCTGACCTTCATCCAGCAGATGGAGTCACCCCTGAGAGCAGACAAGTTTGCCATATCTGATGATCCATCAGAAACCCCTGAGGATGAGAGGAAAAATAAACCAGGGAATGAAGATGGACCTGCACCAAACACCCTGAACATGGATGTTTCTACTCCTGCATTTGCTGAGACCAGTAGTTCCTCTACCAAGTTTTCTGCATGTGTTTCACACAGTATGGCTGACACCAGCAAAGAGATTGCCTCACCTGAACCTCCCTGTGTTCCAGCAGAGCTGATTGATGGTGATGGGGGAGGGGATCAGCACATTGCACCATGTGCAGTGGAAGCCATGGATGTGTCAGACCAGCCTGCTGAAAGTCCTGTCCTGATGGAAGAGAACAGGCCAGCTGAAGATCCCACCAGCACAGCAGTGGGAACTGACACTGTTGGGAAGACTACAGGAACTGTGAATATACCAGCAAGTATTAAGAATGACAGTAATGATAAAACAATGAATGTGGTGGGTGGTGGTGAAGGGGTAAATACTGCTGAGAAAAATAAAAATGACATTGCTCTCCCTGCTCAGCAGAGGAAAGACTCATCGATTGTTCAGACCAAATCTGTACAATCGATATCTGCTAGGAATGTGTCAGACGGTTCAAAGCACACAAATGCTTCTTCTGCTGGGAGAAATGTGGGCAGTTATGCATCTGTTCTGGGGAGTCGCACCAAGGAGGGTGGAGGGAATTTTAGTGGTCACATTTTGGGGGGGCTTGGTGGTGGGATGGTTGGTGGGTACAGGAGGAGGAATGTGGTTCAATTGAAGTGGGAGGGGGAGGGGACCCCACCAGTAAGGGGGAGGGTGGCTGAGTTGGTTCTGGAAATGGGAATTAAAGTCTTGGATATCTTTGCTTTGATTTGCCCAGTGGGGAGTTATGAATTTGATTTGTCCTTTGTAAAGCCTGAGGGTTTGGATTTATTTTGGGAGCGATATAGGAGGTGCAAGGGCCTTCCGCAGTGGAGTGGTTTGGTGCCAAAGGTGATTTCCAGGCAGCCTCTGATAAAGTCGGTGACGATCCTGGTGCGTAACGAATCCATACCAGAGGCTGATTTGATAGTATGGCTACGCCGATATGGTGAGGTCCTCGCTCCACTGCGGAAGGTCCTTGATGAGCATGGGATATGGACAGGGGCCTGGACAGTGTCACTAAAATTGGGCATGCTGGGCAATGTAGTTCAACAACTTCCCTGTTCAGCTTTTCTGGGGAGAGATAGGCTGACTATTTTTTACCAGGGTCAGCCTAAAGTCTGTAATAAATGTGGAGACAAAGGCCATTTTGCATCTACTTGTACCCGTAAGAAATGCTCACTATGCCAGGATCTGGACCATTTGGCTAAGGATTGTACTGAAATTCGGTGCAATTTGTGCCAAAAGCTGGGTCATCCTTATAGCCAGTGCCCGGAGGCATTACATAACTTGCCAGGATTGGAGGCTGAGTTGCAGAGACTTGATAAGGAGGATGAGGCCGCTAAAACTGTTATTGCCCCTCCTGTTTCTGTTATATCTGTTCCAGATTCTGTTTCCCCTAGTAATGTGGTCCCTGAGTCTGTCCCTCCTGTGTCTGTTACATCTGTTGTCTCGGATTCTGTTTCACCTAGTAATGTGGTCCCTGAGTCTGTCCCTCCTGTGTCTGTTACATCTGTTGTTTCGGATTCTGTTTCACCTAGTAATGTGGTCCCTGAGTCTGTCCCCCATGTGGTGGTCCCTAATCCTACTGTACGTAGATCCTCCAGACTGGCAGAAGCTGCTGGGGGGGCAGGTTTGGCGGATCTTCCCACTCGGCCTCCAGTCCCTGTCCCTCAGCGGCACAAACGTGGTCAGGGGAATGTGGGGGTGCTGGATGGGGGTGGGGCTGATAGAAGGGTGTCCATATCCCATGTCTCACCCTCTGTTGAGGGGGATTCGGATGATGAGGGGTGGGAGAAGTTTAGGAAGAAGAAAAAGAAGAAGAAGAGGAAGACAAGTAAAGTGGTCATTTCTTCCTCAGGGTCGGACCCAGGAGGGGTTCCTCTTGGTAATACCTTTTCAGTTTTGTCGGGTGATGAGATGTCTGATATATCTTTCTCTTTATCATCCATGGATGAGGGGGAGTCACGTAGTCTGAAGAGAGCTGTTTCTGGTGATGAGAGTGTGGCAAAGGTTAAGAAACGACTACCCCAATCATCCTGATGGCAGTTCCCACTCCGATAAAGGTGGCGACCATTAATGTCGCCAGCATTAAATCTGCAAGAGCTCGTGATATTGCCTTATTTTTGCTCAGCGAGTTTGATGCCGAGATTTTATTTTTGCAAGAGACCTGGCTCAATACTTTGGCCGATGTCCATCTAGCAAAAAGGGAGTGGAGATGCGGTCCCTCCTTTTTGGTCTCTTGCGGCTGAGCCCTGCAGCGGAGTTGCGGTCCTTTTTAAAACCGATATGGTAACATGCCGGCGGGTAATTGAGGTAGAAATGGGGAGATGCATGGTCTTGGACGTCTCTGTTAGGGGGCAGGACCTGCGGCTGATCAATATCTATGGACCGCAGTCAAAATGGGGCAGGAAATGCCTCCTCACAGAGATCAAGCCCTTCCTTTTTACGTCCCAGCAGGTTGTCTTTGGAGGTGATTTTAACACCATAATTAGGCCTGAAGACAGGAGAGGCTCCATAGACAGGCTGGGTTACGATAGCGTTTTTCTTAGAGATATGGTGAGACAAGCAGGCCTGGTAGATGTGCATATTAAGCACTGCCCTGGCAGCACGGGATTCACATTTCAGAGAGGGAATAGTCAGAGTAGGATAGATAGGTTTTTTTTTAAAGGAGAACTCTGCTTTCTCGGCTCCTGAGTTGAGGGCGGTGGAGTTCTCTGACCACTGTATGCTGTCTGTGACTCTGAATGCCTCGGACACTCCACCCAGGGGAAGGGGTACCTGGAAACTGAATTCGGCTCTCCTGGAAGATGTAGAGGTAAGACAATCCTTTGAGGATTTTTTTCAGGCACAGGTTTCTATTCTGGACTTTTGCAGCAGTAAGTCAGAGTGGTGGGAGCTTGTGAAACAAAGGACAATTGGACTTTTCAAGGCCATAAGTAAGAAGAAGCAGCTTGGTATGTACATTGCCTACCAGCATTTGCGGAGGAAGCTTGATCGTCTTGTCTCGTACAGAGGAGATCCAGGGGAGATCTCTGAGGTGAAGTTTCTTCTTAGGAAGTGTCAATACGACCGGCATGCCTCCTTGGTTCTGGAGAGGGATTATGGAAAATATCACTCGCCTGATCCTTACCAGAATTGTAAGCAAGGCATAGCAGTTAAGACGGTCATAGGCCTGAGGGATAGTACGGGTTCCCTGGTGAAGTCCAGATCAGGGATCCTGGAGATCTTCAGGTCATATTACGCAGACCTTCTGGGAAGAAAGGACCTTTGTCGGGACAGGATGGAAAGCTTTCTGGATTCTACTCCAGGATTGGGAAATGGTACATTGCCTTTGATGGATTTGACAGAACCAATTTCAGTGGATGAGGTAGTTCATGCTATAGAGAAGCTGGCTACCAAAAAATCGCCTGGGCCAGATGGGTTGACAGCTGAATTCTACAAGTGTTTTAAGTCCATTCTGGCTCCCTTTTTAGCAGAGGTTTATAACAGCTGTCTAGAAGAGGGTTCGCTCCCTCCCTCCATGAGGCAATCCGCTGTGATTCTTCTGTCAAAAGGTAAAGACCCCTCAATGATTGAGAACTGGCGCCCCATCAGTCTTCTTAATGTTGATAGAAAGATCCTGGCGAAGATTCTTTTTTGGCGCTTGTCGTCAGTAGCAGGCGATTTGCTGTCCAGTCATCAGCACTGCTCAGTCCAAGGTAGAAGTACCTTTTCAGCGGTTTTAGCTGTCCGGGAGGCTTTGGAACGATGCAGGGCTGCTGGATGGAGAAAGTACTTGCTGGCATTGGATCAGGCGAAGGCTTTTGATAGAGTCAATCACGAGTACCTGTATTTGCTACTTGGTAGATACGGCCTGCAGGGGAGGTTTATAGATTGGCTGAAGACATTATATAGAGGGGCTGAGAGCTTCCCACTGGTTAATGGTTGGGTTGGACAGCCTTTTGAGGTTGGCTCTGGTGTGCGCCAGGGATGTCCTCTGAGCCCCCTGTTATATGTATTCGCAATCGACCCCTTCATAAGAAGGCTAGAGAGTGGATCTTTGTGCGGGGTGCCTTTGGGCATTGCTGGTGTGCCGCCTCTGAAGGTCGTGGCCTATGCCGATGATGTGTCTGTTATTGTCTCTGGGACAGAGGAGGCGCAGGAGGTGGTCTCTATGATAGAGCAGTACACGGAGGCTTCTGGTTCTAAAGTCAACCATGAAAAGAGTGAAGTTTTCTGGATGGGTGAGGAGGGTGAAAGCTTCGAACTTCCGGATGCCTTCCCAGAGCCCCAGCAGGAAATTAAAGTGTTGGGCATCAAATTTGGTCCTGGTGACTATGGTCATCGAAATTGGGAAAGCAGGTTGGTGTGTGCCAATGCCAAAGTAGCAAGCTGGAAGAAATGGAAGCTTTCCTTGAGGGAGAGGGTTGACTTGATCAAAACGTACCTGGTCCCAATCTTTTTATATGTCAGCTTCGTCTGTATCTTGCCAGCATCTCTCTATGCAAGGGTGTACAGCTGTTTTTTCCAACTGTTATGGGGAAGTAGGCTGAACCTGATCAAACGCAATGTAACTTACCTGTCTAGGCGGGAGGGTGGCCTAGGAATGGTCAACCCAATAGTTTTCTTTTCTCTGCTCTTTTTAAAGTACAATCTTGGTAACATGCTAGCAGAGAACCCGCCGGGATGGGTGGGCATTTTTCAGTCTTGTTTTAGGCCTTTTTTGCGATGCTGGGAAGATGGCGGGCCAGTGAAAAGTCTGAGAGTCCGACATGGCAAGCTCCCGGCTTATGTTGCCCCGTGTCTGAAAATACTTCGGCAGTGGCAGGTGACAGTGGAGGATATCAAGTCCCTCCCCAGGAAGCTTCTGGAGAAGAGGATTTTGAGCTCTGCTTTCAGTGTGTCACTGGCCTTAAGGGATTGCCCAGGCTCTGTAATGAGGGAGGGGTTGCGTTTAATCAATTTAGAAAGAATCCCCTTGAAGTTTAGGGATCAAGCCTGGCTCGCTTTCCATGGAAGGCTCTATGTCAGAGGGAACTTGAAGCATCGCCCTGTGGATGATCGGGATTGTCCTAGAGCGGAGTGTGTTGGTAAAGTGGAGTCTATGGACCACTTTTTGCTGCAGTGTCCCTTTAACATAGAGGTGTATAAAAGGGTGGGGAGGGCTCTAGGTATCCCCTTTTTCTATCGCATGAGTTATGCGGAGTGGGTGTATGGGGCATTCCCGACTTGCTGGGATTTTGATTTGGATACACTGTTTTTAGTTAGTATAGTTGTCCGTTACTTCACATGGAATGCACGGTGCCAGATTACCCTGCGGAAAAAAGTCCTCTCTGTTGAGGTGGTGGTGCACGATATTCTGGGTGAGGTTGGGAAAATTCGGGGTCTTGAGAGGGGCAGGGAGCCTCGGGCGGTCTGGAAAAAGGCGTGGAGGAATATCAGACCTGCCTTTGGTGAACTGCCCATCTCTGGGTGAGGTGCTCCTTTTCTTTTTCTGTTTCTTTCACTCCCTTAGCTTTTGTTGGTTAGTATCTTCTTTTTGAAGAAGGGCTGCATGCATAATGGGTGCGGGTTTGTTTCTTGACCTCACAGTTTGGATGTCTGGTGTATTGGTGTGAGTTGTAGTGAGATTATCCCCAATAATGACATGTTCATGATGAGTTTTGTTTTTGCTGTAAAGTCATTTTTTGTTTGAGAGCAGATTTGCTATATTTATTTTCATTTATGTAAATATGTATATATTTATGTATATTATATATAGTGATTTTATGCTTATTGATTGCAAGACTTTTAATAAAGAAAAATTGGGAAGAATGTCCCTTACATTGGTGATCAATGGGAAGAATGTCCCTTACATTGGTAATCAGTGGGAAAAATGCTCCTTACCTTGGTGGTCAGTGGGAAAAATGTCCCTTACCTTGGTGGTCAGTGGGAAGAATGCTCCTTACATTGGTGGTCAGTGAGAAGAATGTCTCCCACATTGGACATCAGTGGGAAGAATGCTCCTTACATTGGTGATCAGTGGGAAGAATGTTCCTTACATTGGTGGTCAGTGGGAAGAATGTCCCTTACATTGGTGGTCAGTGGGAAGAATGCTCCTTACATTGGTGGTCAGTGAGAAGAATGTCTCTTACCTCGGTGGTCAGTGAGAAGAATGTCTCTTACATTGGTGATCAGTGGGAAGAATGCTCCTTACATTGGTGGTCAGTGAGAAGAATGTCTCTTACCTTGGTGGTCAGTGAGAAAAATGTCTCTTACATTGGTGATCAGTGGGAAGAATGCTCCTTACATTGGTGATCAGTGGGAAGAATGTTCCTTACATTGGTGGTCAGTAAGAAGAATGTCCCTTACATTGGTAATCAGTGGGAAGAATGTTCCTTACATTGGTAATCAGTGGGAAGAATGTCCCTTACATTGGTAATCAGTGGGAAGAATGCTCCTTACCTTGGTGGTCAGTGAGAAGAATGTCCCTTACATTGGTGGTCAGTGGGAAGAACGTTCCTTACATTGGAGGTCAGTGGGAAGAATGTCCCTTACATTGGTAATCAGTGGGAAGAATGCTCCTTACCTTGGTGGTCAGTGGGAAAAATGTCCTTACCTTGGTGGTCAGTGGGAAGAATGTCTCTTACATTGGTGATCAGCGGGAAGAACGCTCCTTACATTGGTGGTCAGTGAGAAGAATGTCCCTTACATTGGTGGTCAGTGGGAAGAACGTTCCTTACATTGGTGGTCAGTGAGAAGAATGTCCCTTACATTGGTGGTCAGTGGGAAGAACGTTCCTTACATTGTTGGTCAGTGGGAAGAATGTCCCTTACATAGGTGATCAGTGGGAAGAATGCTCCTTACCTTGGTGGTCAGTGGAAAGAATGTCTCTTATATTGGTGATCAGTGGGAAAAATGTCCCTTATATTGGTGATCAGTGGGAAGAATGTTCCTTACATTGGTGATCAGTGGGAAGAATGTTCCTTACATTGTTGGTCAGTGGGAAGAATGTCCCTTACATTGGTAATCAGTGTGAAGAATGCTCCTTACATTGGTGGTCAGTGAGAAGAATGTCCCTTACATTGGTGGTCAGTGGGAAGAACGTTCCTTACATTGTTGGTCAGTGGGAAGAATGCTCCTTACATTGGTGGTCAGTGGGAAGAATGTCCCTTATATTGGTGATCAGTGGGAAGAATGTTCCTTACATTGGTGATCAGTGGGAAGAATGTTCCTTACATTGGTGATCAGTGGGAAGAATGTTCCTTACATTGGTGGTCAGTGGGAAGAATGTTCCTTACATTGGTGGTCAGTGGGAAGAATGTCCCTTACATTGGTAATCAGTGGGAAGAATGTTCCTTACATTGGTGGTCAGTGGGAAGAATGTCCCTTACATTGGTGGTCAGTGAGAAGAATGTTCCTTACATTGGTGGTCAGCGGGAAGAATGCTCCTTACATTGGTGGTCAGCGGGAAGAATGCTCCTTACATTGGTGGTAAAAATGTCCCTTACATTGGTGGTCAGTGGGAAGAATTCTCTTTACATTGGTGGTCAGTGGTAAGAGTGACAATCCTCCCCCCCTTTTAGATAGTTTAAAAGATCATTGCTGCCAGTGGTAACTTATCTGAGAGCCCAAAATTGCTCAAGGAACCTCTAGCAGCCTCTAGAAGAACTCTTTTCTGCTTTAGACTTTGCTCACACAGCCTTTAGCTGGTATAAGAACAGTGTGTAAGGCAAGCATTTGCAAAGCATTGATTCAGGCTTCATTTAGTTTTGCAGTTGGGGGGGTAAAAATGTGCATTTATGTCGTGTTTTTGCCACCTGCCAATTGCCTCCGTATAGGCTGACCACCTTAAACGTCACATTACCCCCTCATCATCTGTCAGTAGCCTCTGAAGCGCGCTTTGAACGCGGATCGGGCTTCAGAGCAAAGGAAGATTAGGATGTACGTCTAAATCTCCCCTTATAGTTCTAGTTGATATACTGTATGGTTAAACAGCCCTGAGTCACATGTCCCCCGTCACCCACTGTCTCCTGCATCATACCTCCAGTTTAAACCACTTTGAAACGGGGCCTTTTTCTGACATTTGTTGTTTACAAATAAAAATCTGTTTTTTAGTAGAAAATTACTTAGAACTCCCAAAAATTATATATATATATATATATTCCTAGATTGTAAGCTCTAACGAGCAGGGCCCTCTGATTCCTCCTGTATTGAATTGTATTGTACTTGTATTGTCTGCCCTAATGTTGTAAAGCGCTGCGTAAACTGTCGGCGCTATATAAATCCTGTATAATAATAATAATATATATATATTTTTTAGCAGACACCCTAGAGAATAAAATGGCAGTAGTTGCAACATTTTATGTCACACTGTATTTGTGCAGTGGTCTTTCAAACACATATATTTTTTTAAATACACTTTAATGAATTAAAAAAGAAAACAAAACAAAAAAGTTATCCTAATTTTTTTTTTAAATATAAAAGATGATGTTACGCCGAGTAAATAGATACCTAACATGCTTTAAAATTGCGCACGCTCATGGAATGGTGACAAACTACAATACTTAAAAATCTCCATAGGTGACGCTTTAAAATTATTACAGGTTACCTGTTTAGTGTTACAGAGGAGATCTAGCGCTAGAATTATTGTTCTCACTCTAACGATCATGGTGATATCTCACATGTGTAGTTTGAACACCATTTACATATGCAGGCACGACTTACGTATGCGTTCGTTTCTGCGCAGGGCACTTTCAATTTTTTTTTTTTTTTATTAATTTTACTTTTCATTTTTACACTGTCCCTTTCATTTTTTATTTTTTTTGTATCACTTTTATTCCTATTACAAGGAATGTAAACATGATGACAGGTCCTCTTTATGGAGACATCTGGGGTCAAAAAGACCCCAGATCCAGTGGTAGCCCGTTAGTTTGCCAATGCCCCCAAAATATTGAGCACTGGCCATTACTGCCCAGACCTCTCATTTACTTTTTAAGCAAAAAAAAATGTAATTTTATGCTTTAAGAAGGGAAGAAAGAATCCCTTTAAGTCCGAGAGGCAGAAGTGACGTCAGATGCCTTTCCGGTCCTCCAAGGGCATAGAGCCCTTGGCACCTCTCCCACTGCCTATAAAAGTGATCTTGCGGCAAATCCGCGGCTGGGACCACTTTTATCTGAAAGCTGGCCGCCTGACTGAAAAAAAAGATACAGGGGTTATTGTAGGTAGCTGCTGCTATAACCCCAGTATTTAATGGCAAAAACATGATGTACATTTATAGTTAAGTGGTCGGCAAGTGGTTAAGACAAATCAGTAGGCTGTGCACAGTCTCTAGGCATCTTTTCCTCTAGTATGTCTCCAGTATCTAACCAGGGTGACCACTTGTCCCGGATTGCCCGGGACAGTCCCGCATTTTGCAGATCTGTCCCAGGTCTGGGGCACCTTCATTCCGGGACAATACAGTGTCCTGGAATGAAACTGACACAACCACCACCCCCTGGGCCGCTTCTTTACTCAGTAACAGTACTTGTCCTGGCTGGCCGAGGCCCCAGCATTCTGAGTGGAGGAGGATTTAACTTCCTCCTCCTCTGCGCCTATTGCTTTAACTCAATGAAGATATTTGCCGGCACACCATGGAACGACGTAGATAGCGTCCAAACGTGTAATTTATTGCATGATCACAACACAAGGAGAGTGCAATGTATCGGAGTCACGCAGGAGTCATCAGATGCCTGACGAAGGGGTCCTGCGTGACTCCGAAGCGTTGCACTCTCCTTGTGTTGTGATCATGCAATAATTAACACGTTTGGACGCCATCTATGCCGCTCCATGGTGTGCTGGCAAATATCTTAATTGTGAATTGAACCAGTATCCAGCTGGTTGTTGCTGCAGCACCCAAACTCATGAGCTCATCCAGGAATGTGTGCGATGGGAATATGAAGCACTGCTTTAACTCCACCCACCTCCTCCCCAATCTTCTCCGGCGGCATGCTCAGAGGGAGGGGAACTGCCAGGTTTTGAGAGCAAGAGGTGAGGCCGGGCCCCGGGGATGGATGGAACGCCATGTGTGTCATGAAGCACTGACTGCAGAGAAGATGGCAGATGAGCTGGCAGCAGAGACGGTGGCGGCTGGTGGTCGCGGGGGTCCCCGTTGGTCAGTCAGTCAGGGCCCTGCACGTACCCCATCTTGCAGGCAGCGCTCTGGGCGGCGGCAGCGGCTTCTCTCCGGGCTGCGGGAGGCTCGGTTCCCCAGCGTCTCCTCCCTCCTCCTGGTGGCCAATCCGATCGGATCTCCTTTCGGCCAATCGGGTGATGGGTCTTATGACCCGCTTCCTGATTGGCCGGAGGAGATTCAGTGTTACAATAGTGAATATTCATTCGCTATTGTCACACAACTGGGTGGGGTTGGGCGCAGAGCCCACCCTTTTTTGAAGACTATTAGAGCCTCTGGCTCTAATCACATGCTTAAAAAAAACACCCCCCTATTGGAATCCATATTTGCGCCTGGTGCCCCGCATGTAGATCAGGTGACCGGAAGCATTAATAGGGGGAGCGGTGTCCGTGCGCCCCTAATGGATGGGCCGCCACTAAGCAGAGGACAGATGACACCCTCGGAGGGATGGGAGGAGGACACATCCTTAGATCTCAGGGGGATGTGACCCCCCAAAAGTGAAGGACTACAGATCCCAGTATGAATTCCTCAGAGCTGAAGATGACACCCCCTCCGCCCCCCCAACTAGCAGAACTACAGGTCCCAGCATGACTAACCTTAGATCACGGGGGTTCATGCTGGGACTTGTAGTGCTTCACTTTTGGGGGGTGAGCCCCCAAAAGTGAAGGACTACAGGATCCAGCATGAACCCCTTAAGAGCTGATGATGTGACAACCCCCTCCCCAATTAGTGAAGAACTACAGGTCCCAACATGAACCCGTGAAATCTCTGGGGTCACACCCTTAGATCTCAGGGTTTCATGCTGGGATTTGTAGTCCTTCAATTTTGAGGGGGGGGGAGTCACATCCTTAGATATCAGGGGGGATGTGATCACCAAAAGTGAAGGACTACAGGTCCCAGCATGACCCCTGAGAGCCGATGATGTGACCCCCCCGACTAGTAAGGAACTACAGGTCCCAGCATGAACCCATGAAATGTATGGGGTCACAAAAAAAGGTATCAAAAATCATCTTTTTTGGGAGGGGTGTCCCTGAATGGTAGTTTGGAAATGTGGTCACCCTATCTCTACCAGTTTTCTCTAGCATTATACTGCATATACTGAATATTATGTAAGGCCCCTACACCTTGAAAGTTGACCACCCTTGCTCTAGGAAGACAATGAAATTGGTCAATTGCTATTATTTTTAAACAACCACACCGCAGGTGAACGCGCTGCCCTTTACAAGAGGCATGCAGGTACCAATCAAATGTTGGATATGTTTCATTTATACAGAATCAGGCGAATCAGGAAAAGACACATTATGGCCGCTAGATGGAGCTGGCAACCATAGTAAACTAGTAGTCATTTCATCAACTCCACCTAGTGGCCATTTGTGGTACTTCCTAATGAACTCTTTAGAAAATAGCCTAATAACACTCATGTTTGCCTCTATTCACACACAACGAATGTACATGCAGCTTCACAGGATGAATATGTCTAATATTTTATAATCAGACTCCTAAGCGATACTCTGAGAGAGAGAAGAAACTGTTCTGGCCGGTTTACCTTTCCAGCATCTACCAAACAATGTAATATTATTTTTGGTTAGACTGACCCATTATTACTTCCAATTTTTCTCTTTTAGGTGGTATTAAACCAAAAATGTCATATATTGCAGCTTAGCAATCATTAGATGTGGTGGCTGCAATTCTTTTCTTTGGCTTCCTTCCCTCTGTTTTCATCTGGTGATCTGGCCAGCTCACACTTTATTATCAGTTACAGCAAACTGTTTTTTTTCCTTTTTGGGATAAAGGTTAAGAATAAATAGAAGCTGATCATCTCAATCGCCCCTGCCAGCGTTAAATGGTTTGTCTCATCCTTGTAAACTGATACATTCTGCTGGGGAGCGTGTGCTTTTGAAAAACAGACTTGGTGGCTGGATCACCAGATGAAAATAGAAGAAAGAAAACCTAAAAAAAAGGAAACTAAATGCAGCCATCACATCTAAGAATTGGTAAACAGCAATAAAACAAATGTTTTAAGTTTGGGTTCAATACCGCTTTAAGGGCTTGTTTACAATAGAGTTAGCCCTCTGAAGTGTGATCTGAGTTGGAACATTTTTCAGAGGGTGTTTGACAAGCAGTGAGGAGGTATTATGTTGCCTCCTCACTGATTATTTTAATCCTCAAAGTCCCCACCACCACGCTGCACCTTTCTGCATTGCGGGTAGTTGTGGCGTGGCATCATTTACTTGAATGGGTCGGGTTCAGCGGGTGGTACTGCCCACTGAATTCAACAAGGGGTTCAATTCTTCTAGATTGTAAGCTCTAACGAGCAGGGCCCTCTGATCCCTCCTGTATTGATTTGTATTGTAAGTGTACTGTCTGCCCCATGTTGTAAAGCGCTGCGCAAACTGTTGGCGCTATATAAATCCTGTATAATAAATCCTGTATAATAATAATAATTCTAGCTGCAGCCACAAAGCTAAAGCCTCGTACACACGATGAGATTATCGACAAATGATTGTCTGTTTTTTTTGTTTGCATGCTATTCTCACTAACGAAAAGAAATAGGTTACTAAAGTTATGAAAATTCTCGAACGTCAGAATACAACTTGGGAAGTGATGTATTGTAATTCTCTCTTTCTTTTCTGAGCATATGCGGTCTTGGTCACTCAATTTTCTTCATACAAATACTATACCATTTACACGAAAATTGTTCGTCGTTATCTCATGAGAACATTTTTTGTGCTTGTCCCTTTGGATATTTTTGCATGAACTGTCGTGACTAGTTCTTGAAAGCTGTGTATTACCAATCAGATTATCGGGCGATCACTCCAAAATGCATTTTTTTTTTCATCAGATTTTCTCATCGTGTGTATTAAGCAGAAGGATCATGACATGTGTACACCCCCTTCAAGGGGAGCAATTGGGAGTGATAAAAAACGTGGCTGAACTGCATGTTTTTACTGCCCCCAACCACAGGTGTAAATGAGCCCTAAAACATTCTCTGATATCCCATCTACCAACCTGACGAGGGGAATAGGATGACCTGAGAAGTGTCCTCAATGACAGCAGAACTTTTTTGGCTGTTCCTTTTCCGTAGGATCCTCCTTGCCACTCTAGTAGGTATTTCAGGCTTGTCCGTTGATTCTGGAGACAAGGCAGAAACCAGCGGGGATCCCAGCGCCTCCATAATTTGTGTCTTTACCTTGTCCAGGATGAATGTGCGGTCGCCATCTGGAATCTCACAGCTCTGCCCCATCCTTCCACACAATGGGATCAAAAAGAGTAGAAGGACCAATCTAGAAGACATGGTGGAGTGATGTCCACCAGAGATGTATCCCACCTCTACTGATCACTGGGGTCCTCTCAGTTCTTCGTCTCCCAGGCTCTGTGTTTTTCAGTCAGTCCTTCCTCTTTTGGGTTCTGACCTTCTCTTCCACAAATGCAACTTTGTTGCAAGTCTCCTTGATTTGGCTCTTCTAGAGATCTTGTCGTAGTTTCTCCACTTTTTCACGAACACGTGACTTCTCCCTAATGTATGTCACGTCTCTGGACTCTTCACGTATTATAGAATGTTTTCTAAACGACTTCTCGTTTCTTCTTGTCTTTAAGGCTGTGTTGGCTCTGGATGTCCCAGACCGTGCCTTCTTGCCGATTCTCCAGTGTATTATCAAAGCTGGCAGCCAGGAGAAGATGGGCGAACACACAATATTATCTTCAGCTTGGAATGTATTGTTTGGCCCAGGGATGAAACTGCGATCAGGCCAGGCTGACCCATCATTTCACACGGGAACAGCCCTCCTCATTTAGGAAAGGCCTTGAGACTCATAAGATCTGCAGTGTCATTAAAGAGCAACTCCAGGCGACAAGTAAAATAGATTGGTTACAATGCTATCGAAGAAATATAGCATTTCCTTTTATACCTAGTTCATTGCTGCTAGATCCAGCAGGCTTTTTATGGTGTTTTTGGGTAGGACAGCAGAAGCTCAGTGGGGAAGGCTTGGTGACATTGACAGCCCGCAGATTGTCACTCTGGGCCCATGTCCTCCCATTGTGCTTGAATTTAAAGCTGAACTCTGGGCACACGGATCTTTTATTTAAATATTTTCCTCAATAGGCACAGAGGATATAAATATTCTTTATGTTCATCAATTGCCTTTATAAACCCAGATATTACCGTATAAAAGTAGCAGTGGCATCATTACTGTGCTGTACATAACCTGTGCAGAGAACAGAGCTGTGGGAGGGGCCCAACAGGCCCCACCTACTACACTCTGCCTGCAGAAAACTACAGGAGAGGGCGGAGACAAGACCACTCATCCTGCACAAGGAGAGAAAGCAGCAGTGTGCGGTCTTTATTACAGGAAGCTTTGTGTATTTCTTTTAAATCTGTGCAGTCATCCAGTGTGAGACTTTCCCTCTGTGCAGGTGCTTCCTGTAATAAAGACCTAGGCCCACATCTCACCTGGTATCTAGATCCTGGAGGCTTTGTAGAGCTTCATACAAGATAACACCTCCATTCCTAGGGCCACATCTCAACTGGCGTCTAGATCCTGGAAGCTTTGTAGAGCTTCAGATAGGATGAAGCCTCCGTTCCTAGGTGCACATCTTACCTGACATCTAGATCCTGGAGGCTTTGTAGAGCTTTCGATGGGATGAAGCCTCCATTCCTAGGTGCACATCTTACCTTGTATCTAGATCCTGGAGGATTTGTAGAGCTTGGGATGGGAGAAAGCCTTATAGCAAGGTTCACATCTTTCCTGGTATCTAGATCCTGGAGACTTTGTAGAGCTTTGAATGGGACAAAGCATCCATTCCTAGGTCCACATCTTACCTGGTATCTAGATCCAGGAGACTTTGTAGAGCTTTGGATGGGAGGAAGCCTCCATTCCTAGGTGCACATCTTACCTATTATCTAGATCCTGGAGGCTTTGTAGAGCTTTGGCTGTGAGGAAGTCACCCTTCCTAGGTGCACATCTTACCTAGTATCTAGATCCTGGAGGCTTTGTAGAGCTTTGGATGCGAGGAAGCCTCCATTCTTCTCACTACTGCTTTCTCTCCTTGTGCAGGGTGACTGGTCTTGTCTCCACCCCTTCCTGTTGTTTTCTGATGTCACTGCTACTGTTATACAGTAATATTTAAATCTCCAAAGGCATTTGATGCACATAAAGAGGATTTATATCCTTTGTGGCTACTGATGACCAAGTTGACCGTAATGAAGTACCAAAAGATCAGTCACCCATCATTTCACACCAAAAACTGACCGCCTTCGAAAACCCAAAACCACTCTCTGACCACAGTGACTTCCATTAAATCCAATTGCTTTAGATAATGGGGTGGATGGGTGGTGGGGAGAAGGGGGTTCTCTGCTCATGTGCACATTACCAACTGACCTTGAAACAGTCCTATTAGACTACTCCTAAAGCCCCACCCTACCAAAACCAAAGTAGATGAGTGGCCTCTAAGGCCTCATTCACACCTGCCCGGCATGACGCCCCACTTTTTTTTTGCTGCGTTTGTAACGCAGCAGCATAGGAGAAGCCCACTCACTTGAATGGGCTTCCCTATGTGCAACAAACGTGCCAAAGTAGCTCAAGTTTTTTGGCACTGAGCTAAGAGCATTTTTCTGCATTGCATGACAAAACACAGGACTGCTACCCACGTTTGGGGTGCCATTAAGTAATAATGGCAATGAAAAGGCATTGTGCATTTTGTTGCATGTTTAGTGCAATTCTGAAAACGTGGGCAGAAATGAGCAATTCTGCTCCTATTTTCGGAACGTCTAGGTGTGAATGCAGCCTACAGGTATGTTCACACCAGCATTATGGTGAGCACATGGTGGTATGTGCTGGGGGTGCTTTCCTTCCTTTTTATTTTTGTAGCACTGTCCCCGTAGGGCTTGCTGAGTGTTGACTTCATAGGCCCCTCTCTCTCGTTACCTGCAGCTGGTTGCCAACAGTTCCCACTTGTTTGCTGAGGGTCTCCACTTGGTTGCTGAGGGCTTCCCACAGTGTTGCTAGGGATTCCTGCTTGGTTGCTAGGAGCTCCCTCTTGTCACACCCTTACTCCCGCTTGCTGTTACTAAAAGACCAGGGTATTTGTGTTTTTGTATTTTATTTGGAACTTGGATGGGAGAAGGGATGAGTGGGATACTCCTACTGGAACTATCACAATAATTTTGCCAAGTCCCGGGCCCCCTTTGGTCTAATGAAAACCTCCAGAGATGACATCCTTCTATGTAGAGTGGGTTACGAGGCATGGTCGGTGTGAAGCAAGATAGATTAATGGGCGCCAGACACTTCTTGAATGCAAAGAGATTTATTGTCTCTTAAACAGAACTGTGGGAGACTGAGTTTAGGGCCAGGACACCCTTTAGTAGTTGCAATGTTAATTGGCAGACTCTGAGACTTTTATGCCCCGTACACACGGTCGGATTTTCCGATGGAAAATGTCCGATCGGAGCGTGTTGTCGGAAATTCCGACCGTGTGTGGGCTCCATCGGACAATTTCCATCGGATTTTCCAACACACAAAGTTGGAGAGCAGGAGATAAAATTTTCCGACAACAAAATCCGTTGTCGGAAATTCTGATCGTGTGTACACAAATCCGACGGACAAAGTGCCACGCATGCTCAGAATAAATAAAGAGATGAAAGCTATTGGCCACTGCCCCGTTTATAGTCCCGACGTACGTGTTTTACGTCACCGCGTTCAGAACGATCGGATTTTCCGCAACTTTGTGCGACCGTGTGTAGACAAAAAAAGTTTGAGCCAACATCCGTCGGAAAAAATCCTAGGATTTTGTTGTCGGAATGTCCGAACAAAGTCCGACCGTGTGTACGCCCTATTAGAGTGAAACAGCCATGCAGGGAAAGGCACCCAGCCGGACACCACATCTGCATCTTTAGACACGCTGTCTCTTATGGCGACAATCTTGAACAGTTCCTAACCAAGGTTACAATGTACTCTTTTACTTCCTCTACAATCTCCTATTGTAGATCTTCACTCAACTGAGCTCCCAGTCTCTCTCACTAGACTTGCCGGTCCACTGCCACTGGATCTCCTGAGCTCTTCCAACCTTCTCATTCAGTATCTTCCTCAAGTGTCACCCCCGCTTCCCTGCTGGGTCCCTAGCTTGGCATCCAAGTTACTTCTCAAGCATCACCCCACTGGCCTGCTCGGTCCCTGGCTTGACACACAAGGCTGCTCTGCAAGCATCACCTCCGCTGGCCGGGTCCCTGGCTTGACACCTGCTGAAGTTTCCCAATTCTTCAACGTCCCCGGTTGGTGAGAATACTGCTCCGGTACTTGCTTCAGCTACTTCCTGGTAACAAGGTGGATGGTCCCTTAGTGGCGACAGCTTTCCCTCTACCCCCGACCACGACAGGCTCTCCGATCGGCAGAACCATCACTTCTGGTTGCAAACCGTAGTCCCACTTCTATGCTGCTCTCTTGCTTCTGGATAGGCCCTCAGACAGCCTAGCATCCAGATGTCCCTGGGATAGGCCTCAGGCTCTGGCCTAGCAGCCCAGGCAGCATAACACACCTCCACCCAGACAGCCATCCAGGTGGCACAGAACCCCGATCACCTGACCTCACCCAAATAAATAGACTCTCCCAGCAGGCCAAGGGACCCAAGAAGATCCCTGCCCATTGGCTGAGATACCCCATCTATTCCTAATCTGTCCTTGCAATGCCCTTGTCTTATTTAATGCCACCAGATACCCGGCCATCTAGTGACAGAAGAAAGAAGTGCAGCAATTCCAGAATTAGGCTGGAATCAATTGATCCCCTATCAATTGAACTAGGTAACTATGCCTGGCAGGTAAATTTACTAGCAACCCAGCCTAAACATCAGGGTGCTACAATAGATAAGATCAACTCTCACTTGAACTCACCGGATTACTTGAGGAAGCAGTCACACTGCTTTAACCGCACAGCCACATGTATGGAACGCTTGTCTTCTTGCTCTCACTAGCAGTAGACTTGATGCATATTTTCTTCAGGACACTCTCTAGCATCCCCTTTGTGCTGACACTTGTCCACTGACTTCTCTAGCTGAAGGGGGGCGGCCCTCACTCGTCAGACCCCAACGACAGAGATCTGTACTCACCGTAGGCAGAATCAGATCCTTCCTGGTGTCTCCCTTCCAGTCAGCTCTGCAGGACCTCTGGGTTCAGCTTCTCTCTCTCCAGGCCCTTTGGTCGACCACCCAGGGCTACGCGGCCTCCACGGAGGAGAGGGCAGCTGCCCCTGGCTCAACTAACTCTGAGCACATGTACTCTAACCTTATATACAGTATCCCACCATGCAATGCAGCATTTTCCTTCTGCCAATTGCCAGGGCTGTAATAATGCCTGTGCACTCACTTGTCAGGTCCCCTCCCACTGTCCAATATACCTCCCTATTGGACCAGTGGGGAACAGTCAGAACAAGCTGAGCTGCACCTGAGTACAATGAGCAGACCTAACCAATAGATCCTGCTCCCTGGTAGGCAGAGAGCAATCTAAGTTTTACCTGACCATCTTCCTGGTAAGCAGAAAAACCAAAAACTATACTCTCTTCTAACACCTACCTAGGAGGGTGCTACATTTTAAACTATATAATTTACATTCTTATTGAACTCTATGCACAGCAGCACATTGTAATGCGTTGATGAGCATTGTAGCGCATTTTTGTGCTCTGTGCTGCATTTTTCTACTACGAACAGCAACGCACTTGTATGGTGTGACCAAGACACATGCAAATCTCTTGTTTTCTTGTGTTGGACCCGCATTGATCAATGCATCTGTGAATGAGCCCTAAATTACATATTACCAAGCCACTAAACCTGTTGCCCTCCACATAACACATACACTATAATGTCAAAAGTATTGTGACGCCTGCCTTTACACGCACATGAACTTTATTGGCATCCCAGTCTTAGTCCGAAGGGTTCAATATTGCGTTGGCCCACCCTTTACAGCTATAACAGCTTCAACTCTTCTGGGAAGGCTGTCCACAAGGTTTAGGAGTGTGTCTATGGGAATGTTTGACCATTCTTTCAGAAGCGCATTTGTGAGGTCAGGCTCTGATGTTGGACGAGAAGGCCTGACTCGCAATCTCCACTCTAATTTATCCCAAAGGTGTTCCATTGGGTTGAGGTCAGGGCCAGTCAAGTTCCTCCACCCCAAACTCGCTCATCCATGTCTTTATGGATCTTTCTTTGTGCAGTGATCCAAATCATTTGGTGGAGGAGAGATTATAGTGTGGGGTTAATTTTCAGGGGTTGGGCTTGGCCCCTTAGTTCCAGTGAAGGGAACTCTTAAGGCTTCAGCATACCAAGACATTTTGGACACTTTCATGCTCCCAACTTTGTGGGAACAGTTTGGGGATGGCCCCTTCCTGTTCCAACATGACTGCGCACCAGTGCACAAAGCAAGGTCCATGAAGACATGGATGAGCGAGTTTGGGGTGGAGGAACTTGTACAAATGAATGGGCTGAAAATCACACGGCACGGAATTGCACAGGAATCCGCAGTCCGTGTTCCTGTGCAATTCAGGTGTGAACTGGCCCAAAGGCTAGGTTCACACTTATGCGGTGCAGAAATGCAATAATCTTTGGTGTTTCCTGCACTGCATGTAAATTGCACTGCCCTTGCGATCTGCTGCGCGTGTCAATACAAAGTAAGCGACACCCCAAACAAAGGTTGCAAAGAAGTGCATTTGCCTGCACTAGATTGCATGGTACAAAATGGCCATGCGATCCGGTTGCGGTACAGCTCAAAAAAGATGCCCAAAAAAAATGTATGGGCTTAAATTGCACCACACTGAATCACATGTGAATTGCACAGGAATGCAGTGAGGTTCCTGTGCAATTCACATGCAGCTCATAGCGTGAACTGAGTGTTAAGATCAGTAGCCGACGGATCCGGAACTTTTTTAAGGGGCGCTGGGGCAGGCAGGAAGGGGTTTCCTGGCTTCTCTTTCCATCCTGTCATAGAGGCCCTGAGTTTATTTGTTTTATTATATGTTTGCTCCAGCTTCGTATTTAATGGCATTTTGGTATACAAAACCCCTTTCTAATCTTATAATGCACCCCGTGGCTTTTTTGCAACAGTATCAATAAAGCTTCAGGTCACTGTCAGTAACGAAAAGATAACACAAGCTAAATGGTGTGGGTGCTTGCAGGGACATCCACCTCCCAACGGACTTTGGTGTCCTTTCTGAGATATCGTGGTGTGGTTTCGGCATCCATCTGTGGCTTTTGACCAGGTAGGATGCGGTTAAGCCAGCGACCTTGATAAGAGAGCAGACAAAACTGTGTGCCATTGCGTCAGCACCGGCTGTGATATGCAGAAGCAGATACAGTGTTACTGGCCTGGCAGGAGGAGAAGAGTGCCAGGCATTCTATGTCTGGAAGGCAGCTCACGCAATTCAAAAAAGGCAACCTCATACTCTGTATAGAAGTTGTGTCTTCGTGGGCAGGATCATAGGCAGATCACATGGGTAACCTAAGTTCTTCAGATTGAGGGGCCCCAGGGTTGATGACTAATCTGAAGAACACAAACTTTTGGTTTTCCCATAATCTTAAAGCGGTGTTCCACCCGCAAATTTTTTTTTTTTTTTTAGAAGTCAGCAGCCACAAACACTGCAGCTGCTGACTTTTAATAAGGACACTTACCTGTCCAGGGAGCCCGCAATGTCGGCCCGCCGAGGTTGATCCGTCCATCGGATCGGGTGCAGGCACTGCCATTCTAATTAAGGGAAACCGGCAGGGGAGCCTTGTGGCTTCACTGACCATTTCCTACGTCGCATGCGCGAGTCGAGGGGCGCTTTGTGAATGGCCATCTGTCTTCTGGGACACACAAAGGTCCCAGAAGACAAAGGGGGGGGGGGCTCGCCGCACATAAGGATATGACATCCTGCGCCGTGGACCGGATGGATCGGAAGTACAGGCTGTACTTTATAAAAAGGTACTATAAAAGGAAAAAAAAATTTTTTACTATCCAAAATAGAGGGGTGGAGAGGTGGTCTTTTGTTTAAGACCACCTCTCAAAAGTGGATGGAACTCCACTTTAAGTTTTGTTCTGGATGCTGAAGGCTTTGTACAGCTTTAGAATGGGATGAAGCCTCTATCCCTGGGTCCACAACTTATCTATTATCTAGATCCTGGAGGCTTTGTAGAGCTTTGGATGGCAGGAAGCCTCCATTTCTAGGTCCCCATCTTACCTGATATCTAGATCCTGAAGGCTTTGTAGAGCTTTGGATGGCAGAAAGCCTCTATTCCTAGGTCCATATCTTACCTGGTATCTGGATCGTGAAGGCTTTGTGGAGCTTCAGATGGGATGAAGCCTCCATTCCTCGGTCCACATCTCACCTGGTATATAGCCTTGTAGAGCTTTGAATGGGATGAAGCATCAATTCCTAAGTCCACAGCTTACCTGGTATATAGATCCTAGAGGCTTTTTAGAGCTTCAGATGGGGTGAAGCCTACATTTCAGGGTCCACATCTCATCTGGTATCTAGATCCTGGAGGCTTTGTAGAGCTTTGGATGGGATGAAGCCTCCATTTTTAGGTCCATATCTTACCTGGTATCTGGATCCTGGAGGCTTTGTGGAGCTTTGGATAGGATGAAGCCACCATTCCTCGGTCCACATCTGGTATCTAGACCCTGGAGGCTTTGTAGGGCTTTGGATTAGATGAAGTCTCCATTCCTAGATCCACATCTTATCTGGTATCTAGATCCTGGAGACTTTGTAAATCTTCAGATGGGATGAAGCCTCCATTCCTGGGTCCACATCTTACCTGGTATCTAGATCCTGGAGGCTTTGTACAGCTCAGGATGTGTCAGAAACCACGAATCAGACTGAAACAGAAGTACAGTTAAATCTCACTCATTTGATAATAAAAAAAGGTAAACAGAGTAAACGTAGTCAAAACATAGCCAGAGTTCAGGAACCGGAATATAAGTCAGACAAGCCAAAATGTCAGGGAGCCAGAGATGAGCGTATTAGAACAGCAAGCAGGATCTGGAGCCAGAAGGAATGTCAGCCAAGCAAGTCTTAAACAGGAACACAGGAGAGCATCTCTAGAGATGCGACCAAGGTGAAGGCAGAGAACATCTGGGCTGGAAGGCTTAAATAGGCAGGACTGACGAGCAGGATATCATCAACAGGTGAGTCATGAGTCACTGTGGAGAGATAGGAGCTGGCAATTAGCTGACAGCTGAGCGGCCAGCTCAGAGAAGGAAAGGTTGAGCCCAGTCATGACAGTACCCCCCCCAATGACCCCTCCCCCTCGGAGGACCACCAGGCTTGAGGGAAAACGTCTATGGAAATCTCGGAAGAGGACAGGGGCATGTACGTCCGAGGATGAGACCCAAGATTGTTCCTCTGGACCGTACTCTTTCCAATGTACCAGGTACTGTATGCGCCCATGGAACCTACGGGAGTCAACAATGGACTGTACTTCATACTCCTTATGGTTGTCAATCTGTACAGGGTGAGAACGAGGCACCGAGGTGGTAAATCGGTTGTAGACCAAAGGTTTTAATAAGGAGACATGAAATACATTTGAGATATGCATATTAGAAGGAAGGTCTAATGCGTAAGCCACTGGGTTAATCCTGCGAAGAATGTGGAAAGGCCAAATAAACCGAGGTGCGAACTTCAGAGAGGGAACACGAAGTCGGAGGTTGCGAGATGACAGCCAGACCCTGTCCCCAACCTGGTAGGAAGGCACAGGCAGGCGTCTGCGGTCAGCATGGAGTCTGTACCTATCATTAGCATGTCGCAAAGCCACCTGGACTTGTGCCCAAGTGGAACGAAGACCACAGAGATGCTCCTCTAACGCAGGAATACTCTGCGGAACAAATGAATCAGGCAACATGGAAGGTTGGAAACCATGGTTCGTCATAAATGGGGACAATCGGGAAGCAGAATTCAAGACACTATTGTGAGCAAACTACGCCCACGGTAAGAGGTCTGACCAGTTGGTATGATGGTCACAAATATAGCAATGTAGAAATTGCTCCAAAGACTGACTGGCTCGTTCTGCGGCCCCATTAGACTGCGGGTGAAATGCAGAGGAGAAAGCAAGCTGAATTCCGAACTGTGCACAAAAGGCTCGCCAGAACCGGGACACAAACTGACTACCCCTGTCCGAGACAATCACCTTGGGTAGCCCATGTAAGTGAAAGATCTCCTGAGCAAAAATGAAAGCCAGTTCCTTAGAAGTGGGCAACTTCTTAAGTGGAATACAATGAGACATTTTCAAGAACCGGCCAACCACCATAAGGATAATTGTGTTGCCTTGGGAGTTGGGTACCTCCACAATGAAATCCATAGACAGGTGGGTCCAGGGCCTCTCTCCATTTTGTATGGGTTGTAGGAGGCCCACTGGATGGTGTCGTCAGAGTCTTACTCTGAGTACACACGGGACAGGCACCTACGAAGGCAGTTACATCAGCACGTAGACTAGGCCACCAGAATTGTTAGTAAATGGCTCAAAAGAGTTGATTCTTTCCAGGGTGGCCAGCAGCCTTGGGAGAATGGTAAGTCTGGAGCACGGCAGTATGAAGACTCTGTGGGACAAAGCAGCGGTCACAAGGTTTCTCAGGAGGAGCATGAACCTGAGCCGCAAGAATTTTGTCACCCAAAGGAGAAGTGAGACTGGTGTGAACCGTAGCCAGAATACGATAAGGAGGAATCACAGGAACCGCAACCGACTCCATCTTGGAAGTGGAGGAAAATTGTTGTGACAAAGCGTCAGCCCCTACATTCTTAGTACCGGGTAAGAATGATACAATGTAATTGAAACTGGACAAGAAAAGAGCCCATTGCGCCCTTTTGGGAGAGAGGCGTTTAGCCTCAGAAACAATGTGAGATTCTTATGGTCAGTAAGAATGAGAACTGGCACAGTGGTACCTTCAAGGAGTTCTCTCCATTCTTTCAGGGCTAAAATGATTGCTAACAGCTCTCTGTCACCAATCTCGTAATTGCACTCTGCAGGTGACAATTTCTTGGAAAAGTAGCCACAAGGATGCATAACACTCTCAGAAGTAGGACGTTGTGACAGTAGGGCGCCAACTCCAGTCTCAGAAGCATCAATCTCAAGGATAAAAGGTAACGTAGGATCAGGATGTGCCAACACAGGAGCAGAAACAAAGGCAGCCTTGAGACTCTCAAAGGACTCCGGAGACCAACACTGTGGGTTACCGTCCTTTCTGGTAATATCAATCAGGGGCTGGACCAGATACGAGAAGTTATGAATAAACTTCCGATAATAGTTGGCAAAGCCAAAAAAACGCTGCAGAGGACAGAAACCCACGGTTCGGGGCCACTGTAGGACTGCTGAAAGTTTCTCTGGGTCCATCGAAAAACCAGCAGTGGAAATGACATAACCCCGGAATTTAACCTGTTCACTATGGAATTCGCAATTCTCCAATTTACAATAGAGATTGTTCTCTCTTAGTTTCTGAAGCACACGACAGACATCTGTGTGGTGGCTCTCCAGGGACTTGGATATGAGGATGTTGTCAAGATAAACCACCACACATAACTGTAACAAATCTCGGAGGACATCGTTAATAAATTCCTGGAAAAATGCTGGGGCGTTACAAAGATCAAAAGGCATTACGAGGTACTGATAATGACCTGTTCTGGTATTAAACGCAGTTTTCCACTCGTCCTCCTCCTTAATCCTCATGAGATTGTAGATTGTATGCCCCTCTCAAATCAAGCTTCGTGAAAACCGTTGCTTCCTTGAAGCGGTCAAATAGCTCCGTAATCAACGGAATCGAATAGGCATTCTTAATTGTGAAACGATTGAGACCCCTATAGTCAATACAAGGTCTCAGTTCACCATTTTTCTTTTTCACAAAGAAGGAACCAGCACCAGCAGTAGACGAGGATTTGCAGATTAAACCTCGAGAAAGTGCGTCTGCAACATACTGCATGGCCTTATCCTCCAAGACTGACAAAGGGTAAACCCGGCCACGAGGGGGTATGGCACCAGGTTGAAGGTCAATTGCGCAATCATACGGCCGGTGTGAAGGCAAACTACCAGCTTGACCTTTGTCAAAGACATTGCTAAAATCGCGGTACTCCTCCGGCAGGGAGGAGAGAGAAGAAATGCACAGGACCCTGGCTACCTTCTGGAAGCATGTCTTGCTGCATTGTGGCGACCAGGAGAGAACCTCAGCACGGAGCCAATCAAAAGAGGGGTTGTGCCTCTGTAACCAAGGATAACCAATAACCAGCAGAAACTTAGGTGAGGAAATAACTTGGAATTGGATTAACTCATGGTGAAGAGCCCCTACGGCCATGGACAACGGAACAGTCTCATGAGTCACATGGGCAGGCTGTAGAGGTCTCCTGTCAAGAGCCTCAATGGCAAGTGGAGTGTCACGCAGCTGCAGAGGAATCGAGTGCTTCGATACAAAGGCAGCATCACAATGAACGGGCCTGCAGCCCCAGAGTCGATTAGAGCCTGTATCTCGACGGATGACTCAGCCCAAGAAAGGGTAACTGAAACCAGGGGCTTATCCTTCTGGATAACTGGGGACGAAACAACACCACCTAAGGTCTGTCCGTGACAGGACCTCAAGGTTCAGGTGTTTCCTGGACGAGTAGGACAAGACTTCAAAAAGTGACCTGCCTGGCCACAATAAAGGCACAATCTCCCCCTCCTCCTAAGGGTTCTCTCATCCGCAGAGAGACGCGTGAAACCCAAGTACATGGGTGGGACTGCAAAGCTCAGAGACAAATATACAGGAGGCTTCCGCAAGCGCTCCTTAAAAGAGAGTCTTTCTCTGAGTCTGGAGTCAATGAGGATGGCAAACGTGATCGACTTCTCCAGCTCAGTGGGTATATCTCGGGCTGCTATCTCATCCTTGATGGTATCCGAGAGACCATGAGACAAAGCAGCCACGAGGGCCTCTTTGTTCCAAGCAACCTCTGCTGCCAGAGTACGGAACTCAATGGCGTAATCGGCAACAGTTCTCGTACTCTGTTTGATGGACATGAGGCGCTTGGCAGCAGAAGTGGAGTGTGCGGGAACGTCAAATACCCTTTTAGTAAAAGAAGCCACAAACTCAGGGTAACTCAAGACAACAGGTTTTTGCGTCTCCCATAGAGGGTTTGTCTAAGCCAAGGCTCTCTTTTAGAAAGCAAAGATATCACGAAACCTACTTTGCTTCTGTCTATGGAAAAGTAGATTTCAACCTGGTTGATCTCCTTTAGATGTGAGTCCCCATATATGCTATTTTGTCATCCTTTTGGATTATGTATATATTTTTTTAAAGTAATTCTACTGTCTCTATATATAATCCAAATGTAAACAATACTTATGTATCTTCTCTTATCTTTAAATGGGATCTCTGTTTTAAGTCAAAATATAAGGTCCTGAAGAAGCAAGGCTGTGAAAAGCATCGACCTTCTGACGTTTGTATAAATAGAGATCATAAGAATATTGTTACTTGATCTCATATGCTTTTATATCTGTAAAAATAATTTTAAATTCCTTTTTGTAATAGACATTAACTATTAATTTGTTTAAATGCCCCTTACTGGTACCGTTAAAGTCCATCATATCAGTCCTAATTTCTAAAACAATCTACACAGGATGAGGTACCCTTATAGCCTACTCCAATCTTTTTTTATACATATAAAACCTGGTTGAGAAACCCTCTGCATTGGACTGGATTGCCCCCAAATCGCTGGGGAACCAGAGCGGAACCAGACATACCTCTTATAGAGGTAATACTTGAGGCAGATGCCTGCACAGAGACTGAAGCAGCAGCAGGGATGGCCTGCAACACAGGTTGTACCGGAGCAGCCACAGTGGGAGATTCCAGGTGAGCCGTGCGATTCGGGAGCGTTTGTAACACCATGGAAAACTGATCCATGCAGTGATCCTGCTCATCCAATTTGAAAAAAATATTAGCAACATGTGGATTGACTGCATAGCCAAATGGCGACTGCAGCGCGGTCGGATAACTCTGGGAGGACGTACATTGATGTCCTCCCAGAATCCTGCTTTCTCGCGCCCCTTGGGGAGCGCACCCAGGAACAACCGTGACCACCGGGCTGATAGCGGCCGTCTACTACGTGATCGCTCCGTCAAATGACGGAATGATCACTAGTAAACAAACCGGCGTCACGTCCGGTTCCTCTCTCCCCTCCCCGTACCTATTGGTACAGTGTGAGGGGTGAGGGGAGAGATCGTGGCAGCAGCACTGTGGGCTGGATGTGTAGTGCCCACAGCGCTATGTGCCCATTGCAGCCTCATCCAGCCATCCATCCATACATACCCAGCCATCCTTGCTCAGCATGCTCATCCATACTCAGCATACTCATCCATCCATCCATGCTCACCCATCCATACTAAGCATACTTATCCATCCATCCATCCATGCTCAGCCATCCATACTCAGCATACTCATCCATCCATCCATACTCATTCATCCATGCTCAGCCATCCATGCTCAGCTTACCCATCCATCCATCCTCACCCATACTCAGCATACTCCTCCATCCATCCATGCTCATACATCCATACGCAGCATACTCAGCAATCCATCCATGCTCAGCCATCTATACTCAGCATACTCATCCATCCATCCATCCATGCTCAGCCATCCATACTCAGCATACTCAGCCATCCATCCATGCTCAGCCAGCCATGCTCAGCATACCCATCCATCCATCCTCATCCATACTCAGCATACTCATCCATCCATCCTCAGCATACTCATCCATCCATCCATCCATGCTCAGCCATCCATACTCTGCATACCCATCCGTACTCATCCGTCCATCCATGCTCAGGCATCCATACTCAGCATACTCATCCATCCATGCTTAGCCATCCATACTCAGCATACTCAGCCATCCATACTCGGCATACCCATCCATCCATCCATGCTCAGCCATCCAAACTCAGCTAACTCATCCATCCATCCATGCTCAGTCATCCATCCATCCTCAGCAATACTCATCTATCCATCTATGCTCAGCCATCTCATCCACCTCCATCTATAATTAGCCATACCCATCCATACTCAGCCATACCCAGCAATACTCAGCCGTACCCAGCCGTATTCAGACGTACCCAGCCATACTCAGCTGTACCCAGCCGTACTCAGCCATACCCAGCCATCCCAGCCGTATTCAGTCGTACCCAGCCATACTCAGTCGTAGCCAGCTATCCCATCTATACCCAGCCATACTCATCCGTACTCAGCCATACTCATTCATGCTCAGCTATCCCCATCCACAGATCATCCATCCCCATTCATGCTCATCCATGCCACATCAGTTATCATCCATGCCACTACAGTGCCTCACAAAAGTGTAATTGTTAGTCAAATTAGATTTGAAACTTATGCCCCTAGAACACCCGCCGGTGCTCCCTGCATGTTGGTCCTCTGTATGTGGCCACCCATTGGAAAAGTCTCACACATGTGGTATCGCCGTACTCAGGAGGAATAGGAGAATTTGTTTTGGTATGTGCATGCTATGTGTTAGAAACATTGTGTAAATGGACAACGTTGTGTAAAGAAAATTAATTTTCTTTACACATTTTCCAAAAACTTGTACAGAAAAATGACGTGTTCAAAGGACTCATTATGCCTCATAGATTATACATTGGGTTGTTTTCTTTCCAAAATGGAGTCATTTTTGGGGTGTTTCCATTGCCCTGGTTCTCCAGGGCCTTCAAAAATGTAAGAGGTAGTCAAGAAATTATATGTGTAATTTATGCTCCAAGAACGCCTGATGGCGCTCCCTGCATGTTGGGCCTCTGTATGTGGCCATGCTGTGTAAAAGTCTCAAACATGTGGTATTGCCATACTCAGGAGGAATAGTAAAATGTGTTTTGGGGTGTAATTTGTGCTATGCATACGCTGTGTGTGAGAAATAACCTGCTAATATAACAATTTTTTTTGCAAAAAATTGTGAGAGAAAAATACAACTTAAAAAAACTCACCATGCCTCTAACTAAATACCTTGGAATGTCTACTTTCCAAAAAGGGGTCATTTGGGGGGTATTTGTACTTTTCTGGCTTGTTAGGGTCTCAAGAAATGAGATAGGCCTCAGTACTTCAGGTGTGATCAATTTTCAGAGATTGGCACCATAATTTTTGGACTCTATAACTTTTACAAAGACAAAATAATATACACCAATTTGGGTTATTTTTACCAAAGATATGTAGCAGTATAAATTTTGGCCAAATTATATGAAAAAAAATTACTAATTTGCAAAATTTTATAACAGAAACGAGGAAAAATGCATTTTTTTACAGAATTTTCGGTCTTTTTTCTTTTATTGCACAAAGAATAAAAAACTCAGCGGTGATTAAATGCCACCAAAAGAAAGCTCTATTGTGTGGAAAAAAAAGGACAAAAAATTCATATAGGTACAGTGTTGCCTGACTGAGTAATTGTCAATCAAAATGTGAGAGCACCGAAAGCTGTAAATTGGTCTGGTTAGGAAGGGGGTTTAAGTGCCCAGTGGCAAGTGGTTAATAATAATAAAAAAGGTAAACATAGTCAAAACATAGCCAGAGTTCAGGAACGGATAGTCAGACAAGCCAAAACTTGAGGGAGACAGAGATGAGCGTAGTAGAACAGCAAGCAGGATCTGGAGCCAGAAGGAATGTCAGCCAAGCAAGTCTTTAACAGGAACACAGGAGATCGTCTCTAGAGATGTGACCAAGGCAAAGAACATCTGGTCTGGACGGCTTAAGAAGGCAGGACTGACGAGCAGGATATCATCAACAGGTGAGTCACTGTGGAGAGATAGGAGCTGGCAATTAGGCGACAGCTGAGCGGCCAGCTCAGAGAAGGAAGGGCTGAGCCCAGCCCTGACAGGATGGGAGAAAGCCTCCATTCCTAGGTCCACAACTTAGCTGGTATCTAGATCCCAGAGGCTTTGTAGAACTTCAGAGAGGATGAAGATCCCATTCCTATGTCCACATCTCACCTGTGTCAGGGCTGGGATCCTGCTCGTCAGTCCTGCCTACTATCTTCTGCATTCCTGTTTAAAGTCTGGCTTTGCTGACATCCCTTCTGGCTCCAGATCCTGCTTGCTGTTCCACTACTTTGATCCCTGACTTCTGGCTTGGCTGACTATCTGGTTCCGGTTACTGAACTTTGGCTGTGTTTTGACTATGTTTGTTCTTTTTACTTTTATTATTAAACAAGTGTGATTTAACTGTACTTCTGTCTCGGTCTGATTTCATGGTTTCTGACAACCTGGGATCTAGATCCTGGAAGCTTTGTAGAGCTTTGGATGGGATGAAGCATATATTTCTAGATCCACATCTTAGTTGGTATCTAGATCCTGAAGGCTTTGTAGAGCTTCAGATAGCCTAAAGCCTCATCTTAAATGATATCTAGATCCTAGAGGCTTTTTAGAGCTCTTAATGTGAGTTAGTTGCCATTCCTATGTCCACTTCTCATCTGGTATCTAGATCCTGAAGTCTTTGTAAAGCTTTGGATGAGATGATGGGATGAATCACCCTTTCCTAGGTCCACATCTTAGCTGTTATCTAGATCCTGGAGGGTATGTAGAGCTTTGGGTGGGATGAAGCATGCATTTCTAGGTCCACACCTTAGCTGGTATTTAAATCCTTGAGGGTTTGTAGAGCTTCAGATGGGATGATACACCCTTTCCTAGGTCCACATCTTAGATGATATCTAGATCCTGGAGTCTTTGTAGGGCTTTGGATGGGATGAAGTCTCCATTTCTAGATCCACATCTTATCTGGTATCTAGATCCTGGAGACTTTGTAAAGCTTCATATGGGATGAAACCTCCATTCCTAGGTCCACATCTTACCTGGTATCTAGATCCTGGAGACTTTGTAGAGCTTTGGATGGCAGAAAGCCTCTATTCCTAGGTCCATATCTTATCTGGTATCTGGTTAGTGGAGGCTTTGTGGAGCTTCAGATGGGATGAAGCCTCATCTTAAATGGTATCAGGATCCTAGAAACTTTTTAGAGCTCTAAATTCCGGAGGCTTTGTAGAGCTTCAGATAGGCTGAAGCCTCCATTCCTAGGTCCACATCTTTCCTTGAATCTAGATCCTGGAGACTTTGTAGAGCTCTGAATGGGAGAAGGCTGCCATTCCTAGGTCCACATCTCACCTAGTATCTAGATCCTGAGGGCTTTGTAGAGCTTTGGATGAGATGATAGGATCAATCATCCTTTCCTAGGTCCACATCTTAGCTGTTATCTAGATCCTGGAGGCTTTGTAGAGCTTCAGATAGGCTGAAGTCTCAATTGCTAGGTCCACATCTTACCTGGAATCTAGATCCTGGAGGCTTTGTAGAGCTCCGAATGGGGGGAGGACTCCATTTCTAGGTCCACATCTTAGCTAGTATTTAGATCCTGGAGGGTTTGTAGAGCTTCAGATGGGATGATGCACCCTTTCCTAGGTCCACATCTTAGCTGATATCTAGACCCTGGAGGCTTTGTAGGGCTTTGGATGGGATGAAATCTCCATTCCTAGATCCACATCTTATCTGGTATCTAGATCCTGGAGACTTTGTAAAGCTTCATATGGGATGAAGCCTCAATTCCTGGGTCCACATCCTATCTGGTATCCTGGAGACTTTGTACAGTTCAGGATAGGAGGAAGCCCCCATTCCTATGTCCACCTCTCACCTGGTATCTTGTTCCTGGAGGCTTTGTAGATCTTTGAATGGGATGAAGCATATATTTCTAGATTCACATCTTAGCTGGTATCTAGATCCTGAAGGTTTTGTATAGCTTCAGATAGGATGAAGACTCATCTTAAAGGGTATCAAGATCCTAGAGATTTTTTAGAGCTCTGAATGGGAGGAAGCTGCCATTCCTAGGTCCACACCTCACCTGGTATCTAGATCCTGTAGGCTTTGTAGAGCTGTGGATAAGATGATGGGATGAATTAGCCTTTCCTAGGTCCACATCTCATCTGGTATCTAGATCCGGAGGCTTTGTAGAGCTTCAGATAGACTGAAGCCTTCATTCCTAGGTCCACATATTTCCTGGAATCTAGATCCTGGAGACTTTGTAGAGCTCTGAATGGGAGGATGCCTCCATTTCTAGGTCCACATCTTACTTGGTATCTAGATCCTGGAGGCTATGCAGAGCTTTGGATGGTATAAAGCATGCATTTTTAGGTCCACATCTTAGCTGGTATTTAGATGCTCAAGGCTTTGTAGCGCTTCAGATGGGATGATGCATCCTTTCCTAGGTCCACACTTAGCTGACATCTAGATCCTGGAGGCTTTGTAGAGCTTCAGATAGGATAAAGCCTCTATTCCCAGGCCCACATTTCACCTGATATCTAGATCCTGGAGGCTTAGTAGAGTTGTGGATGAGATGAAGCCTCCATTCCTGGGTCTACATCTTACCTGATATGTAGATCCTGGAGGCTTTGTAGAGCTTTGTATGAGATGAAGCATGCATTCCTGGTTCCACATCTTAGCTGGTATTTAGATTCTGGGTGTTTTGTAGAGCTTTGGATGGAAAGAAGCCTCCATTCCTAGGTTCACATCTTACCTGGTAGGTAGGGATGACCTTTGGGTTTGGGTTGATCATGAGTTTGACACAAAGCTAAGCTGTTCACCATTTACTGAACAGGCAAATTAAATGGCCAGATATTGTTTTCCCAGCTGCCTGGGGCTTCAGCTGCAGCAGCCAGAAGCCATTAAAGCGTCTCTATGGTCAAAATGTCAAATCATATATTAATTTCCACATTGTATTTCAATTATTTTTAGCCCTACTCCTAATAATCTGAAAGGGGTTGTAAACCCTCATGTTTTTTCACCTTAATGCATCCTATGCATTAAGGTGAAAAAACTTCTGGCAGTCACCGGCCCCCCAGCCCTCCAGCCCCCCCGTTTTACTTACCTAAACCTCGTAATTCCCACACCGGAGACGCGCTGTCCCTCTCTGCACTGGGTCCCGGGTCTTGATTGGATAGATTGATAGCAGCGCAGCCATTGGCTCCCACTGCTGTCATTCAAATCCATTGACGTGGGTGCTGGGGGGCGGGGCCGAGTCCGTCATTCGTGTCTATGGACGCTGAATGCTGGACTCAGGATCGCGCCCACAAGCTAACCCCCCGGGACAGTGCTTCTCCTAGGGTGTTATCTGAAGTGAGGAGGAGCCGTAAGAGGCACAGAGGGACCCCAGAAATCGAGGATCGGGGCCACTCTGTGCAAAACGAGCTGCACAGTGGAGGTAAGTATGACATCTTTGCCATTTAAAAAACAAAAAAAAACAAAGCCTTTACAATCACTTGAACCATCTTGAAATTTGTAAACTTACTTTGTGAAGATCCCTGCACATTTACTTCCTTGAATTCTGTGACACGTGTCATGTTACACACAGAGCCTGCCTTCTGAACTGCAGAGAAGCTGAGAGAAGGAGTTTTAGGAAGTGTAGCCAGTACAGGAATCACTGCATGCAGGCAGCCAGGTACCATGGGATATGTAGTCCTTAGAAATTGAGGAGAAGCTGCAAAGCATGCAGGAAATCCAGGAAGTTGTGAAAGGATACGGCCAGCAGACAGGCAGCACTCACAACATGAAAGGAGATTTTTCAGGTAAGCTTATATACGGATTTACTGCCCTCTACTGTCAGCTGCTAGTATTACACTGTAATGTAAAATTATGTATGTCACTTCCTGACTGGGGAATTCTGGGAAAAGATCCTGGATGGAGGAAGCGGAGAGAGAGAGAAGGTCTCAGCCACATGTCTTGTCCGTGCTGCAAATACCAGATCAGAGGAGATGATTATGCAAGTATTTCTATGTTCTAAACCAAAGTTTAACTGCAACTGCCCATAGTTTCTTGAGTGTATTGCTGAATCCTCAAAAAAACTGAGTTGAAGCAGTATCAATATATTTATTATATTGCAGCTTACCAATTCTTAGATGTGGTGGCGCTATTAGTTTTCTTTTTTAGGCTTTCTTTCTTCTATTCTCATTTGGTGATCCAGCCAGCAAGTCTGTTGTTTCCAGAACACAATCTCTTGAGCCGAATGTATCAGTTTACATGGATGAGACAAACCATTTACCACTGGCAGGGGTGCTTACAACAATCAGCTTTTATTTATGTATAAGCTTTATCCCTAAAGGACTGGAGTTTGGCTTCAATTTGTTAGCGTATTTACATCTGCTAAACAATTAACACCCTCTCCCCCAGACTGATAATACAGCCATCTGCTGTGCCTCCTGTGCTCATTCTTCCAGAGTTGTGTCTGACTAATACAGGTGGTGTGTTACCGGCTAGATCACAAGGTGAAAACAGAGAGGGAAAGAGCCTAAAAAAAGAAAACGAATGCAGCCACCACATCTAATGATTGGTAAGCTGCAATATGTTACATTTTTGGTTTGGGGTTTAATAACGCTTTAGTCTCTACAGTAAAGTCTTAAAACCGGTCTTAAACACTTCACGCAAAATCATGTACCTGTACGTCATTTTGTTGAAGGGGTTGTACCGGGGTGAAGCCTGTCTGTTGATAACAGCTGATGCGACTCAGCAGCCGCTCGGCCGTTATCATGAGCAGCAGGAGGGAACATCGCCCCCCCCCGCCGCTCCACCAGGCTCTCCTATCCCACCAGGAGACCCGATCGACCAACTGGCACATCCGCCGGCTGGCCAGAGATTGAAGGAAGCCGGAACCTGCTTCGATCCTGTCTCCGATGTAGTATCCTGGAAGGGACGTCGCTGCCAATGGCGCTGATTTAAAAAAAATGTCAGTATTCCAAAACGCAGATTTCAGTGTTTTGAATACTTTTAAGTGCAAAGGAGGGATTTGGAGTCTGTTAGACCCCCGATCCCTCCATAAAGAGTACCTGTCACTGCCTATTACTGTCACAAGGGATGTTTACATTCATTATAAAAGTCATCAGAGTTTTTTTTTTTTTTTTAAAGGGACAGTGTTAAATAAAAAAATTAAAATAAAATAAATAAGTAAAAAAAAAAAAAAAAAGATTTAAAGTGCCCCTGTCCCCGCGTGCGCGCACACCAAAGAAAACGCATACGTAAGTCGCACCCGCAAATGTATACAATGTTCATATCACACATATGAGGTATCACCGCGATCTTCAGAGCGAGAGCAACAATTCTAGCAAAAGACCTCCTTTGTACCTCTAAACAGGTAACCGTTAAATTTTTTTAAACGTCACCTATGAAGATTTTTAAGTACCGTAGTTTGTAGCCATTCCACAAATGTGCGCAATTTTAAAGCATAAAATGTTAAGTATTGATAAGCGTAACATCATCTTTCACAGTATGCAAAAACATTGGGCTAATTTTACTGTTTTCTTATTTTTTTTAATTTTTTTTTTTAATTAAAAAAAATGTATTTTTTCCCCAAAAAAATTGCGTTTGAAAGACTGCTGCGCAAATACATAAAATATTGCAATGACCGCCATGTTATTCTCTAGGGTCTTTTCTAAAAAAAATTATATACAATGCATAGGGGTTCTAAGTAATTTTCTAGCAAAAAATACGGATTTTAACTTGTAAACAACAGATGTCAGAAATAGGCCTGGTCTTGAAGTGGTTAAACAAAAACAATTAACAGCTGAAATGTACAACTACTAACTGTACTTGTTCTTCTGCAGGTTACATTGCTGATCCTCACAGCTCAGGGTGCTTTGTTGGTCAAATGTCACATCCTTGAACTCCAGCCCATCTCTGGCACCGTGCTATTGGCCAGTGAGGCTGTTCATCCCTCTTCTAATCAACCAACAATGAGCTGCAGGAGGCATAGGAAGGTGGGTCCTTTCTTGAGTTGAATTTTTGATATCTGATATCTACATACCTCCCAACTTTTTGAGATGGGAATGAGGGACACCTATCAGCAAAAGTATGCAGGCATAGGACACACCCCCTGGCACACCCCCTTAAAGGAGAATTGTCCAAAAAAAAAAAAAAAAACCAAGATTGATTAAACCTACAAGTGCTTTTTTATCACTACTATTCCTTTATATTGGCTTTTGGAATTTACAAATGCAGCAATTTAGCATTCAGATGAAAGGTTTAGCACTGGGAAACATTTTTTGATAGATAAAAAGTGCATTTTATATACATCTATATTGATCAGACCAAAATGAGGGACAAATGGGGAGGAAAGAGGAACAGAGGGACAGTCTCTCGAAATCAGGGACAGCTGGGAGCTATGTATCTACACTAGAAGCATAACTCCCAACTGTCCCTGATTTTGAGGGACTGTTCCTGATTTGGGGCAATGTCCCTCTGTCCCTCATTTGTCCCTCATTTTGGTCTGATCTATATAGATGTATATAAAATGCACTTTTTATCTATGAAAAAGTGTTTTCCAGTGCTAAACCTTTCATCCAATTTCTAAATGGCTGCATTTGTAAATTTCAAAAGCCAATATGAGGCTAGGTTCACACTGCTGCAGTGCGAATTTACCGCGATTTTACCGCGAATTTACCGCGATTTTACCGCGAATTTCAGGAGTTGGATATAGCTGCGATTGCTAGTCTAGCCAATGGAATCATAATGTAAAAAAAAAAAGGGTCTTAACTTCCTGTGTACTTCCTGGTTTTTGTGGAGAGTAGTGTGGTGGAATTCGCACATATGTGAACCATCAATGCGATTCAAGAACGATTTACATTGATGTCTATGGAGACTAAATTCGCAACGCAACGCAGTAAACTCGCACAGGACCTTTTTTTCACGCAGGTTATATTCGCAACGCGTCGATATGAACGGCACTAATGTTAATCTATGTAATTTAAATGACTTGCGAATTTGAGCGATCGCAACGGCTCAAATTCGCAATAGAATTCGCAGCAGTGTGAACCTAGCCTAAAGGAATAGTAGTGATAAAAAAGCACTTGTGGGTTTAACCAATCTTGTTTTTTTTGTACAATTCTCCTTTAAGGGGGTGTGGCCAGGGGGTGTGTCCTATGCCTGCATACTTTTGCTGATAGGTGTCCCTCGTTCCCATCTCAAAAGGTTGGGAGGTATGGTAGAAGTAGAGTAGGACTGGAGGACAGCGTTCACCTCTCTGTAGGTGCTCCTGCATGGTTACATTGTTTAATTATTGTAATTCAGTGGCAGCTGGTGGTAATTTTTCTTGTCGGCCTGTAGACTTACCCCATCCATGGCGGACAATCACGGGCGGCTTCCCCTGCTCTCCTATGTGGGTATCACGAGCAGCTTCTCCTTCCCCTGCTTGGCGGCTTCTGTCTCCTCCCTCCTCCTCGGCAGCCAATCAGAACGCTTCTCCTTTCGGTCAATCAGGAAAACGTGTTTCAGACCCACGCTTCCTGATTTGCAGAGAGGTGATTCAGTGTAAGAATAGGGAATTTTCTCACACACCTGGGTGGGCTCGTAGTGCTGTGCTCTGCGCCCCAAGCCCACCTTATTTTTAAGCCTATTAGAGCCTCTGGCTCTAATCGGTGCTTCAAAAAAACACCCCTCCCATTGGAATTCATGCGCTTGGCATCCTAAAAGGTGCCGGACACATGGATAGGGGGTGCTGGCGGCGATAGATAGGGGAGGCAGCTCCCGTGCGCCCTTAATGGACGGCCTCCCCTGCTGTAATTATTATTCGCTTGCCTACCGCTGCACACACATATATACGTCGGCAGAATGGTATAGGCAGGCAAATGAGCGTACAGGTACGTCCCTTTAAATTTGACACCTTTTGAGGTGCCCGCCGCAAGCCGCGGGAGCGCACCCGCGGGTTTTGGGAACTCGATGTTCTCTGGTGGCCCGCGATTGCGGTGTGGAGAGGTAGAACAGGGAGATGTAAACCAGGCATTTCCCCGTTCTGCCTTGTGACATGACAGAGACCAATGCTCCCTGTCATCGGGAGCAGTGATCGCTGTCATGTTCTAGGTAGCCCCTCACAGTTAGAATCACTCCCTAGGACACACTTAACCCCTTGATCGCCTCCTAGTGGTTAACCCCTTCCCTGCCAGTGTCATTTACACAGTAATCAGTGAATTTTTATAGCACTGGTCGCTGTATAAATGACAATGGTCCCAAAATACTGTCAAAAGTGTCCGATCTGTCTGGCATAATGTCGCAGTCACGATAAAAATCGCAGATAGCCGCCATTACTAATAAAAAAAATTAATAATAATAAAAATGCCATAAAACTATCCCCTATTTTGTAGACGCTATAACTTTTGCACAAACCAATCTATATACGCTTAATGCGATTTTTTTTTTACCAAAAATATGTAGAAGAATACATGTCGGCTTAAACTGAGGGAAAAAAAATTGTATATTTTTTTGGGATATTTATTATAGCAAAATGTAAAAAATATTGCTTTTTTTTCAAAATTGTCGGCCTTTTTTTGTTTATAGCGCAAAAAATAAAAACCACAGAGGTGATCAAATACCACCAAAAGAAAGCTCTATTTGTGGGGAAAAAAATGATTTTTTGTTTGGATACAGCGTCACACGACTGCGCAATTGTCAGTTAAAGCGACGCAGTGCCCTATCGCAAAAAGTGCTCTGGTCAGGAGGGGGGTGAAATCTTCCGGGGCTGAAGTGGTTATTATTATTCAGGTTTATTATAAAGGAGATTTTATTCCCTGATATAAATATCACCACTAGAGGGAGTATTTACAAAGCTGACCTCCAGCCTTCCCTTCAGTCTTGCAGGTTCCCCTCCTGGAGTGAAATGGCTTTACTCTGATTTCACTGCACACTGTGAGCGTCTCACTCCGCTCCCTCCAGGTGTCACTCTCATTGCCAGCGATGGGGATTCAGCAGTGACATCAAAATTTTGCTGCATCAGAGGGAGAAATTCCATAGGGACAGAGAGCCCTAACCCTAAGGCAGCCGTCAAGAGTGATCCTGCCAATGGGGATTCGTAGTTCGAGACAGAACCACCCGTCTGACATCAGCTGACAGCTCACCATACACATTTCAATCTCATTGTACAATCTCGTTTAGGCTCGATTCACATCTATGCATGTTGCTTTTTAGTGTTTCTGCAGTGCTTTTTGCTGTGTTTTTTTTTTTTTTTACAGTGTTTTTGCTGCGATTTTACCACGGTTTGTGTTTTGCGTTTCTGCTGTTTTTTTTCTTTGCAAAAATTTGTGGTTGGGCAGATTTAAAAATGCAAATCGTGGCACTACATGCTTTTCTGCAGATTCTCCATTAAAGTCTATTGAACCAAAAACGCAGAAAAAAGGCACAGTTTTTGCATTTAAAAAAGTCCCTGACCCTTTCCAAAAATGCAGAGGCACAGAAATGCATCGATGTGAAGGTTTTCCGTAGGAACACATGTTAAAAAAAAATGTCCTGTGTTTCTGCAAAAAGCATGAAAAACCCCATTGGTGAACGGAGCCTTAGATCTTCCATCAGCTGTGCAAAGCGCGGGTCCCCCTGATTGGATAAAAAAAATGATTGGATGGATTAGGTAGGCCCTCGTATTACATCGTTTTGGTAAACGTAAAGTTGATTATGCAGTCAGATTGTGACAAGTATGGTGACCCTACCTGCGTTTAAACCTGTGAAAAGCAATCCACATTCCGATCGCTTTCCCAAGCTGATAGACAGGTGGTGGGAAGTGATGTGACGCCTCCTCTTCACCTGTTTTAACCTCATCTTTGCCAAACAAACATGGCACATCTGTGTGCATTAAACGCGGCTGTGGGGCGCTTGCGGCACTTCCCCCATCCACTAGAATGGGATCCTGTTTGGCGAGCTTGCTGTCTGGCGATCGTAACACGTTGGATAATTTTTGCCGCAGCATGTAAACAGCGCTGTTTGCTGCCATTTCAGCTTAAGGGGGAGAGACTGGGGGATGGGGGGTGTTTGCAAAAAGCACAGCTCAATCGTGTGGTTTTAACGCCCCCCCAACCGCTACGTTAAACAAGGCCTGTTACAATACGACGGTGCAATCTCTGTGCACTCAACTTTCGATTTACCAGAACTATATAATATAAATACCTACCTCAACCAATCAGTCTGTATTCAATCAGGCAGGTCCTTGCCCTGCATACAGCATAGTCCCTGCATTGCGCTACATAGTTGTCGGTATATCTAAATACGATTGTACAATCAGATTGCATTGTTGCCTTTTTTTCTTTTAATTGCTTTTGATCCTGTTATTCAATTGACGTTGCTGCAATATCTCTCCATGTATGGCCAGTATTCCCATTGCTTCTTCCTCCTGGACCCTTCCTGGGTCATTATGTGTCCGGCCTCAGGCAGATACTGGAAGGTATGACCTGATGTCTGTCCTCATGGTGAAGCAGTGTGGGGACAGATGTGAGCAGACGGTGGCAAGCGTTTACACCGATGATGCCCCGGGCAGTGACCCCTGTAAACGGCTATGGATCCCGGTGTGCTGGGGGTATCGAGTATCAGAGCGGCACCTTGCAGGGTCATCATTGCAGTGTTGGAATGTAATCTCTGGGAAGGGCAGAGGATTTCTGGGAAATCTATACCGGGACTTTCCATGAGCTCAGTGCTGTGTATGGGGTGTATTTATAGGACCCCCCCCCCCCCAACAATGTGTGGAGTCTTCCGGGCTCAGGATTCGAATAAAGGAACCCAGTGCTTAGAGTCCTAGGAAAGATTCTGAAAATAAGAGTCACCGGGCTGTCATGATGATTCTCCGTATTCAATGGGTTTATCATTTTCTGTAGTATGACTGCAGTCTCTGACCATCTCTTTATATCATGTGTGAAGTCTCCCACCATCTCCTGTATCATGTCTGCAGTCTCTCACCATCTCCTGTATCATGTCTGCAGTTTCTGACTATCTCCTGTATCATGTCTGCAGTCTCTGACCATCTCCTGTATCATGTCTGCAGTCTCTGACCATCTCTTGTATCATGTCTGCAGTCTCTGACTATCTCCTGTATCATGTCTGCAGTCTCCCACCATCTCCTGTATCATGTCTGCAGTCTCTGACCATCTCCTGTATCATGTCTGCAGTCTCTGACCATCTCTTGTATCATGTAGGCAGTCTCTGACCATCTCCTGTATCATGTCTGCAGTCTCTGACTATCTCTTGTATCATGTCGCAGTCTCTGACCATCTCCTGTATCATGTCTGCAGTCTCTGACCATCTCCTGTATCATGTCTGCAATCTCTGACCATCTCTTGTATCATGTCGCAGTCTCTGACCATCTCCTGTATCATGTCTGCAGTCTCTGACCATCTCCTGTATCATGTCTGCAGTCTCTGACCATCTCTTGTATCATGTCTGCAGTCTCTGATCATCTCCTGTATCATGTCTGCAGTCTCTGACCATCTCCTGTAGGAGCATATTAAATAAGGGCATTAGCCAGTGCATCCCATTGGAAAATAAAAATAATAATAATAATACATTTTATTTATAATGTGCTTTACATCAAAAGATCTCAAAGCGCTACAGGTTAAAATTAGCAATTTATACAAAGAAACAAACATCTAAGAAGAGCAATAAGCTCAGGAAGGATGTACTGGAAATGGAGCGATTACAGAGAAGGGCAAAAAAACGAATAAAGGGTCTGGAGGATCTTAGTTATGAGGAAAGGTTGCGAGCACTGAACTTATTCTCTCTGGAGAAGAGACGCTTGAGAGGGGATATGATTTCAGTTTACAAATACCGTACTGGTGACCCCACAATAGGGATAAAAATTTTCCATGGCAGGGAGTTTAACAAGACACGTGGCCACTCATTAAAATTAGAAGAAAAGAGGTTTAACCTTAAACTACGTAGAGGGTTCTTTACTGTAAGAGCGGCAAGGATGTGGAATTTCCTTCCGCAGGCGGTGGTCTCAGCGGGGGGCATTGATAGTTTCAAAAAAATATTAGATAAGCACCTGAACTACCATAACATACAGGGATATACAATGTAATACTGACACATAATCACACACATAGGTTGGACTTGATGGACTTGTGTCATTTTTCAACCTCAACTACTATGTAACTATGTAACATTCGTTTTTGATAATGGTGATTAGAAAATGAGCAGGATGGAACATTTTTTCTTGAACACATTTCTAACAATGTATTCGGTAAAGTCCATTCATTCCAAATCAAATCTTTAAAAGAAACATTTTAAAGTACTTTGAGGCGACATTCTTCAAGTCGTCGAATGTACGGAGGATTTTTGTACGAATGTTCAAAGGTTTGTATGGTCAGCTGTGCCATATTAAATCTGAATCTGGCGCTGATCTCTGAAATCCATGACCAATCAGGGGATCACTGTGCTCCCATTCCCTGGGCTCAATAGACATGAAAAAACAAAGGCTTTTGTGAGGAGGTCGGTCAGTACTGGACACCGAGGACACGCCGGGCAGTTTGTTGGACAGCGCAGGGTTTCTGGGTGTCCTGAGCTCAGTGCGGCCCGGGCTTCTATACATAGGCCATGGTGACCCCGTGTTGTGGCCGTGTCATCACCAAAGTATTTTTATGCCTGGCAGCTGCAGCAACACAAGCCGGCTTCTCCATTGCATCCATCCAGTGATGTGGTTAAGCCTGGAGAGAGACGCGGGTATCAGTGCCCTGCAGGGGACAGTCCTCTATTGACACCAGCTGGCTCCCAATCTGCATTGTACAGAGGAGTATATCACCCGGGGAGGGCAAAAATAGCAAGAAGGAGACACCAGAATGCTGAGTAATGAGATTACAGGCTGCCTTATCAGTTAACATCAGAGAATTAACCACATCTCTACCGGGGGCATCTTTTCTTTTTTCACACATATGGTATTTTCTGAAAGAGGAGACCCTGGAGAATAAAATGGCAGCCATTGCCAAGTGTGAAAGCCCACTGTGCTCATTACGAGGGGCTTCCACCATCCCTGTACTGGGTTCATGCTTCTGTACACCTGCTGTGGCCATTATAGGGGGTTGCCTTCATCCCTGTACTGAGTTCCCAGGTCTGCACACCAGATGTGCCCATTATAGGGGGCTGCCTCCATCCCTGTACTGAGTTCCCAGGTATGCACACCAGATGTGCCCATTATGAGGGGTTCCCACCATCCCTGTGATGAGTTACTAGGTTTGTACACCTGCTGTGGCCATTATGAGGGGTTCCCACTATCCCTGTGCTGAGTACCCAGGACTGCACAACTGCTGTGCCCATTACAAGGGGTTTCCAACATCCCCGTACTGAGTTGCCAGGACTGCACACCAGCTTTGCCCATTATAAGGGGTTGCCACCATCCCTGTACTGAGTTCCCAGGACTACACATCTCCTGTGGTTATTAAGAGGGGTTCTCGCCATCCCTGTGCTGAGTTTCTCGGTCTGTACCCCTGCTGTGCCCATTATGAGGAGTTCTCACCATCCCTGCACTGAGTTCCCTGGTCTGTTCAGAAGCCATTTTCAATACAGCATCTTTCATGAAAATAATCCCTGGTGATCCTGCCATTATGGAATCTTCTCATTATAAGGTGACAACGCTCTGTCCCTGACTCCCATGTGAGCTCATGTGTTGTCATCCTGTACCATCCTAGGAGAGAGACCATATGTGATTGTGCCAGCACACATCACACAGGCATGCTCTGCTGTTATCACCCTAAGAACCCCCCCCCCCCCGCCCCCAGATGAATGACATGCAGCAGCTGCTGAAAGGCCTGCAAACAAGAAGTGGCTGGAAAGAGGCTGCAGAGGATCAGCAGCACTGAGATGCAAACCATGATGTAAAAGGGTGAAAACAGTATTAGAGAAAATGGCAGTTCTGCTTTAGGAAACTGAATGTCATTCAGTTAAAGTAGAACTAAAGGCAAAACTTTTTTTTCCCATTTTGGATAGAACAAGGAAATGTTATAACCCTTGTCATTTTTTTTTTTGCCATCTGTGTCCCATTGGGTGGCTTTTCCTTCACTTCTTGTCCCATAGCTAACACAGAGCTGCTTGACAAGCAGTGAGGAGGCACCTCCTAGCCACCTATTTGAACCCTATAATCACCACACAAACGCGCCGCAGCGTGCATTGCGGGGCGTTTGCAGCAATTCCGTATTTGCTTGCTGCCCACCGAGCGTGACACGTTGGATAAAATAGGCGGATGGGTGTTACGGTTACGGTGTTATTTTGTGTTGCAGTTAGGGTATTTATTTATTATTATTATATATATTTTTTTAAGGGTTAGGGGTTATTTATTTATTATTACATATTATTCATTTATTGTATTTATTTATGGTTATTTTTATTTATTTGTGTATTTATTTTACATTTATTTATTCATTTATTATGATTATTATTGTCATTATTATTATTATCAGTAGTAGTATTAACACCCTAACTCTAACAAAAAAATAAATAAAAAAATAGAAGTAAGACAATGAATAAAATATTAACCCAAACCCCTAACCCCTAATCCTAACCCTATCCTCACCTTAACTCTAACTCCTTACCCTAACAACAACAAAAAAATATTAATAAATCATAATAAGACAATGAATAAAATATTAACCCAAACCCCAACCCCTAATCCTAACCCTAACCTAACCTTAACTCTAACTCCTTACCCTAACAAAAAAAAAAAATAATAATACAATGAATAAAATATTAACCCAAACCCCAACCCCTAATCCTAACCCTAACCTAACCTTACCTTAATGCTAACTCCTTACCCTAACAAAAAAAAAAAATAATAATAATAATAATAATACAATGAGTAAAATATTAACCCAAATCCCAACCCTAACCTAACCTTAACTCTAACTCCTTACCCTAACAAAAAAATAAATAATAATAATACAATGAATAAAATATTAACCCAAACCCCAACCCCTAATCCTAACCCTAACCTAACCTAAACTCTAACTCCTTACCCTAACAAAAAAATAAATAAATAGATAAAAATAATAATAAGAAAAGAAATAAAAGCTAAAAATGATGAAAAACCTAGCAACAAATGATGTAAAAGATGATAGTTTTCTCTATTGGCTAATAAAAAAAAGGTCAAAGCTGAAAAACGCTGTATAAAAACGCGCTGAAATTGTGCATAAAAATGTGCAAAAAATAATGCCGGAAAAAACGCTGAAAGATGCTACGCTCAGGGGTCCTGACATTATTATTATTTTTTTTTTGCAGTCGGACACCCTCCAGTCTGTAGCCTGCCATAGAAAACCCAGATAATTGATGTTTCTTCACCACCACAACAGGTGCCGCGCCATCGCGCTCAGGGTATAAGCAGCACGACGGTGGAACCCAGAAGGCATTCTCTGCATTACTTTGTGGCGTCACACGACACCCGTGTTTAATACGGGCGATACCGAGTATGATAAGCGCGGGCCAGAGACCCCCGGTGCCAGGCGGCGTGCTGCGACAAGCTCACGCCACACGTCCCGTGTCCCCGTCTGTCCCGGGTGGGGGTTGGGGGTGTCATTCCGCCCGTCAGTAGCCGGTGTGATGGATGGCAGACCACTGAAGTGCTGTGATTATGTCGGAAGTGATAGGACAGGAATGCGCCGCTCACATCCATCCCCGCCGTGGGGGTCGTGCTCAAACCATTACGTTATCTTATACCCAACAAAAAAAAAAAAAAGCCGTCACCCACCCCGACATACCGATCTGTACCAATCAATGGCTGGCACGGCCGCCCCACGCTCCTAACTATGAAATGTATCCTGGAGGGAGGGGGGGGGGGCGTAGCTGCCTGTTTTGCTTCTTTTCCACCTGTCCCCACATCGCACCCTCTCTCCGCCGCTCGCTCTGTCCTCTCCTGTCTGTGTCTGCGGCTCCTGACAGAATCAGCTGCTCCAACATTTTATCTGGGACTAAAATTAGGATTGTCCCCGGGCGAGGAGGAGCCGTGCCTGACTGTGTCCATGCAAGAAGGGCCCCCCTGTGACCAGCCAAGGGCCACCCCAGACACCGGCAGGACCCCCTCGTCAGGTTCCCACGCACCAGATTGGAGGTTCTGAGGTCGGCGGGCCCCAAAGGGTTTGTGGCCCCCGGAGGGTGGGGGGGTCCGTTCTAACTACCAGGCAAAGCTTCAACATCTCAGAAGGTAAAAGAGAGGACAATGTGAATTCTTATTTTATAATGGTGGAGGATTCACTGTGTGTGTGTAATGTGGGGGGCCAATGGGTGAATCTTCTTTGATTTCAAACGCAACGGGTGAATGTTGTTTGTGATTGGAATCTCTCTATTGTATGCTAATGAGTGAATTCTCCTTATTGGTGAATAGGGCAATTCCTCTTAAAAATGATGGCTGAAACATGGTGAATCCTTATTGGTGAATATTCTATGAAAATGATTGGTGAATTGGGTAACTCCTCTTTGAAAATGATTGGTGAATAGAACGAATGCTGTTTTCGAAAATGACCGGTGAATAGGATGAATCCTCTTTGAAAATGATTGGTGAATCAGGTGAATGGCTGGTGAATAAGACAATTTCTTTTTTGAACATGATTGGTGAATCAGGTGAATTGCTGGTGAATAAGACAATTTCTTTTTTGAACATGATTGGTGAATAGGGTGAATCTTTTTATAAATTGATTGGTGAATAAGGCAAATCTTTTTTTTGAAAATGATGAGTGAATACCGTGAATCCTTTCGGAATATGATTGTTAAATACGGTGAATGTTGTTTGTGATTGGAATCTATCGTATGTTGATGGGTGAAGTTTCTTTATTGGTGAATAGGACGAATTCCTTTTTAAAAATGATGGGTAAACATGGTGAAGCCTCTATGAAAATGATTTGTGAATTGGGTAACCCCCTTTAAAACTGATTGGTGAAGTGGGTGAATCCTCTTTGAAAATGATTGTTGAATAGAACGAATGCTGTTTGAAAGTGATTGGTGAATAGGATGAGTCCTCTTCGAAAACGATTGGTGAATAGGGTGAATCCTCTTTGAAAATGATTGGTGAATTGGGTGATTCCTTTTTAAAAATGACAGGTAACCTATTGGTGAATCCCCTATTAAAATGATGAATTGGTTAACTCCCCCTTAAAAAAAACGATTGGTGAAGTGGATGAATCCTTTCTGAAAATGATTAGTGAATCGGGTGAATCCTTTTAAAAATGGTTGGTGAATAGGACGAATGCTTTTGGAAAATGATTGGTCAATAAGGCAAATCTTCTCTCAAAATGATGAGAGAATACTATGAATCCTTTCGGATTATGATTGGTGAATAGGGTGAATCCTGTTTGAAAATGATTGGTGACTAAGGCGTAACATCTTTTGAAAATGATTGGTGAATAGGACGAATGCTCTTTGAAAACGATTTGTGATTAAGGTGAATGCTGTTGGAACATGAGTGGTGAATAAGGTGAAACCTCTTTAAAAATAATTGGTGAATCAGGTAAATATTTATAAATGACATTTTAGGTCTGATCTTTTTCGGTCTGATCTGGAGGGCTTAAAACGAAGCCCTCTAGGGCTTCCATCTTCACCCGGTCTTCCTTCCAGGTTGGCGGGCTCTGGTCCTTTGATTGGACGGGCCGTGGTGACGTCACTCCCACGCATTTTTTTTTCCGTTTAACCAACTGGTTGAATGAAAAGAAAATGACTAGTGTAGGGGCCGCCTTAGATTTACTAGCAGATTTAGATGGATTTGACTAACAAACACTAACACTTTTTAGGTTAGGACAACAGCTTCTTTTTCATTTTGGGATAAAAGTTTTACATTAATAAATAACAGCTGATCATTGTAAGCACCCCTGTCAGTGGGAAATGGTTTGTCTCAAACCTGAAATTGCCGCTTTTGTTCGGCAGCTCTGTAAGGGAAGTTGAAAAATAACAGATTTACTGGCAGGATCATCAACTGAAAATAGATTTAAAAAAAAAACGAAGAAAAAGAAAAACCAAATGCATCCACCACATCTAATGATTTGTAAGCTGCAGTATATTATGTTTTTGATTTTGAGTTTAACCACTTAAGGACCGGAAGATTTGCCCCCTTAATGACCAGGCCATTTTTTACAATATGGCACTGCGTCACTTTAACGGACAATTGCGCAGTCGTGCGGCGTACACAAACAAAATTGACGTCCTTTTTTTCCCACAAATAGAGTTTTCTTTTGGTGGTACTTGATCACCTCTGCGCTTTTTTTTTTTTTGCGCTATAAACAAAAGAAGACTGACAATTTAAAAGAATAAACAATATTTGTTACATAAAAAAAACAAATTTCTTTATCAGTTTAGGCCGATATGTATTGTTCGACATATTTTTGGTAAAAAAAAAAATCGCAATAAGCGTATATTAAAATAGGGGAGAGATTTATGGCATTTTTATTATTCTTTTTTTTTTTCTAGTAATGCCGATGATCAACGATTTTTAGCAGGACTGCGACATTGCAATGGACAGATCGGACACTTTTGACACTTTTTTGGGACCAGTGACATTTATGCAGCGATCAGAGCTAAAAATAGCCACTGATTACTGTATAAATGACACTGGCAGGGAAGGGGTTAACACTAGGGGGCTGATCAAGGGGTTAAATGTGTTCCCTGGGAGGTGTTTCTAACTGTGGAGGGAGTGGACTGACCAGAGGAGGAGACAGATCGCTGTTCCTAATCGCTAGGAAGAGCAGATCTGTCTCTCCTCCCCACAGTACGGGGATCTGTCTGTTTACATTGCCAAATCCTCGTTCTGTCGCTGGTCACGCGCATCGGCTCCGGCGGCACGCACCCCCTAGAGGTCTTAAAGCGGCGGATGTACAATGACAGTGATTCGCCCAGGAGAGCCAATCTGCCGCAGTACAACTGCGGCGACTGGGCCTTAAGTGGTGGTAAAGCATTAAAGTGATACTAAAGAATCTTTTTTTATTTTTTTTTAAATATTAAACATATCATACTTACCTCCACTGTGAAGCTCGTTTTGCACAGAGTGGCCCCGAACATCCATTTCTGGGGTCCCTCGGTGACTCTTGCGGCTCCTCCCCGCATTAGATAACCCCCTTGGAGAAGCGCTCTCCCGAGGGGGTTACCTTGCGGGCGCACTCCCGAGTCCAGCATTCGGTGTCCATAGAGGCCGAATGCAGGACTCGGCCCCGCCCGCCGCGTCATTGGATTTGATCGACAGGAGCTGGAGCCAATGGCTGCGCTGCTCTCAATCTATCCAATCAAGAGCCAGGAACCCGTGGAGAGAGGGACGGCGGGGGCGCGTCTACGGAAATTCGGAGCTCAGGTAAGTAAAACGGAAGGGGGGGGGGGCTAGGGGGCCGGTGACTGCAAGGTGTTTTTTCATCTTAATGCATAGGATACATTAAGGTGTAAAAACACGAGCCTTTACAACCCCTTTAAGATAAAAAGCCCTCTGTGTGCAGCAGCCCTCCTCAGCCCACTCTCTATCCAGCGATGTCCACGAATGCCTCGTCCGTCAGGAAATCTCCCTCTTGACTGGCTGAGACATACTGTCACTGCTGTCAATCAAACTCAGTTAGCCAATCAGGAGAGAGGGGGCGGGGCTGAACTGCGTCTCTGTGTCTGAATGGACAGACGGAGCTGCAGCTCAGTTCAGGTGCCCCCATAGCAAGCTGCTTGCTGTGGGGGCACTCAACAGGAGAGAGGGGCCAGGAGCTCCAGCCAGGGACCCGAGAAGAGGAGGATCTGGGCCACTCTGTGCAAAACTATTACACATAGGAGGCAACTATAACATGTTTGTTATTTTTATAGAAAGAAAAACAAGACTTTACAGTCACTTCAATAACACGTTAGGCGAGGTTAAATTTCATAAAGAATCAGGCCTAAAAAGTAAAGTACAATGTAACAAAATTGATAGTAAAAAGCATTACAGAGTATAACATTTCTACAATTTTGTGAACAAACTGCGAGGCAGAGGAGCAATTTAAATAATATAAGCTCCTTTTCTTTTATGACTGTACGGGCCGTTGGCGATGTGGTCAGCATTGTGTTGTATGCAGACATTCCATCGTCAGCTGCAGATTATTACTGTAGACAGCTGAAGTAAGACAAGACTTCCAAAAAGTGAAAATCTTTCCCACTGGGCAATGAGGACAATTAACAGCCTGTACAGGGATAACAGAGAGAGATAGGCAATGAGTACTATTTACAGCATGAGTTTCTTTATTTATAGAGCGCACAGTATGCAGTCCTTTACAAAGTACTGAGCCCCAGAGAAGCTTACAATCTAATGTTCTTCCCTCAGGCTAGGACCAGTTTAACTTGGCACTGATAAAAGAAGAATTCCAGGTATGGCAATTTTTACATAGTTACATTGGTCCAGCTTAGACCAATGTAACTATATACAGCGGCTAAAATAAGTATTGAACACGTCACCATTTTTCTAGGTAAATATATTTCTAAAGGTGCTATTGACATTGAATTTTCACCACATGTCTGTAACAGCCCATGCAATCCATACATGCAAAGACACCAAAACAAATACATTCAGAAATTAAGTTATGTGTAATAAAATGGAATGACAGGGAAAAAGTATTGAACACACAAAGAAAGGGAGGTGCAAAAAGGCATGGAAAGCCAAGACACCAGCTTAAATCTATCAGTAATTAGAAAGCAATCCTGCCCTTTTGTGAGTGCAAAATAATATCAGCTGGTTCAGTCACAACTGATGGCCTATAAAAAAGTGTCTCTTTACCAAGGTGTGTCACAAGAAACATTTCATGATGGGTAAAAGCAAAGAGCTCTCTCAAGACCTTCACAATCTTATTGTTGCAAAACATACTGATGGCATTGGTTACAGAAGGATTTCTGAATGTTCCAGTGAGCACTGTTGGGGCCATAATCCGGATGTGGAAAGAACATAATCTCACCATAAACTGTCCACGACCAGGTGCTCCTCGCAAGATTTCTGACAGAGGAATGAAAAGAATTATCGGAATAGTTGTCCAAGAGCCAAGGACCTGGAATTAGCAGGTGCAATTGTTTCAAAGAAAACAATAAGTTATACTCTCAACCGCCATGGCCTGTATGCACGCTCAACATGCAAGACCCCATTACTGAAGAAAAAGCACGTTGAAGCTCATATAAAGTTTGCTGCACAACATTTAGAAAGTCTGTGAAATACTGGGAGAATATAGTCTGGTCACGAGACCAAAATTGAACTCTTTGGATGCCATAATGCACACCATGTTTGGAGGTCAAATGACACTGCACATAACCCCAAAAACACCCCCATACCAACCGTGAAGGTGGGAACATCATGGTGTGAGGCTGTTTTTCAGTATACGGTATTGGGCAAACTTCTTATCATGGAGAGAAGGATGAATAGAAAAATGTACCAAGACATTCTTAAAAATAAAAATCTGCTGCCATCTACCAGGATGACGAAGATGAAACGAGGGTGGAAATTTCAGCAAGACAATGATCCCAAACACAAAGCAAAGGAAACTCTCAATTTTTTTCAAAGAAAGAAAATAAAGCTGCTAGAATGGCCCAAATGTGGAAGAATGGCCCAAAATCACACCTGAGCAATGCATGCGGCTAGTTTTTCCATACAGAAGCGACTTGAAGCTGTCATTACCAACAAAGGATTTTGTACTAAGTATTAAATACATTTTGGTTAGCATATTCAATACTTCCCCCCCGTTTAATTCCATTTTATTACAAGTAACTTAATTTCTGAACTTTTTTGTTTTGGTTTCTTTGTATGAATGGGTTGTTACCGAGATGTGGTGAGAATTTCATGCCAATAGCACTTTTAGAAATATATTTACCTAGAGAAATTGTAACGTGTTCAATACTTATTTTACCCAGGGCCGTCTTTAATATTGATTGGACCCTGGGCAAACATTTTCTTGGGGCCCCCATGCAATTTAGCTCTCCACCTGCTCTGAGACATGCAATAAATACCAGCTAGACTCAAAATCAGTTTACTGAATCAGATCAGACAGCGATTGCGATTGGTTGCCAGAGGTTACAGCATGTCATTACTGCTTACTGACACATTGTTAGAGGTTACAGCATATCGTTACCACTTACTGACTGGTTGCTAGGGGTTACAGTACCCATTACGGCTCACTGATTAGTTGCTAGAGGTTACAGCACATGATTTCTGCTTGCTGGTTGTTTGCTAGAGGTTACTGCACATCATTACTGCTCACTGATTGGTTGCTAGAGGTTACAGCACATCATCTCCTCACTACCTGCACACCATGGACTGAGGAGGTGAGCGGACCCTTTAATAGACAGAAAACTCCTAGGGATCCTAGAACTCCTGGGATCAGTGGCAGTGCTGGGTGGAGATGAGGGTGTGATCAATGGCAAAGCTGATTTTGTTTTACCGACTATCAATATAAGGAGGAGTTTCAACACTGGCCACCAATAAATTGGGGTTTACACTGATCACTAATGTAATAGAAGCATTAACAGTAACCACCAATGTAAGGAGGGATTTACACTGACCACCAATGTACGGGGGGCCTTCATGCTGGCCACCAGTGTGAATGAAAGGATTTTACACCAAGCCCCTATGTAATGAGAAGATTTACAGAGACCACCAGTGTACCTGAGACATTTAGCCTGCATTCAAATGTGTGTGTGTGTGTGTGTGTGTGTGTGTGTGTGTGTGTGTGTGTGTGGAATGCATACAAAATCGCTTTCCTGACACCACACAAATGTGCTGCCCTTTAGCAGATACACAGCAGTACCATTAATTGAGATTTTGAAAAATACTTGGACTTTTTTCCGCATATCTAGCACATAGAGCAGCCCCTTGAAATGAATAGGCTGCCCTACACGTAACCTACATCTTTATCCACCCTGTCAGTACACCTCTGCATCCTAAAACCCCTGCTAATCTATGCACCCCAAACCTTCACCATCCTCTCCACTCCAACCCTCCCCTCCTTTAACTCTACCTGCCTCCACTGCTTATCTTTGCACCAAGGTTTCTTACCTCTATACATCCCCCTCCTTGCTTACCTGTACACCCCAAACTGTAATTCCTTCTCTGCCTACCTCTGCACACCCCACACTACTCCCCCCCCCCCCACCACCACCACCACCAATGTTCTTACCTTTGCAGAACAGGCTGATGTTGGGCTTAATGACCATAGTTGCAGGCAGGACTTTTAAGCATGCCCTTTGTCTCCCCAGTGGGCAGCATTCAGTATAGGTGCTGGTGGATATGACCTCAGGGGACATGATATACATATCAATGCCACCTTTATTTACATATGAATGCTGCCGGCCATGTCTATTTACATAGAATGTATGTAATGTAATTGAATGCCGCCGCTATTTACATATCAATGCAGGTTATTTACATGTAAACACAGTCTGCAGGTGAGTCATCTGTACAAGGCAATAGGGCAGAGCTGGGCAGCATTAGTAGCAGCATTTTACACTGAGATATCGAGACACAGCACAGGACTAAAATTTCAAGGGACAAGGGAATTTAAACCAGGATAGTTGGCAAGTATGAGGCAGCTACTTTGGGCCCCACAACAATGACAGGGCCCAGGGCAGCTGCCCCTTTTGCCCTGCCTTAAAGACGGCCCTGATTTTACCTGCTGTATATACCATACTGGTGGGATCCCTCTATAAACTAGAAATCACTGCTACTCCAGCGAGCTCCACTTACTTCCAGGTCCTGTGCTGAGCGGCCTGCCTGATGCATTATAAACACAGGAGGTTGCCCACTGGGCACATGCGCCATTCAGAGAATGCTTTAGATTTTCTCCAATAAATGCAAAGCATTCTCTGATTGCATGAGGTGGAGGGAGTGTCCTTCCTCTCCACTTTGTCCAATCAGTGAAGGCTTTGCATCCATTGAGAAAATGCAAAGCGTTCTCTGAATGGCACCCATGCTGAGCGGCCTCCTTCGTTCACAATGCATCAGGCGGGGGCCACTCAACACTTGACCTGGAAGCTAATGGCGATCACTGGAGTTAGTGGTGTCTTCTTGAGTTACAGGGACCAGTCTTTCAAAGTAAAACTTATTTTTCATACCCTCTAGACCAGGGGTGTCCAAACTATGGCCCTCCAGTTGTTCAGGAACTACAATTCCCGTCATGCCTAGTAATGTCTGTGAATTTCAGAGTTTTACAATGCTTCATGGGAAGTGTAGTTCTGCAACAGCTGGAGGGCCGTAGTTTGGGCACCCCTGCTCTAGACCTAAGCGAGCAGTTAACCCTTGCAGTGTGGGCACAACCCCACTTCAAGGGATAATTTTCAAAATTCCTGGGGTTGGGCTTTATGTATAGCCAAGACTTTTCTTTTTAGTTTTGGACAGATTAAAGAAGCTTTTTTTTTTTATGGTGTTGTCCCTTGGAGAGGTTTCTATTCACTTCCCGTCCAGGAGATGCAACAGAAGGTGAAAGGAGATCTCTCCATAGTGGTAAAGAATTCCAGTCTTGGACAATTGTCACCACAACAAATGTTCTCTTTGGAGAATTTACCCTCAACTTGTTTGGGTGACAACCCTAAAATCTTTGGATTTCCCCCTACTTCATGTCTTGTTGACAATTATAGAGGGTGAGTCACCCCAGCGAAAACCCAGGCATCAGCAAAAACCTTACAGGGGTTTTCATGTTCTCGCACTTTATCCAAAACTGAAAAAAAAGCTTTGGTTGGACACCCCTGGACACAAATCTATCTACCTCTCCAGTCCATTGAATGAATCCCACAAGAAAGGGAAAGAGGTCATAGCGAGCTTTGTGGCTTCAGATGATGGGCCGATATCTCTCTAACTGTTCTCAAAAAATATCTGCTCATCTCTGGATGACCTGTCTAAAGAGTGATGTTCATAATGTTTTTAGCACAGAATAGGATGACCAATTGACTTATCTTGATCTTGTTGTGACCTAAATACAAGTTTCTATGAACTGTTCCTATTTTTTGTTGGCAGACCGATGGCAGCTGTGTCTCTTCCATCACACAACTCCCACATGCCTCTGGAGATGCCAGGGGGCGCACCCCGCTTTCTGTACTTTCCTCGCTCAGTCACAGCCCCCATCGGCACACACGGTGTCCTGAGATGCCGCATAAGCGGGGACCCCCAGCCTTGTGTGCTATGGGAACGTGTTGGGAACGTCCAGCGTGAACTGGGTGATAGATGCTACACTCAGCAGGATGGGGATTGGTACCAGCTGGTGATAAGTGACCTACGCCTAGAAGATTCAGGACATTACATGTGTAGGGCCAGTAACTGGGCCGGGGAAGGCTATGCTGGAGCCAAACTTACCGTGACACTCAACAGCACTGTAGTCAGTGAACCACATGTTGGTCTACCCACTGAATTGCCACAGTCTACTAAATATGTCACAAATTCAGCGATGGTGTCTTCCAAACCAGAGCCCTCCATTGTATCGTCAGCCGTTGGGCAAAACATGGACAATGTTGACCACAATGGCGACCAAGATTTTCAGCCGCATTTTATACTTATCCCGAGCTCACAGAGGCTGACCCGTGGACAAAGTGCAGAACTTGCTTGTAGAGTATCAGGAAAACCAGAGCCTGTGATTCGTTGGGAGAAGGACGGACGAAGCTTGGATGAGATTTGTGATGGGTCACATTACCGATTGTCTCCTGAAGGTCAAACTTTATACATTTCCCATGTCCGACCACCGGATGCTGGTGTATATGTTTGCCGCGCCAGTAACCCCCTAGGCCAGTGCCTTGCTGCAGCTGTCCTTTTAGTAGAGCCAACTCCACGGCAAGGGCCAGAACCAGCACCAGGAGACCCTCCTGCTCAGGTGAAAGTGTTCACAGTTAATGAAGGAAAGCACGCCAAGCTTCGCTGCCTGGTGACTGGAAAACCCAGGCCGGAGATTGTCTGGCGTAAGGATGGTCGTGCAGTCAGCCCTGGTCGGAGAACTCTCATTTATGAGGACCGGGATGGTCATTTTATCCTCAAAGTTCTGTTCTGTCGGCAGCAGGACCGAGGCTTGTACATATGCGGTGCCTCCAACTCGGCTGGGAACACATTGAGTGCTGTCATGTTGCATGTGAGAGGTATGTTACTTTAATTGTTATATTCTATTAAAGTACAACTACAGTATGGGCAAAATAAAAAATGACATACAGTGGAGAAAATCATTTTTTGACAGCAGATTTTGTAACTTTGCCCACTTACAAAGAAATCAAGGGTCTATAATTTTTATCATAGGTGTATTTTAAATGATAGAGACAGAATATCAATCAAAAAGCTAGAAAAAAACACAAGATACAAATGTTATAAATTGCGTTGTAGTTCAGTGAGTAAACCCTTGTTGGCAAGCAAAGAGGTAAGACGTTTCTTGTAGTTGGTTACCAGGTTTTTAGTCCACTCTTCTTTACAGATCGTCTCTAAATCCTAAAAGTTTTTTGGCTGTCCTTGGCAACTCGAAGTTTCAGCTCCCTTCATACATTTTCTATAGGATTAAGGTCTGCAAACTGGCTAGGCCACTCCATGACCTTAATGTGCTTCTTCTTGAACCACTCCTTTGTTGCCTTGGCGGTATGCTTTGGGTCATTGTCATGCTGGAAGACCCATCCAAGACTGATCTTCAGTGTTCTGGCTGAGGGAAGAAGGTTCTTATCCAAGATTTTACAATACATGGCCCCGTCCATTGTCTCCTCAATGCGGCAAAGTCAGCCTGTACTTTTAGCAGAGAAACAGCCCCAAAGCATCATGTTTCCACCTCCGTGCTTGACTGTAGGGATGGTGTTTTTGGGGTCATAATCAGCATTTTTCTTCCTCCAAACACAGAGAGTTGAGTTAATGCCAAAGAGCTAAATTTTGGTCTCAGCTGACCAAAGCACTTTCTCCCAATCCTTCTCTGAATCATTTAGATGTTTATTGGCAAACTTCAGATGAGCCTGTACATGTGCTTTCTTGAGGAGGGGGACCTTGCGGGTGCTGCAGGATTTCAATCCATCAAGGCGTATTGTGTTACCAATGGTTTGCTTGGTGACTGTGGTCCCAACTGCCTTTAGATCATTCACAAGCTCCTCCCGTGTAGTTCTGGGCTGATAGCTCACTTTTCATGACCATCCTTACCCCATGAGGCGAAATCCTGCATGGAGCTCCAGACCAAGGGTAATTGATGGTTATTTTATATTTCTTCCATTAGTGAATAATCACTCCAACAGTAGTTTCCTTCTCACCAAACTTCTTGCTGATGGTCTTGTAGCCCATTCCAGCCTTGTTCAGATCTACAATCTTGTCCCTGATATCCTTTGACAATTCTCTGGTCTTGCCCATGATGGTGAAGTGTGAATAGAAGAAAGAGATTGTGTGGACAGGTGCCTTTTATACACATAACGAGTTGTCTTTAGGAGCACCTTTTTAAATTGACAGGACTAATCTGAGTACCACATGAGCACATACTGTAGCCAGCCTGTGGGAGCCTGAATTATCGCTGGTTGGTAGGGGATCAAATACTTATTTGTAGGGCTGGTGCAAGGATTTTTGACACCCTAGGCGAAATCAAATTTTGCTGCCCCTGACTCCACCCACTTTGCCCTGCCCATGTATACGGTGGAGGTGAAGGGGTGTTTTCTTCAGCCGTGGTCCGCAACCCTGTACCTGTCCTGCTGCTTGGAAATTTCCTCTGTATTATCTTAATTACTGTAGTAAAGCCCCAGCCTATGCTTCTTGTCTCGCCTTGCTATTTAAAGAGGAACTGCAGTCTGCTCGCATAATTTGTAATAAAAACTTTGCCATTCTGAAGCTTCCCTCCAACCACTTTGCACATTATTTTATATATACTGTGATTCTGTACTTGCTAAATATGCTGCAGAAATCTCCCTCCACTGAGTGTGGCTGCAGCAATTTTAACTGTGGGCAGCTAAAGCTGCTGCCTGTTCACTTCCCGGATTTACACAGACACACAGAGGCACACCTCCAGCTCTGCAGCCCTGGAGTTCTCATTGGCCCTCTTATAACTCACCCCCCCCTCCCTTCCTGGCAAACTCTCACGAGAGTGAGAGAGTGAGTTGTGCAAGATGTCATAAGTCTAGGCTTTTTACCAGACAAGAAACAGGAAGTGGGCTGTATAAGGTATTTACTCGCAGAAAAAAAATGTTTTACTATCCAAAGTTAAAATAACGAGGGCAGAAGATTTAATAGATGGAAAGTTCCGCTTTAGAATTAGCCTACTATTGGCCAATTGTATGCTGCTGTGTTGTTGGCAGTTTTCCAAAACACTTGCCTTTACTTCAATTCCCTAATGCATTTTGACCAATTCTCCCTCATTAAAAATGTCCTACTGTTCATATTTACACTGCTGTATCCTCTGTAGTGTTTTAAAGAGTAGGTCTGCTTTTGTTGAGAAAAAAACGCCCCCCTGGGTGATCTGTGTACATTGCAGGGATTTTAACAAACTTTATGCAGATTCCTACTTTTTGTTATTCTAAAGAAAGAGCTGTTTGTTTGTTGGTGTCCATGTGCAAGGTAAATATAAAGGGAGTGGTTTAATAACTATCAATCAGCTGCTGCACCTGCATGGCTCTAATCTGGAAACTTGCTGGGTCTGCATTCCTTTAGACGTGATTTCCTATTGGGAGCATCTTAGCAAAAATGACAATTTTGTTGTAGGGGATGGATGCCAAAAATCTGACTTGTATCTTAGTGCAGACATCTGGGAAAATCAGTAAGCCAATCACACAATTAGGAAATTATGTTTTCCGGGGGGGAGGTGTTCTGTGTTACAGAACACCCCCAGGTTTCCATATTGCATTTTACAGAAAATTACAGCACTGCAGATTGAAAAGGAAAGGTCAATTTTAATAACATTGAATTTCAATGTGGCTTGTATTGCAATTGTATATGCTATATTATTTTTTTATGTGCTTTTTTTCCCAATGAAAGTGGAGTTAGACTTTAACCACTTCAGCCCTGGAAGAATTTACCCCCTTCCTGACCAGAGCACTTTTTGCGATTCGGCACTGCGTTCCTTTAACTGACAATTGCGCGGTCGTGTGGCGTTGCACCCAAAACAAAATTGATGTCCTTTTTTTCCCACAAATAGAGCTTTCTTTTGGTGGCATTTGATCGCCTCTGCGGTTTTTATTTTTTGCGCTATAAACAAAAAAAGAGCGACAATTTTTAAAAAAGCACAATATTTTGTACTTTTTGCTGTAATAAATATCCCCATTTTTTTTTTTAAAAAAGGCAATTTTTTTCTCAGTTTAGGCCGATATGTTTTCTTCTACATATTTTTGGTAAAAAAAAATCACAATAAGCGTATATAGATTAGTTTGCGCAAAAGTTATAGCGTCTACAAAATAGGGGATAGATTTATAGCATTTTTATTTATTTTTTTCTAGTAATGGCGGCGATCTGCGATTTTTATTGTGACTGCGACATTATGGCCGACACATCGGACAATTTTGACACATTTTTGGGACCATTGGCATTAATACAGCGATCAGTGCTATAAAAATGCATTGATTACTGTAAAAATGTCTCTGGCAGTGAAGGGGTTAATACTAGGGGGCGATCAAGGGGTTAATTTTTTCTCTGGGAGGTGATTCTAACTGAAAAGGGAGTGGACTGACTAGAGGAAATGACAGATCATGGTTCCTAGCTAATAGGGACACACGATCTGTCACTCCTTTCAGAACACAACACGGATTTGTGTACACACACTTCTGTGTTTTGTCCCTCATGCTCGCAATGGCTCGTGGCCAGCAGTCATCGTGACCATCGGCCACGAGCATTGGCCCCCCCCCGCTGTGCAGCGTGCGCCTGCTATATCGATCCCACGAGCCGCCGTATAGCTACGACGGTTCGCAAGATCGTGCCGACCTGCCGCCGTATAATGATGGCGGCTGGTCGACAAAAGGTTAATTCTTGAATTAAACCCCCAGCCTGTGCTCTTTGTCTCTAGAAAATTTGGATCTAGCCTTGCTATTTAAAAATTTCCTTCTGCTGGTCGATTTTACACTGCTATTTCCTCTGTAATATTTTAATTATTGCAGTAACTTCTCAGCCTATGCTTATCGACTCTAATAAGTTTAGTTCTAGCCTTGCTATTTAAAGGGGTTGTAAACCCTCAAGGGTTTTCACCTTAATGCATTCTATGCATTAAAGTGTTAATAAACCCACAACAGTAAAATCAGTCTGTATATGCAGCATAGCATGCTTGATATACTCACTGTGGAACGTAAGGGGTTAATCCTCTACATTGTGTAAAAAGGCTGTTTTATCCTGTATGCACAGATCCCCCCCCTATCTGGTAAAGGCCAGCTAACACAGGCAGAGTAGCTGACCTGCACATGCTCAGTTGTGCCTTTTATGCTGGAGAGAATATTTACTTGTTCTCAGAGATAGCCAGGTCACATGATATTGACATCACACATGTGGGCGTGTATACAAGCTGCAGTGGAAATCTCCTCCTTCCTGAACTCTCAGCATTATAAACTCTTCAGTTTATGATGTAACCATGGTATACAGATCATCCAAAAAGGTATATAGTGGCAGTATTTTATTGTAAAAAGAAGATTTATAATCTATGGGCACTGTGGGGGGAGGGGGGCGGATAAACTGTTTTTATATTTCTGGGTTTAGTAACAAAAACCTCTTGTGATGCAGCAGCCCACTGAAGCCCCCCTTTTACTTACCTGAACCCGGTCTTTCCAGCGACGGGGATGAGCACACCAGCTCCAGCCGGTGTCTCAGGTCCTGATTGGATAGATTGACAGCAGCGCAGCCATTGGCTCCCGCTGCTGTCAATCAAATCACATGACGCGGGAGTTGGGGGGTGGGGCCGAGTCCTGCTGTCTGTGTCAATAAACGCAGCAGCAGGACATGGGAGCGCGCCTGCACTAGTGCCCCGAGGGAGAGCGGCCTTTCCAACGGGGCACTCGAGAAGAGGAGGAGCCAGGAGCGGTGCTCAGGGACCCCAGAAGAGGAGGTTCGGGCCACTCTGCACAAAACCAACTGCACAGAGGTGGTAAGTATGACATGTTTGGTTTTTTTTTGTTTGTTTTTTTTTTAAATTGAACCTTTACATATCCTTTAAGATTGTCCTACTATTGGCCAGTTGAACACTGCTGTGTAATCGGCTTCCTAATTCTTTTACTAAACCACTTTCCTGTTCTTCTTTTCCCTAATGTGTATAATGTTCTACTGGCCATATTTACATTGCTGCATCCTCTGTAGTGTCCTAATTCTTGCATTAAAACCCTAGTCTATGCTTTTTGTCTCTAGCAAATTTGGGCCTACTCTTGCTTTTTAAATTTTCCTGTTGCTGGCCGATTTTACACTTTTGTGTCATCTGCCTTCTATTTACGCTTAATGGGAGTTTGAAAGAAATTGGCCAGCAGCAGGACAGTTCTGCATCTGTGAAAACAGAACAGCCTCACAAAACTATTCTGCCATTTAAAGGGTTGGTTCACCTTTACCAAAATACAGCCTATGCAGATAAGGAGTGCATGTAGATAAATACAAACTGTGCAGCTCTGACTAAAGTGAATAATGCCCTTGCTATAGGTGTAGGCCATTTTACATACCCCATGAGGCCTGATTGGAATACTCCCAGGACTTTGTTAGGATGTTGCTAAGTGAGGCCTAGTCATCACTGCTCACCTCCACCATTACAGGAGGGAGCTCTCAGAGCTACTGCTGAAGGGAGAGAAAGAGTATGTGAAATGAGATAAGAGCTCGCTCCTGTGATGGAGGAGATGAGCAATAATGACTAGGCCTCACTTAGCAACATCCTAACAACGTCCTGGGAGTATTCCAGTCAGGCTTCATGAAGTATGTGAATGGCCTACACCTATAGTAAGGACATTATTCAACCTTAGTCAGAGCTGTGCAGTTTGTTTTTATCTACAGATGCCCCTTATCTGCATAGGCCATTTTTTTTGTAAACGTGAACTCTTTAAAGTTGGCCTTTTACGCTTGAAAAAAAAAGTACGTGTCACTGCTAAAATAACCCTAAAAAAGCCTTTTTTTTTTCAAACTGAGATCAGGTTGGCATGGTGCTGCTTTATGTAAGCTAAGCTAATTGTAAAAGAAAAAGATAAATTCCACAGCCCAATATGCACTGTTAGTGTAACCTGTCACTGAGACTGTCCATACTGTTGGTAACACCACATTCAAATCTAAGGCATCCCCTAATAAGCATGTTAATTAAAGGACTTGTATATGTTTAATGTTTATTCTGACTCCGATGGTTGTGAAGCGACCTATCCCTTGTGAGACCTCTATGCCTGGCCTGTATAAGCAGATAATCACTGAAGACAATCCTCCTCAGATAGTTTGAACTCACCAAATACAGATCCCATCCACAAGATGCTTTTATTCTGAACATCAGGTTAAGCAGATGACAGGATACAAACAGATGAACAGGTTGTGGTATTTATGCGGTCAAAAGATGATACTGTCTGTAGCTTACTTTTGCAGAATACATGTGCCCATGTTACATGTGGATTGTTAAAGGGGTTGTAAAGGTAAAAAAATTTTCACCTTAATGCATTCTTTGCAAGACCCGCAAGTGAAGGGAGAGAAGAGCTGCAGACGTGCACGGTGCTGGATCAAATAAGGGCTCAGGTAAGTAAAAGGGGGGATGAGGGAGGATGCTGACACCTAAACATTTTTTACCTTAATACAAGGAATGCATTAGGGTAAAAACTGTTTAGACTTTACAACCTTTTTAAGGCAAATGCCATACGCATCTGTATGTCCATAAATGTCAGCACTCAGGTATCCATGAGCTTGCGTAGGGTGTATTTTTCGAAGCAAAAATACTCCCGTACACTTGTTCTTAACACTGGTCAGTAAAGAAATATCATTTATAATTTTAATTTTTTTTGTCTATATATTTTGTAGATAATAAAAAAAATTGTTGTAAGACAATATTGCCAAAAGTAAGAGTTGCCCTACACAAAAGACTGTTCCATACTATTCAAATTTGCCTCTTCTTGCTCCGCAGAGGTAGGTGACCGCTTCCCCGCCCCGTTGAGAGACATAGCCATCAGAGAAGGTCAGGATGCAGTCCTGGAATGTTCCGTTCCAGAGGGAACCCGTGCCTCATGGTACCTGGAAGATCAGAGACTTCACCCAGGAAAACGGCACCAGATGGAAGAACATGGACCCATTAGGCGACTGATCATTCGAGGAGCTCGGACAGATGATGACGGGGTGTACGTGTGCCAGACTCACAGAGGGGCGCAGAGTATTGCAGAGGTTGCAGTCAGAGGTGAGGTCCAATTTTCCTTAAATTGATTTTACATTATTTCTTATTTCTCTGTGTTCCTTAGGCCCTTTTCACACTGGGGCGGTGGGGGCGTCGGCGGTACAACAGCGCTATTTTTAGCGCTGCTGTACCGTCGTTCTTGTAGCTGTATTCGGCCGCTAGTGGTGCAGTTTTAACCCCCGCTGGCGGCCGAAAAAGGGTTAAAATCCCTCGTACAGCGCGGCCATAGCCGCGGTATTGCCGCGGTATCGCCGCACTGTCCCATTGATTTCAATGGGCAGGAGCGGTGCATACACCGCTCCTTCACCGCTCCAAAGAAGTGGTTTGCAGGACTTTTTTCACCGTCCTGCCAGCGCACCGCTTCAGTGTGAAAGCCCTCGGGCTTTCACACTGAACACACAGTGGAGGCTGTTTAGGGGCAGTTTGCAGGCGGTATTTTTAGCGCAATACCGCCTGCAAACCGCCTCAGTGTGAAAGGGGCCTTAGAGATGCTGCACATGCTCAGTTGATGAGGAGGGGCAAATTACGCATCAATCTACCATAATGAGGGGCGCTGGTTCTGTGTTGCCATCTAGTGATCAATAAAAAGTACCCAAGACACTGCGCTTACTCAGTATGATAGCAGCTCACACAACAAACAAGGAAATTTGTAAATAGTGCAGGTGTAAATAGTGTAGCGCTAGTTAAAATACAAGGATTTTGAATTGCGAGAAATATATAGACCAAAGGCTGGTACACAGACCAGATCGAGTTACATATGGAAGAGCTCTGCCTAGAGTCCTAGAACAGCACCTGGATTCCATATCGTTTCGCTGGGAGACCCCACTTCATTGTCTGTTGGCAATACAAGCATTACTGACTCAGGGGACATATGTTTCTATGAGTCCAACGGTTCCAGTAAGCCTGCATTGCTTCTACACGGGAGACCCAATATATCTGTGTCACTTCTCTCAACCTGCTATCCACGTGGTGTATAACACTACCATCTTTATGGGACTTTTATTTGTTTCCAGATTTTCTATGCAATAGATGCTTATTAGAAGTTTTCCATAGTATCATTTACGACATATGTTGTTATGAACGATTGTTTGGTCTATATATTTCTCGCAATTCAAAATCCTTGTATTTTAACTAGCGCTACACTATTTACACCTGCATCTAGTGATCAAAATTCGTGCAGCATTTACCCCAAAGTTCGTTCTTCATTTGGAGAGGTTTTTTTTACCACTATCATATGATGTTTTTGCTGGCATGGCACGATAGAAAAACCTAATTATTAGTAGAGTACTGGGGGAAAAAAATAGTTTTACTCCATTTAGCTAATTCAAAAAGTATGTTTAAATACTGACAGTAAGGCTGGCCATACATGATGCAAATTTCTTTCCTGCAACCACGGGTGGCAGGAAAGAAATTTGCACGATTCCCTCATCAACACAGACAGTGAGAAGACAGTGATTATTGCTAGCGACTATAGCAGCCACTAGCGATAATCGCAAGAGAATTCGGCAGGCTGGTTGTACCCAAGTCGATCGATCAACTTAGTGCTCCTTTAGCCTGCCCAATGCCCATTAATGGTTTGAATCTCGTCTGGCTCCTGCTGAACTGGCTGAGATTCGAACCGTGTATGGCCAGCCTGAGGGTATCTAAAGCCAACACTTTATTTGCTCTGTTTGGATAGAGTGGTGACTGGTGAGAGATTAGAATGCCTGTCGGGTTTTTATTGCTCTTTGTCCATGATTAGGGATGTCTAAGAGAAAATCCAAAATTTTGAGTTGTCACCAGAATAGGAATAGAGGGGAAATCTTCTAAAGGGGAACATGTTTCATTGAAAATTGTCAATGAAGATTTCATTCCTCCCAACTTTTTGAGATGGGAATGAGGGACACCTATCAGCAAAAGTATGCAGGAATAAGACACACACCCCTGTCACTCCCCCTTAAAGGAGGATTGTCCAAAAAAACAAGATTGTTAAACCCACAGGTGCTTTTTTTACCACTGCTATTCCTTTTATCTTGGCTTTTGGAATTTACAAATGGAGCAGTTTAGAAATCAGATGAAAGGTTTAGCACTGAGAAACACTTTTTGATAGATAAAAAGTGCATTTCATATACATATGTATAGATCAGACCAAAATGAGGGACAAATGAGGAGGAATGAGGGACAGAGGGACATTGCTTCAAATCAGGGACAGTCCCTCGAAATCAGGGACAGTTGGGAGCTATGGGATTTATGTCACTTTGCAGAGATTTCCTCTTACTTCCTGTTGTGTCTACAGAGAAATCTCTAGAATAGGACACAGAGGAGGAGTGTCAGTACTGGGAGCAGTCAGGCAATATTGCATTTGGCAGTGCTGTTATCCTAAAATGTTTCAGCCACTGGGGGCTAGAAGGGAAGTTGCTTAGGTGGGCTTGCATAAGTGAAGTGTGATATAGGTCAGTATAGTTAGATTTTAGGAAACACTCGGGTACAGGATCTTACTAACAGGAGACAAGAAAGAGAATTAAAGCTAAAGTTTAGGTATGGCAATTTTTACATAGTTATATTGGTCCAACTTGGACAAGTATGTATATACCATATCTGCGGGTTACCCGTAGAAGCTAGAAATCACTGTAGTAGGCATCGCTAATTGCTAATAATTTCTGGGTCCCTGAGTGAACACAATAGGTTGCTCACTCAGGCGCCATTCAGGAAACACTTTGCATTTTCTCAGTGAATGCAATTCTCTAATTGGATGAAGTAGAGAAGTGGGGTAGTGATATCACAAATTCCAACTTGTCTATTCAGAAAACACTTTGCATTCATTGTGGAAATGGAAAGCCTTCTCTAAATGGCGACCGTGCTGAGCGAGTGAGTAACCTCCAGGCACAGGACACGGGAAGCTAGTGGAGATCACAGTAGTAGCCGTGCCTGTTACAGTGGTTTCCAAGCTCCAGGGGATCCCACTGTCATGGAACATACATACGTACATTGGTCTAAGCTGGTACGATATCATGCCTCCCAACTGTGCCTGATTTTGAGGGACTGTTCCTGATTTGGAACAAAGTCCCTTTGTCCCTCTGTATAAAATGCACTTTTTATCTTTGAGAAAGTGTTTCCCAGTGTTAAACCTTTCATCCATGTTCTAAATTGCTGCGTTTGTAAATTTCCAAAGCCAGTATAAAGGAATTGTAGTGGTAAAAAAAAACACTTGTGGGTTTAACTAAGGGGGCGGGGCAGGGGTTGTGTCCAATTCTTATGTACTTTTGCTAATAAGTATCCCTTGTTCCCATCTTAAAAAGTTGGGAGGTATGCGATATAACTATGCAAAAATTGCTGTGCCTGGAATTCAGCTTTAAAGAAATAGCATAGAACTGATGGGACTTGTAATTCCATACTGGCTATGTGATGCTATTTGAATGCTGGAATCGCTGTGAATGGCGGTGTTACCTTGATATAGGTGTAATTGTTGCTGAAACCGTTGACACCCCTGAACTCCTATTTTGCACATCTTTGGAACTTTGACCCTTCCAATCTTGTCCCCTCTGCTGTGTTGTATGCTGATACCTCCTTAATATATACCCCACATGTTGGGTCTTGTATGCTTAGCCACAGGGTGCTCTCTCTATGTCTCTGCACGCCTTAGCGTTCTCGCTCTGCACCCCAAAGCATGCTCTCTTCCTCTGCATCCTTCAGTGTGCTCTCTCCCTCTGCACCCCTCAGCGTGCTCTCTCCCTCTGCACCCCTCAGCGTGCTCTCTCCCTCTGCACCCCTCAGCGTGCTCTCTCCCTCTGCACCCCTCAGCATTCTCTCTCCCTCTGCACCCCTCAGCGTGCTCTCTTTCTCTGCACCCTTCAGTGTTCTCTCTCTACACCACTCAGCGCGCTTTCTCCCTCTGAATCCCTCAGCGTGCACTCTCCCTCTGCATCCCACAGCGTGCTCTCTCCCTCTGCAACCCTCAGCATGCTCTCTCCCTTTGTACCCTTCAGCGTGCACTCCCTCTTTGCACCCCTCAATGTGCTCTCCCTCTCTGCAACTGTCAGCATGCTCTCCCTCTCTGCATCCCTCAGTGTGCTCTCTCCCTCTGCATCCCTCAGCGTGCTCTCTCCCTCTGCATCCCTCAGCGTGCTCTCTCCCTCTGCAACCCTCAGCATGGTCTCTCCCTTTGTACCCTTCAGCGTGCTCTCCCTCTTTGCACCCCTCAATGTGCTCTCCCTCTCTGCAACTGTCAGCATGCTCTCCCTCTCTGCATCCCTCAGTGTGCTCTCTTTCTCTGCACCCTGGCATTCTCTCTCTGCACCCTCAGCATTCCCTCTCTGTACCCTAAGTGTGCTCTCTCTGCACCCGTCAGCATGCTATCTCTGCACCCCCCTCTGCACTCTCTCTCTCTCTCTGCACTCTTAGTTGATCACATGATGTCACCTGTTTGGCGGGTTTGTTTGTATTTCAGATGTGTATTCAGCTGTTCCATTTTAAACAATTGAGTTGTTAATGATTTTAATGAATATATTATCAACAGAAATCAGCCCACCAACATCTGTTACACCAACTTAATTTGTAAGAGCCTTTTGCTCTTTGTCCTTTACACACACAGTTGTCATTACGGCTATAAAATGCCAGAAAACATGCCTATTTTTAGATGTGTTGTCAGCTGCCTTTTTCAGCGAGGATCTAACGGCTTGATGTTAATGCTAAGTGCTGGAAACGTGAAAAGAAGATGAAAACAGCCAAAGTGTCACTTTATCCACTGCTCAGCCACTTTTCCAGTGCTTGTGTGAGGCCGAGCCAAGAGAAGACAGAGTGAACCCACCTAAAGAACAGACAAGAAGCTGAACTATTTTAGTCGCGCCTTCACTTTCAACAGGGGCTTAACCCAACTCAAGACAAAATCAACAAGACCACATTGACCTACTGCAGGGGTCTGCAGACTTTCTAAACAAAGGGATAATTTACTGTCCTTCAGGCTTTCAAGGGGCAAGAACAGGGCCCTTGGGAGTTGAAAATTTCCCGGTTTCAGTGGGAGTAAACTGTGCCCCATCATTATTATTAGTGGCAGGAATAGCGTACTCATTGCTGCTCTCAATGGGAGGAATAGTGCCTCATTATTGGTGTTAGTGGGAGGAATGATACCCCATCATTGGTGTCAGTGGGAGGAATGGTGCCCCGTCATTGGTGCCAGTGTGGGGAATGGTGCCCCATCATTGGTGTCAGTGGGAGGAATGGTGCCCCAAAGGAAGAGTAAAGGCAAGGAAAGGACCTCATCTAGTCCCCGGGGTGCAGTTTGGAGACCATTGACCTTGTGCAAAAAATTGGTCAACTTAAGATCAAATAATTAGATGAACTTATAATGATAAAGATCGACAACTAATAACATCCAGCAATAAGAAGCGGGACCCTTTGTTAACATGTTGCAGCATTACAGGTCCTGCTAAGCCTACCAATGGCCATGACATTAGGGCTCCTGGATTCAGCACAGAAGGATCTGTTTTTGGCCAGGATTAACCACAGTATATCCATATCATTGTGAGTCCATCAAATTATTTGATTTTCCCTGCCAGCACTGAAGTTGATCCAGTGTGCCTAATGCAGTCTGCTTCAGGCTATAAAAAATCCAAGAGTGTCTCCTCAGATAAACACTGGGAAAAAAGGTACTGGACTCCCCTAAATGTCCCTAAGTTGGTAGCTCTTGCCAACTTAAAGAGGAGCTCCAGTCTCCGGCACAGATCGCTACAGCTATCTGCCTGAAAGTGAGAGCGGGTACCTGTCAAAACCAGGTAACTGCTCCCTCCAAAAAAGTGCCAAATGTGGCAAACAAGTGCAACCTCCCCTTTTGGGTGAAGTTCTGCTTTAACCTCAGCCACTCAGACAACTCAAAATGGTGGGTGATCTCACTGGGTGGGAACCTCCCAGCTTGAGAAGTTTTGGGTGAACAGGAGGAATAGTCCACCAAACGATCAGCTCAAAAGTCCATATGTCTTTATCCTTGACAGTATAGTGACAACCAATAGACATGCAGTAGCCAATGCGTTTTTGGGGCCAAAGAAACCCCTTTGGGCTAGGATTGCTGGAATTACTGTAGACTGTGGTGAAATCTCCTAAAAAGGGATCTTAATCTGAAAATAGACAAATGTGAAGATCTCAGTACCTGTGTAATGGCATTGCTAATACAATTCTTTTTTTTTCTTTTGCTGACCACTTCCAACATTTTCTTGCTGGTGGTGGACATGATGAGAAGCTCTGGTCTCTAGTAGTGTACGGACTATGCTGATAGCTCTCCTGTTATCTGTCCTTGATTTAGACATACATGGTACAAGATCAATGACGGTAGAGAGGTCACCTGGGGGCTTCATCAAAATTTTTCTAGGGGGTTCCCAATCAGTAATTACACCTCTGCTCTATACAAAACTAGAAATATAAAAATTTTAGTTTTGGATACATGTTAACAAACAGATGCCCATGGCGGTACCTACAATTCATCTAATCATGGTTGCTTTTAGATAAGGACTCAGAGCTTACCAATTAAAATCACTCAACAATACCCCTCTCCCTGTGGATAAATACAAACACTTTAAAGTAGAATTGAAGCCAAATACTTTGGGTAGCGTGGGGAAGGTTTAAAATCTCTCCTGATAAAATGCCGGGGAAGGGAGGAAAAATCAGCGGGGATACAGAGAGCAATTAAAACCTGGCAGAGGTTCTAACCTTTCCTCACTCTATGCAGAAAATGTTTTGGCTCACGTTCCAATTGAATTCTTTCCTAGATAAGCTTTTTTCTATTAACTATTACATACAGTATACCCACCAGCAAGAAATAAAGTGTCTTCAGACTAAATAAGGCATCATGATAATTCTTTCATTGATGTGGTAAGGGTAAGAGGGGCTGACATTCCTGCATAAGGGACATGTTAGACGGCCAATTCTGTCACCGACAACACTTCACCAGTCGGTAAGTATAAAAACTGCGCTCAGAGACTAAAGGTAGCCGCTGGCACTTCACTAGACATATAGTGCAGAAAAAACATAAAATGAACAACAGTGCAGTGCTTAAAGTCATATGTGCAAAAAGCAATATGAGAACTTAAATTAAAATTAATTCTCGGTAAACAGTTTGTACAGTGAAATTCCTCAAGACATACGATGTGTCTAATATGATAACCAATTCAAAATACAAAAATTTATCTTGAAATATAAATCAAAGCTGGAATATGAAAGAAACTTGACACGTCCAAAATGAACAGATAATGTGACAAGATCCAGAATTCAAAACAAAGGTTTTATAAGTGAATCAAAAAAAATGTGTGATTGTCCAAAATCCCATGAATAAGGTAAGGATCACCCGTGAAGAGGCACAATATGATCATTCTTCGCCATTGTTGTGTGATCCACCACCACAAAGTAAAGTCAGCACGCTTACCAGAAGCTGTGGACTCATATACTGGTAGGTATTGAGTCAACCACGCAGTTGTGGGGAAGCACCCCAATCATATTCTACGATCCCAGAGAGTTGATAGGGGAATCCACTGGCCTAGAATAGGATGAATAGATTCAACCTTCAAAAGACAGGTTCCAAACACATAGCCTACCACATCCATGTGGCAAGAAGTTCTCGAACCTGTGTGCTCTGACATAGAGAAAATCCCATGTTGGTGGCCATGTGTTTAAGATGGAGGCTGAGAAGCTGTTTAACCTTCTGGAACCAGCTCTAAAATGGCCGAAAACAAGATGGGAAGTGACAGCTCATGAAGTACCTGGAGCAGGTTGCTGGTGGCGCACATGCGTACCCCAGACCCGACAGTGTTAGATCACGTACTAGGTACGTGATCTGGCGCAGAGCGGCCGCCCTGCCGCAGTAAATTTACGGCGGGTGGTCGCTAAGCAGCTAAATGTGTCCCTAGGGAGTGCTTTCTAACTGTGGGGGATGTGCTTTGACTAGGGGAAACCAGAGATCCGTGTTTCTGCTTAGCAGAAACACAAGATCTCCATTTTCCCCTCTGACAGAATGGTGGTCTGCCTTGTTTACATAGGCAGACCACCGTTCTGGCTCTCCTGAGATCGATCGGCGGGTCGCTCACAATCACGCCCCAGACCCCGTGCTCATAATCACGTACTGGTCCTGCCCCAGTATATCTGCGTGGGGTGGTCCAGAAGTAGTTAAACTCCCAAACTGACAGCAGGGCTCGAAGGCTTCTGCGTCACTTCCGGTTTTAGCAGCGTCACCTCCTCTCCGCACGTTTCATCACGGTCACGTAATAGTCATAATAGTACAAAGAGTATAGGCACAGCAACATTTGCACTTTTTATTTACTTCACTTTGTTGGAACACAATTAGGTTGGATGCGGCTACCCATTGTTAGCCCAGTTGTACGTCATTACTACGTAGCGTGGGATAACACATTTGGTTTTTTTTTTGTTAATTGAATTGTGAATTTCTAAAAATTGAAAATTTCAGCTCAGTTTTTTTTGTTTTTGTTTTTTATAAGTCTCAGGTGTGTTTAGACAAAAGTGCTGTATCAGATGGTCACCACTGCCATTCTTTCTTATTTGCCAGAACAATGAAATTCTTACATTTGGAGATCCATGTCTGCTTGTGATGTTCCTTGTAACCACCATGTTTTCTCTATCTCCCAGGACCAATAGTGAAAAGGCTGCCCCGTCGCTTGGAGGTTGCGGAGGGTGGAAACGCAGCATTTTGTGCAGAGACAGAAAGTGAAGTGGAGCAGGTCGGTTGGACCCACAATGGTCATATCATGTTTGAGGATCACCGGACAGTGGTACAGAGTTTTGGAAGGACACATGTCATGGTTCTGGTGGGGGTAACGCAGAAGGATAGTGGCATCATCCAGTTCCATGCTGGACTTTCTGAATCCACATGCCAGCTTCGAGTTAAAGGTAAGTAACCAAAAAAAGCTTGTATAAATATTTAAACCATGGGCTTTCATTAAAAGAGAGTAAAACAGCTCACATCTTTACCCTGAAAGACACAGCTGATTCCAAGGACTGGGCTGTCATTGTATCATGGCCAATATTAGTCTTCTCGTCTCGAATCTTGTGAGGAAATATGTATTGATGGAGCTATGGACCCCAGAGTGGACGCCAAACAGGAGTCAAAATCTGCCTTTTCATATGCAGTTTTCTGTCAGCTGTCAGTCACAAAGAATCCTGGAGTAGCCTGTAGAGTATTAGAAGAATGTAGGCACCACAGGGTTTTGAACAAGTCCAGTAACAATTATAATTATCAAGATATGTAAACAGAAAACCAATGCATTTCAGGGGCTCAAACTTCCCCTTCATCAAAATTAATTGACGTGAGCTGAGTATTGCTAATTGAAATTGCACTTAGAATCATGATCATTGTATAACATTTAGAGTATATACAGTACCATTGTTTTTACACTATAGATGATTGTTTACAGTCTTAGATACTCACCTGATAATTTCTGTTGTCTTGTTTCCCAGCCCTGATGAAGGGGGAGTTTTGAGCCCCGAAATATATTTGCTTTCTTGTTGCGTGTCTTGAAGAATACCATTCTAACTGGATTTGTTCAAAATGTTTGTGGTGCTGTCATCCTACCAATATTCTACAGAGGATCTTGTGAGGCTGGCTTTTAGGTACTGTGATTCACTGTTTGGTAAAGTCACATGACCAATACCATGGCATAGGTCACATGACCTGACAATAGCACAATCCTTGAATTAGCTGTTTCTTTAACAAGGTGATGTGTTTGACTGATTCACATACTAATTAAAGCCGGCGGGCCCAATGTATTTTAAAATGGGAATGTGTTTGGAGTCTAGTTCCACTTTAAATGGAGGCTAAGACCCTAGTGCATCTCAACCCAAAATGTTGCTGTCTGTGTTTCCATGGGGGTCCTGAAAACATAACATAAGAAGAAATCAGAAGACAGCCATCCCCAGAACAGGTGTCCTTACTGAGAGATCTCCTCTCAACTCCTGTTTTTGGTCAAAGACATAAAATGACAATGAACACCAGGACTGGAAGTAAGGGGAAATCTCCCAGATGGGGACACAAACATTAATAGAAACCTGACAGAGGTTCATTCTTTCCTATTGCACAACACAACCAGACATACAGTGGGGAAATGACACAAGTACCCTTGCAGTGATTCTCCCCCCACACTACAAGGGCTAAATGCTCCTTTTGGTGTAGGGTACCTTAAAAAAGCAGTGTTATTTTCCTTGCTCTGTAGGCTCCTCTCTGTGTGACCCCTGCCCTGAAGTCGCTTCTCTTCGACCATCTATTGGTCGCACTCTGACCTCATCACATACAATGCAGGATCAGTAGTCAGTAAGTAAGGGCACTGAAGGCCTGTTCACAACCAAAAATATCAGAGGGAAGTGGAGAGTGCCAGTTGTCAGGGGAACAAAGAATTAGTTAAGAAATTTTGCTATTTTAAGGTACCTGATAAATGAGCATTCAACCCTTGCAGTGTGGGGACAAGTATGTAACCAGCACACCTAGGATCTCCAGAAAAATTCCAAAGCTTTATTTGACAATCGCATCATAGTTACAAAAGCAACGTTTCAGAGCCTTGCAGGAGACCCCTTCATCAAGCATGTGCCCATGTCACATAACTAATGAAGGGGTCTTGTGAGGCTTTGAAATGTCTCTTTTGTAACTATGATGTGATCGCCGAATAATGCTTTGGAATTTTTTGGGAGATCCTTGGTGAGCTGGTGACACACATCTCATTTTGAATGCCTTGGGTTTCCAGCAGGTGGTCGCTGCTGCAGCCACTTACATTCACAGCCACTTTAAGGAACGTTTGCATGGGAATATTGTGCCTTGCAGAGCAGCGGGAACCCCATGGCGAGGGTAGTTTTGTCATCTCCCTAGAGTTCCCCTTTAAAGGTTGCATAAGAACACTGCTTCAAATAATGATCTGCCTGTAAATTGCTGTGTTAGGGACACTCTGTAAGGAGTTGGCACAATATACATCTCAGAAGCAACTTACTAATGAGATAAGCAAATGTGTCGGTCTCCTCTTACCTCCAGCTTTGCATCATATTATGCCCGATCTTTATCACAGCTCTGCTCTTCTTACTTTACGAGAACAAGGAAAAGTAATAACAGGCTGATGAATAAAATGAAGAGACCCCCATACCTGGTCAGATTACTGGTTACTTCAGATAACTGGACTGTGTATGGATCAGCACTGATAGGTTTTATTATTATATTAAATGGGGAAGCCCACTGTCCTAAGTGGAAGAATAAACTCTCATTTATGCTAAATCTGGTGCAGTTGAACATGGTAGCCAATCAGCTTCTAAATTCAGCTTGTTCAATTAGGCTTTGACAAAAAAAAAACCTGGAATCTTATTGGTTTTTATGCAGATCTGTACCAGATTTTGCACTCTACAATTTTAGTAAATCTACCCCTTCCATTATTAGTATTATTACCTCTCACTGAGATCACAGGACTACCCCTGAAAATGTCTGTCTTTCTCTCCAGAAGGATGGTGTCACCTTTGTTCAGGCATCATCCAAGGCAGTGTTTCTCAGCCCTTTTTCATTTGCGGCACCCTTTAAAAAGTATGCAAAATCTCAAGACACCCCAGTCTAAAGTAAACATTGCTTATCAACGGGAAACCTAAACCTGGGATGATACACACTACCGCCTTGATTAAATTAGCTTCACATCCGAGGCCCACCGTTACATCAGAGGTCCCCCCATTACATCAGAAGTCCCCCATATCATCAGAGATTCCCCAATCACAGCAGAGGTCCCCCATTTCATCAGAGTAACCCCTTCAAGCCATAGGTCCCCCAACACATCAGAGGTCCCCCCCATTGCATCAGAATCCCTACATCACTTCAGAGTCACCCCTTCGAATCAAAGGTCCCCCATCACATCAGAGTTGCTCCTATATATCAAAGGCCCCCTATATATTAGTCTCCCCATCACACAATCCCCCCCATCATAGAGCTTTCCGCTCACGCAAGCCCCCCAATCGGATTGACTCCTCATCACAGGGCACCTCGCCCCCCCCCCAATCACAGGACCCAGAAGCTAGTGGAGATCACTAGTAGTGGTACCTACTACAGTGATTTCCAGCTTCCAGGGTGATCTCACAGGTGTGGCACACACATACTTACATTGGTCCAAGCTGGAACATATAACTATTGAAAAACTGTCATACCTTGAATTTAGTTTTAAAGACCATGAAAGAGTTCTTTGGTTGTCAATTTATGATGTATAGTGGGCCTTAAATATGGCCCCTCATGTCACCAAAGGGCCGCGTATGATATTTGATATATGTAATGCTACAGGAAACTGTCATAGACTAAATACCTACTGAAGAACATGGTCATAGACTGTGCTACTAGAGTGGTTTGAGATTGGAGCCATACCATAGGAGAAAGTCAGGGTACACTCACACTAGAGTGTATGTACCTTGCCCAAGCACATTTGACCCCCAAAGTCTGATGTGTTTCAGTAGTGTATTGCTTTGTCCTATGCTCATGTACAATTCAATGTACCATGCCCTAACCTGCATGAAAGAGGGGGTCTGGGCAATGGTCAGTTGTACTTCGGCAAGGTACGCTTAATTGTGATTGCTAACTTATTCCAGAACACAGAACATGAGCACTTGTGCAGTATGGAAACAGGGATCACAGTGGTCCATGACTGGTGGAGGTGATGGCATAAGCATGTACGGGTCCAGCACATTGTCAATGCATGCCAGTGGAGTAGTGGGGAGGGAGGACAACCATTTGCCATTGGACAAGGCAATGACTAGAGTACACCCTCAGAGGCTGGGGACATATGTCACCTAAGACTGCTGGGGTCCAAGGGCCACACTGGAAACACCTAAGGGCCACAGGTTGGGCATGGTGGACCAAAAAGCTTCTCTTTATCTACAGGTATCAATCTATATAGCGAGAATATGTCTACATACTTTGGCAGTAAGCAAACTTAGAGGCCCAAAAATTGTTCATGCATAGTGGCCCTTTGGTGACTGCCATTGGCAAGACATTATGGGGGTTAATTTTCTGGTGGCTCATGCCCGGAGAGTGGTCATATTATCTGGCAATGACAATCTATTTTCAGATATATGCTCCCCCCGCAGACCTTGTCATTTAAATATAGGCCTGGAAATACTTTGTGTATTTATGTATTATGTATTCTGGAAATATCCGTGTTAAACGGACAGTGTATGGACAAGGCAATGGGCTGTGTGAGAAATAGAAAATAAATAACACCCGTGCTTACAGTTCAGTAAATGACTCCTCGAAAACAATTGTGTAGTTTCTGCTACACACAACTAGTGTTTAAGCAAAAAAACTGAAAAAATAAACAGCGCTCACACTTATATGTATATGTATGATCTGGTGAGTGCGGTATATGTTGATTGGCACATGGTGGAGTGGAGCACATATTGTTACAATTTTGTAATGTGGGAGATATGGAACCCTGAACATGAGTTTTTTTGTGGGACCTTTATGGGCGTTTCTGTTAAAATCTGTATACATATAAGTGTGAGCGCTGTTTATTTTTTAGTTTGTATGGGAAATAAACCTGAATAAGATTAAAATGCCACTTCTCGGAAAGAGAGGAGGGGGGGATAAAACCTCTGTAGCATCCTTCATGCACACCTAACCAAAGATAGTCCAGGATTTCCTCTGATGTGCATTAATCTATCCTTGTCTGATTCAGCTCGTGGGTCCAGCATTGCTGCAGCTTCTGGGGAGCCGGTCAGTAGAACTATGGATGCCGGACAGCCCATCTGTCTTAGCTGCCAGGTGCCCAGCTCTGGGGCCAAAGTGCGCTGGATGAAAGATGGTAAGGAGGTGGAGGCCGGCGGACGCTTCTCAATCCAATCAGATGGCAGAATGAGGCGGCTTCTCATCTCCTCTTTAGAACCATTGGATTCGGGAAATTATACTTGTCACTCCGCTGACGACAACATCAGCTTCTCCGTCACAGTGACAGGTAAGAAAACCTGCATTGATTTCCATTGACTGTGTAGAACTCCATTCCCATTAAAGTGTATGTAAACATACAGTGCCTTGAAAAAGTATTTACACCCCTTGAAATTTTTCACATTTTGTCATGTTGCAATCAAAAACATAAATGTATTTTATTGGGATTTTATGTGATAGACCAACACAAAGTTGCACATAATTGTGAAGTGGAAGATAAATGGTTTTCAAAATTCTTTACAAATAAATATCTGAAAAGTGTGGCATGCATTTGTATTCAGCCCCTTTTCCTCTGATACCCCTAACTAAAATCTAGTGGATCCAATTGCCTTCAGAAGTCACCTAATTGGTAAATAGAGTCCACCTGTGTGTAATTTAATTGCAGTATAAATACAGCTGTTCTGTGAAGCCCTAAGAGGTTTGTTAGAGAACCTTAGTGAACAAACGACATCATGAAGGCCAAGGAACACACCAGACAGGTCAGGAATAAAGTTGTGGAGAAGTTTAAAGCAGGTTTAGGTTATAAAAAAAATATCCCAAGCTTTGAACATCTCACAGAGCTCTGTTCGATCCATCATCCGAAAATGCAAAGAGTATGGCACAACTGCAAACCTACCAAGACATCCACCTAAACTGACAGGCCAGGCAAGGAGAGTCTGTCCACAGGACAACTATTAGTTGTGCACTCCACAAATCTGGCCTTTATGAAAGAGTGACAAGAAGAAAGTCATTGTTGAAAGAAAGCCATAAGAAATCCTGTTTGCAGATTGTGAGAAGCCATGTGGGGGACACAGCAAACATGTAGAAGAAAGTGCTCTGATCAGAGGAGACCAAAATTGAACTTTTTGGCCTAAAAGCTATGTGGGGCGGAAAACCAAAACTGCATATCACCCTGAACACACCATCCCCACTGTGAAACATGGTGGTGGCAGCTTGTGGGGATGCTTTTCTTCAGCAGGGGGGAAGCTGGTCAGAGTTGATGGGAAGATGAATGGAGCCAAATACAGGGCAATCTGTTAGAGGAAACCTGTTAGAGTCTGCAAAAAACTCGCAAAAGACCCGACCCTAACCCTAAACATACAGCCTGAGCTACAATGGAATGGTTTAGATCAAAGCATATTCATGTGTTAGAATGGCCCAGTCAAAGTCCAGACCCAAATCCAATTGAGAATCTGTGGCAAGACTCGAAAATTGCTGTTCACAGATGCTCTCCATCCAATCTGACAGAGCTTGAGCTATTTTGCAAAGAAGAATGGGCAAAAATGTCACTCTCTAGATGTGCAAAGCTGGTAGAGACATCCCCAAAAAAGACTTTCAGCTGTAATTGCAGTGAAAGGTGGTTCTATAAAGTATTGACTCAGGGGGGCTGAATACAAATGCACCCCACACTTTTTAGATATTTATTTGTAAAAAAAAAATTGAAAAACGATTTATCATTTTCCTTCAACTTCACAATTATGTGCCACTTTGTGTTGGTCTATCACATAAAATCCCAATAAAATACATTTACGTTTTTGGTTGTAACATGACCAAAATATGGAGGATTTCAAGGGGTAGGAATACTTTTTCAAGGCACTGTATATGCATATAGTAGGTGTAAATCCAGCCTAAAAAGAGAGAGGTGTCCTGACAGTTTCACCCAGGGACAACTTACACCAGGTTTATGAGATGACAAGCCCGGGTCAATTAAATATTTGCAGCTATCATATATCTTTTTAGCCTGCTGATGAGGCAGCCAAGAAATGCAGACCAGCTCACATTAAAAACCATTTAAAAATGAATTTTCCTAAACGAATAGTCTTTGTTGTTTTGGGCACAGCATGGATTAAGATGATTGTGATCTAACCTGGGACTAATGGGGCATGAGACTTTAATACTGGGGCTTTGATGTGATATACTTTCATTAACTGGTCCATTGATTCATGCAAAGACTAGAAACTGCCTCCAGTGACACCAAGCTCTCCGAGAAAAAGTGTCATGAAAGAGAGATAATTACTAAATTAGATTTGCAGATTTTCTAAATGACTTCCATATATATATATCAGAACAATGAGCTGAAAAGGCATTTGTACCCAAACCAGGTTTTTTATCTTTTCAAAACTGCTCACAAAGTGAACCACTTACTGACACCTTAGGGTGTATTTTTTTTAAAAATTGAACAGCTGTTCGTCCATCAAAACTGCATGTAAATTCACTCTCACTCACTCTCGAATTGAGCAAAAGCGAATGTTCTCAGGCTATCTCTGAAATTCAAATAAAAATAAAATAATGCATTATGGCCACTAGATGGCACTAACTGTCATACGAAATCTGTATGCTCCTCAGTGCCATCTAGTGACCATAATGCAGTATTTTATTTTTATTTGAATTCAGACATTTGAAATGCAGAGACTATATATATCCTGGGAACACTTTTTTTGCCTCATTTGCACAAAACAAATTTACATGTAGTTTTGATGAAGGAACCTTCCCCAAATGCCACCTGAAAGTTTTAAATAAAGTCTTCTGTTTTACATATCTTATATTAGACTCAGTAACATCATTACTTGGTCCTTTGCTTCTTAATGCAACACAGGCATATCGTGACTGGTGGGAGGGGCCAGCAGGGTGCTTCCTGAAAAACTTCAGGGCACCCTGCTCAATACTCTTCTCAAGAGCCATCAGCCCTGAAGCAAACAGCGGGTTGGCTCTTTGCGGCAGTTGTATATATCAAAATGCCTTGATGGGTTTGTGTCAGTCTGGAGGAGTGGGCATTCCTAGGTAGGCTGTATTTGCATGCAGGCTACACAAGGTAACACCTGCATGTGATTGAAAGAGCTGAACACCAATAAATGAATAGGGCAAGTCAGGGACAGTCAGGCTGGGGACGAAAGGTCTAGATGATGCTGAATGTCCTGCATCCAGGAAATGAAGAGGGCTCTATCTGACTAGCTGACAGTAGAACTTTCATTTTTCCATCCATTTTAAATCTTCTGCCCTTGTTGTTTTAACTTTGGATAGTAACACATTTTTTTCTGCCAGTAAATACCTTATACAGCCCATTTCCTGTTTCTTGTCTTGTAAAAAGCCTAGGCTTATGACATCATGAACAGCTCTCTCTCTCACTCTCATGAGAGTGTGCCAGGAAGGGAGGGGGGCGAGTCATAGGAGGGCCAAAGAGAGCTGCAGAGCTGGAGGTGTGTCTCTGTGTTTCTGTGTAAATACAGGAAGTGAAAATGCAGCAGCTTCTGCTGCCCACAGTTAAAATGGTTGCAGCCAGACTCAGTGGAGGGAGATTTCTGCAGCATATTTGGCAAATACAGAATCACAGTATATATACAATAATATGCAAAGTGGTTGGAGGGAAGCTTCAGAATGGCAAAGATGTTTTTATTACAAATTATGTGAGCAGACTGCAGTTCCTCTTGAAGCTTCTAATGCAGATTGTGAGACACCTGCTGTGTTCAGTGAAATCAGACTAAGCCATTTGAGTCCAGGAGAGGGCCCTGTAAGCTTTACAAGACTGAAGGGAAGGCCGGAGTTCAGCTTTTACTTTTAAATTAAGACAATAACTCTCTATTAATGAGATGTTGGTGGGAGTTCCCAAGTCTGCACACTTGCCTGAGTGACCCCATTTCAGAGAATGCAAAAAATGCAACCTAAATATATGGATGTTCCTAACTACATGTCTGAACCACACTCATGGACACTTGGGGGAGAGACTGTATAGCAGTCACATGACCAGAGGTTAAACAAACCCCACCCCAGAGGAACTGTGACTATTTTTCTGTATCTAGTTGCAAGGCTTTTCGCAGAAACTGTTCATACTCCTATAGCTGACAATCTGTTTCTGTCTGACTCAAGAACCCCCGGTGAAGATTATAAACACAAGCAATGACACAGAACACAAGTGCGCAGGTGGGGAGCGCATGGTGCTGAGTTGCGAGGTGTCCCGGGAGAACGCCCATGTGCGCTGGTACCGCAATGGCGTGGAGATAGAGGAGAGCGACGATGTCAAGCTGGACTTAGATGGCAGACATCGCAGGTTGATCATCACATGTGCCAGGCCAGAGGATTCCGGAGAATATGTCTGTAATGCCGGCAATGATTCCGTCTTCTACAATGTCACTGTTACAGGTCAGTAAGCAATTATACTTTCTAACATACAAGCTACATAGATAAACATCATTCATTTTTAATATCATTGTTGAATAAAAGCCAGTCTGTTACACCCTCTTCATTGCCACGTCATTTTTCAGTGCTGTGATAGTTTGACTGACAATTACTCTGTCATGTTACACTATACCCAAATCAATTTTATATAATTTTTTGAGATGGATAGCGCCTTTTTTTTTGGTGTTTTTTTTTTTTTTTACTATATAAAAGAGTAAAAAAAACATTTTAAATATAAATATTTCCTTACTGTCTGCTACAAAAAAATATCAAAAAGGTTTGCCAGGACGTACTAAACATTCCCAAAATGATTCCCTTTTCGAAAGGAGATACCACAAGTTGATCTTTCTTCTTGACACAATCTATTGGAAATGAAGAAACTTGCTGGTATTGAGTGAGATAAGGTGCGCTTAGCTTTTAAAAGTGGCCCAAACCAAGTGGGTCTTCCGTTATTAGTGGGAGAATGTTCCCTGGAGGATGGAATTGCATTGCACTGAAATTGAGTTGTGTGCAATAGCTAGAAGTCATGGATAAACCCGAAAAAAAACTTTTTAAAAAAAACAATTACGCAGTCATCCCCACAACATTGATGGTCGGAGGCACTATATCCGTCAATCCTTTTTTTGCGTTTTTTGCACAGATGTTAGAATTCAAATCCTGGAGAAAAAAAATGGTGGCAATACTTATATCACAAGATATTAGCCCGATGGTTCATCAAAGCCATATTTTCAGTAAATAATACACTAAAGTCAGTTTTGGTGCACAATATTGCAAAATATATAACGGGTAAAATAAGTGTTGAACTCGTTACCATTTTTCTAGGTAAATATATTTCTAAAGGTTCTATTGACATGAAATTCTCCCCACATGTCGGTAACAACCCATACAATCCATACATACAAAGACACCAAAACAAGTAAGTTCAGAAATTATGTTATGTGTAATACAATGGAATGACACAGGGAAAAAGTATTGAACACCCTAACTGAAATGTATTTAGTGCTTCGTACAAAATCCTTTGTTAGTAATGACAGCTTCAAGACGCCTCCTGTATGGAGGAACTAGGCGCATGCGTTGCTCAGGTGTGATTTTGGCCCATTCTTCCACACGGTCTTCAAATCTTGAAGGTTCTGTGGGACTCTTCTATGAACTCTGTAAGTTCTTTCCATAGATTTTCTTTTAGATTCAAGTCAAGTGATTGGCTGGGCCATTTTAGCAGCTTTCATTTCTTTCTTTGGAACCAATTGAGTTTCCTTGGCTTTGTGTTTGGGATCATTGTCTTGCTGAAATGTCCACCCTCATTTCATCTTCATCATCCTGGTAGATGGCAACAGATTTTTATCAATTTTTCCATTCATCCTTCCTTCAATGATATGAAGTTTGCCAGTACCGTATGCTGAAAAACAGCCCCACACCATGATGTTCCCACCTACAAACTTCACGGTTGGTATGGGGGTGTTTTTGGGGTGATGTGCAGTGCCATTTGACCTCCAAACATGGTGCATATTATGGCATCATCTGACCAGCAGTGGCGGCCGCCCCCACTGGTCAGTTGGTAGCACTTACCTCACCGCTTCACCGGCGGCTTCCCCTGCTCGACGGCGGCCTGCCCTTTCCCTGCTCTCCATGGGTCACCATGGCTGCGGCTTCCGTTTCCTCCCTCCTCCTCGGCGGCCAATCGGGAGTCTTCTCTTTTGGGCCAAACGGAAAACGGGTCTCACACCCGCTTCTGATTGGCCGGATTGAGGATCAGTGTTTCAACAGCAAATATTCATTCGCTGTATTACATCTGGGTGGGCTCCGAGTGCTATGCTCTGCGTCCAGAGCCCACCCTATTTTGAAGCCTATTAGAGCCTCTGGCTCCAATCGGATGCTTAAAAAAAACCCCCAGCGCTGTGATTCATACGCCCGGTGTCCAGAAAGGGGCCGGACGCATGAATGAGGGTGGTGGCCGTGGATAGAGGGGGCAGTTCCCGGGCGCCTCTAATGGACGGGCCGCCACTGCTGACCAGACTATATTCTCCCAGTATTTTACAGGCTTGTCTAAATGTTGTGCAGCAAACTTTAAACAAGCTTCAACATGCTTTTTCTTCAGCAATGGAGTCTTGCGTGGTGAGCGTGCCTACAAGCCATGGCGGTTGAGCGCATTATTTATTGTTTTCTTATTGTTTCCTATGCCCTCCATAAGTGGTCCTTGGCTCTTGGACAACTCTTCTGATAATTCTTTTCACTCCTCATTAAGAAATCTTGCGAGGAGCACCTGGTCGTGGACAGTTTATTTTCAAATGATGTTCTCTCCACTTCTGGATTATGGCCCCAACAGTGCTCACTGGAACACTCAGAAGTTTAGAAATCCTTCTGTAACCAATGCCATCAGTATGTTTTGCAACAATAAGAGCTTTTTGCTTTTACTCATTATGAGATTTTTCTTGTGTGACACCTTGGTAATGAGACACCTTTTTATAGGCCATCGGTTGAGACTGAACCAGTTGATATTAATTTGCACTGACAAGGGGCAGGATTGCTTTATAATTACTGATAGATTTCAGCTGGGGTCTTGGCTTTCCATGCCTTTTTGCACCTCCCTTTCTTCATGTGTTCAATACTTTTTCCCTGTGTCCTTCCATTTTATTACACATAACTTAATTTCTGAACGTATTTGTTTTGGTTTCTTTGTATGTATGGATTGCATGGGCTGTTAACCGCATGTGATGAACATTTAATGTCAATAGCAGCTTTAGAATTATATTTACCTAGAAAAATGGTGCCGCGTTCAATACATATTTTACCTGCTGTATTAACCACGTTTTATATATTTAAAAAATATATATAAAATATGAGGTCGGGCCAAGTAAATGGATACCAGATCTGTCATGCCTTAAAATTGTGCGCTCCCCTGAAACGCAGACAAACTTCGGTACACAAAATATTCATTTGGGGATGCATTAAAACCCTTACAGGTCATCATGATGGCATTATGCTGTGACAGGTTCTCTTTACTGATGTCTCCCCTGCAGGAGGCACTGAAGCTAATGGAGTACATCCATATAGTGTTCTGTTCACATCTTCCCTTTTCACGGTAGACAGTGAAAGTTACTAGCAAGGGAGATGAATGAACATTCGCTGTTCTCCCTTCCCTCTACCTGGCAACACTCCACATGCTGGTCACGGGCCCACAGGTGGGACAACAGGGCCTGAGAAACATGGGGAATGCAGACATTCCGGGCGGACCAAGAAAGCTGGATCACTTCTATTCGTAACCCCCTGCTGCTGCTGCTGATGTAAGCCTTATATTGATGGCAAGAAAGGGGGTAAAACTGAAAATTTGTGTCAGCCAAAGAAAATGTTCTGTGATCATTTTATAAAAATAACACTTGACCAGAACATCAAATGAGTTAAGAAGAGAACTGCAACCTCAGTTATGTTTATGGCAATGGACAAATCTTAGATCTTTTGACATTTGTGCCTGTATATGAATAATTTAAAAAGCAGTTCCACCAACGTGTGCTCCTCAGTTTACGAAGGGTTGGAGCAAAGTTCAGTTCCCCCATCAGGTCTCCACTTTTCTCCAGAATTCTAATTCTCTCAGCAGGACCTTTTTGTCTAGACTACCATTTTAGCCAACCTTAATTAGCGTTCCATACCTTCTATAACCTCCCTAGTAGAGTTTCTCAAGCCTGTCCCCAAGTCCCGTCAATAGTTCAGGTCTTGTAGACCTCCTCAGTGTTGGTCAAACCATGTTGCTGAGACACAAACAACTCTACCTGTGTACATGTGGGGTAATCTTACATATACACAGGTTGAGTCATTTGTGTCCCAGCAACAAGGTATTCTTCGATACATGCATTGGATTTAAAGATGGGTCTGGAAACACAGAGCTGGTGTTCTATCATATATTCTTTAGGGCAGTGGTCATCAACCCTGTCCTCAGGGCCCACTAACAGGTTATATCATTTGCTGCTCAGTGATTGCAGTATTCTAGTCTGCATCTCCCCAAGGTAATACATAAAACCTGGCCTGTTAGGCTGGATTCACACCTATGCATTTTTAGTGCTTTTTTCATTTTTGCAGATTTGCACTACAGTCCATTCACCATGGTTTCCTATGGAATACGTTCTGTAGTGCAAATCTGCAAAATGCAAAAAGCACTAAAAATGCATAGGTGTGAATCCAGCCTTAGTGGGTCCTGAGGACAGGGTTGATGACCACTGCTTTAGGGGAATGGTTCTCAAACTTTTTTGAAACCAGGACCACCTGCCATGTTCCAACAATAAAACATAAAGTTCATACTCACACATTTAGGGAACATTGAAATACAACTATGTGGGGCTGGGGGCTCTGCAGCAGACTGGAGGGGGGGGGGGGGTCTGGGCAGCACTGTGGAGGCTAAGGGCTCTCAAGGGACCTGGGGGCATAGTGGGCTGCTCTCAGGGCTGCTGTTAGAAATCATGGGGCCCTGTACAGCCTACCTGATGGGGGGGCTTTGGTGAAATATCAGGGGTCTAAAGAGACCCATAATGTCTCACTTTTGAAACAGCGAAAGGAAATGAGGACATAGATTCCCCAGTCCCTTTCTCTGCAGCCTCAGCTGAACAGATGAATGAATAAGAAGCGCTCAGAGGCTTCCTGTTCATTCACAAATGGAAACATCATAAACATTGTTATAATGCTTCAGTGATGAATGGACACATGCGCAATTAGTAAGGATTGCTCCCTGTGTTCATTCAGGGTTGGGTTTTGAATTTATTAATGTGTGTACAGTTTATGTGTATATATATGTATATACAGTGTGATGTATATTTCTGTGTTTTTATATGTAGATCCACCAGTGAAGATCATAAACACAAGCGATGACACGGAACACAAGCATGAGAGCGGAGATGCCATTGCGCTGAGCTGCGAGCTGTCCAGGGAGAACGCTCATGTGCGCTGGTACCGGGATGGCGTGGAGATAGAGGAAGGTGCCAACATCAGGCTGGAGTCAGACGGCAGGCATCGCAGGCTCGTTATCGCATGTGCCACACCGGAGGATTCTGGGGAATTTGTCTGCGACACTGGAGACGACTCGGTCTTCTACAACGTGGCGGTGACAGGTCAGTGACAGAGTCCAGAGCACTGACACCTCTTCCTTCCTGCAATGAAGGGTTGAACAATTTCCAGTTGTCAGAATGTCTGGCTGTAAACCAGTTTTATAAATAGTGGCTGATGTAAAGTGTCAATAGATTAAGTGGTAGGATGAGGACAATATGGGAGAGAGACTGACCGGTCCAAGATAAGAAAAAAATTCCTCCAGCTAATAGCAAATCTGTCAACAGGTTCTCTTCCTAATGAAGTACAGTACCTGATAGTCTATTTGTTTCCTTCCTCACGCCTAGTTTACACTTGTGGTTGGGGGTGGTAAAAATAGGTGGTTTTTGTGCTGCTTTTTTTTTACAGCCCCCCAATTGACCCCTCAAGCTTTAATCTTCCATTCCAATGTGTAGCGCACCCCCTAAGGAGCCACAAGTAGAATGGAAACCCTCACCCTGCACAGCCAGGCACACCAAATTTTCACAGTCACAAAGTCGTAGAAAAGTCCGTTTTTTTTTTTAGGGTAAAAAAGTTAGCTAGGGATGGGATGCCCATTTGACGTCAAACAAACTTCAGGAACAACGTCTCCTATATACACTCCACTTCTTCCTCCAGCATCCACTTGCTGGCAGAACTCAGCTATGTCACCCTCTTGTGGTTTTGAAGCAAAGGCCCATTACAGGCAGGGACTGGCAGCCCCTATAATTGGAGAACAGCTGACACAGCTCACACCTTCCCAGCGCTTCCCCCCATGGTCACTGCTCCCAGCACCACCTTTTCAGGCCCTGCCAGCCTGCCTGGCTGCAGCAGCCCCTTTCATTAGTCCTCCAGGCTAACTTCTTCCATAGTCCTCCAGACTGACACTCACCAGCCCACCCGGCTGACTATCAGGAGATCTCGCCGATGTGCTGACCTGCTCCTGCCATCCTCTCACTTGCCTGCAGGAAGGGATTCCTCCATGTATTGTAGAGGATTCCTCCAGCATCCGAGCCCCAGGCCCAAAATCACCCCCCCCCCCCCCCTGCCCTAGACTAGGTAGCGTCCTCAAGGCAACCGACAGCCTCCTCAGCGCTCCATCTTCCACCCGACTGCCCCTGCTGGCCTGACTCCTGGCTATTTCTGAGATGGCCTGCCCCCTTCCAGCTCCTTTCTGCTTTGGATTGGCTGGGGCCCTCATATATATTCCAAACAGCTCCTCCTCACCTCCACCCATTTCTCCAAGGTTCCAGAAAACAGGGGGAGGCACCAGTGGAGTGGTCAGATGAGTCATTCAGCCTCCCTGAGACACTCAACCCTGACCCAGATTCAACCCAAGCCTGGCTTTCAGCCAAACCAACTTGCCTACAATATTAAAACCTATTTACACCTAGAACACTAGAGGGTGCTACATATGCATATAAGATGGAGACATTGGCTTGTAATCACTTTGATATTCATATGAATGTACAATATGTAAAACGCTGCATAAATTGTTGGCACTGAATAAATACCTGTAATAAATAAATTAAAATCAAATTTTTATTTCAGGCAATTTTATGAATTTTGCCATGTATTTCCACTATGCTATGTCTCTCCTCATCTATCACATTACCATTGCTCATATGTTCATTGTTTCGTAGAACCAGCTGTGAAAATTGTGAATACCATTGAGGACGCTGAACAGAAGTATACAAGCGGGGAGAGCATGGTGCTGAGCTGTGAGTTGTCCAGAGAGGACGCCATCTTGTGCTGGTACAAGGATGGAGTGGAGATAGTGGAGAGCGACAATATCAGGCTGGAATCAAATGGAAAGCAACGCAGATTGGTTATCACCGCGGCCAGGCAGGAGGACTCCGGGGAGTATATGTGTGATACTGGACATGACCGTCTGACCTATCATGTCTCCGTAACAGGTTAGTGACTTACCAGATCTTCACTTTGTATATGTACACACTATACGTTATTTTTAATGTCTTTTCTGTATTTTAAAGACTCAAACTACCCAACCACTCATGTCTGGAGGAATGGGCATTCCTAGGAAGGTAGGCTGCCCTAGGCAACAGCTTCATGTGATGCTGAGCCTCCATGACTGAAAGAACTAAAATCCAGTGAATTAAAAGAGTGTTCTCTAAACTGCAGCCCAGGGCCGGATATCGCCCTTTGCTTCCCTTTATCTGGCCCTTGAGGCTATATTCTTTCCACTGACACCAACAATGGAGCTCTATTCTTTTCACTGACACCAACAATGGGGCCCTACTCCTTCTAATGACACCAACGATGGGGCACTGTTCCTCCCACTGACACCAATCATGGGGCACGATTCTTCCCACTAATACCAACAATGGGGCAGGATTACTATTATTCCCCCTCACACTGACACCAATGAAGGTGAACTATTTCTACCACTGACACCAACCATGGGGCACTATTCCTCCCAGTGATACCAATGATGGGGCACTATTCCTCCTACTGATACAAATTTTGGGGCACTATTCCTCCCACTGATACAAATGTTGGGGCACTATTCCTCCCACTGATACAAATGTTGGGGCACTATTCCTCCCACTGACACCAACCATGGGGCACTATTCCTCCCACTGATGCCAATAGGGCACTATTCCTCCCACTGATACAAATGATAGGGCACTATTTCTCCCACTGATACCAATGATGGGGCACTATTCCTCCCACTGACACCAACAATGGGGCACTATTCCTCCCACTGACACCAACAAGGGGGCATTATTCCTTCTACCGACATTATTGATAGGGTGCTATTCCTTTCACTGACACCAACGAATGGTCACTGTTCCTCCCACTGACACCTACAATGGGGAACTATTTCTCCCACTTATACAAATGATAGGGCACCATTCTTCCCACTGACACCAATGATGGGGCACTATTCCTTCTCCTACTAGCCACAGGCGTTATGTACTTTTTTTACTCCCACTGACCACCAAGACATTTTCTACTCCCACTGGCCACAGTCCGGCCCCCCTAAATCCTGAAGGGCAGTAAACTGGCCCTTTGCTTAGAAGGTCTGGAGACCCCTGAATTAAAGGATGGGTCAGGGACAGCCGGGCTGGATTGGAAGGAGATAGATGATGCTGGAGATCCAGAAGCCAGGAAATGAGGCCGGTTCTATCCGCCTTATTGCAGCTTCTAATGCACACTGTGAGAAGGTCACAATGTGCAGTGAAATCATCGTATCATAGGTGTGCGCACAGGGTGTGCCAAGTGTGCCTGGGCACACCCTAATTGCCTTGTGTGGTGCATATTCCCCCCTGTTTAGACCACTGATATTTCATCCCCAAAAAAAATGTTACAAAAGAAAATAATTTTTTGGAAAAGAAAATAAACAAAATTACACTGTCCACTGCCCTACTGACACCATCAGTACATATACACATGCATATGTATTTGAGCTTTGAGGTGCACACCCTAATGCAAGAGGCTGCGCACACCTATGCATAGTATACAATTTCAGTACAGGAGAGGAGCCTGTACACAAGTGTGGGACTAAAAGGAAGGCTGGAGTACGAAAACTCTCATTTGCAGAATACAGGTCTTCCAGCTGTCTCTTTTTAGAGTTTCCTCCCGGTTTCTCTGGTTCTTCAGAACATTACCCATCAATGTCTTCTCTTGGCACTTCTCTAGATCTCAGTGCCCCAGGTAGCAGAGTATCACGGCTCCCTTACAACAGAGATATCTCCAGTCTCCCTCATTAGAATGCTGTTTATTTGCAGGGTTATGGAGATCGGTATTTTATCCCGATCAGCCGTCACGTTCCGACGCCTACATTGAAGAATACATTTACACAGATGTAATCTTCAGCTGGAAGGGTGAATAAGTGATCTGACTTTGAAATGTCTTTGTGAAGGCGGGCGGTGATTTATCGGGAACTCGCTTCCTCATCCAACACACCTGACACTTTCTCAGCTCCCGGCTGACACATCCAGATTATTATCTCTTATCCCAACGCTGGAGGTCGGACGGGCTGCCTGTGAAAGGTGGAGAAATCACACTCCGATTAGACAGGAGATAAGGAGAAATGAATAAAAGATCATGGATGGAAATGTCAGGGGATATTTTATTTGCAAAAAATTGAAAATGTATTTAAATGAAAGAACAAAAATGTAATATAATGTAGCTTACCATCCCTTAGATGTGCTGGCTGCGTTTGTTTCAGGCTTTAGCAAGTGTAAAAAACAAACAAACAGTTGATCCTGCCAGAAATTCTGTGTCCTTGTCATTTCCTGTGAACTGGATTACAAGCACAAGCAATGAATAGAGAAAGACTAGCAGTCCAAATTAGGAGAGCAGCCTAGAGTGGCAACTATGGATCCCTGCATTGATACAGTGGAGAAGAGAGCGTAGCCACCCTAGGACAGGAAGTGTGTTATTCAAAGGAACACCAGGTAAAAATAAAGGGAAAAAAGTGAGAATAGATTAAAACGAATGCAGCCACCGCATCTAAAGCCTCGTGCACACGATCGGATTTTCTGCAGACAAGACCTCTGACTTTTGTCCGAAGGCGTGTGCCTGCATTTTGTCTTGTATACAAACGGCAAGGAATTGTCAGCCAATGAACACGAACGTAGTGACGTACTACGTGGTTTTTCAGCTCTTTAGCGCCACCCTTTGGGCTCCTTCTGCTAATTTCCTGTTAGTAGAAGTATGGTGAGTGTTGATTTGCACATTTCAGTTTGCGCTTTTCAGTTTGCGCTTTTCAGTTTGCGCTTTTCAGTTTGTTTCTGAACGGCCGTTCGTCAACCAGACATGTTGCGGAATCGGAGGAGATAAAGTGTTATTTATTATTGGCCTTGGACCAATTGTTATTGGCCTTGGACCAAAAGTTATTGCTTTGACCCAAGTCCAGTCCAGGAACAGGAGGAGGAGGAGTTCTTGAACCAAAAATTGGTTGCTTTATTAATCGTGACCAATGATGTCATATGCTTTTGCTGCGGGAGCTCCAGGAGAATAATCCAGATGATTTTCGAAATTATCTCCGGATGACGGACCCCTGCTTTCACCAACTCTTGGCATTGCTGACCCCCTATATTAAGAAGCAGGACACATGCATGAGGCTTTTATTTTATTTTTTGGTTGAATAATAATGATTTGATTTGTTATATTTTCTATATTTTTGGATGCATAGAATCCACGTTTTGGTTAAGTTCTATTGGCAAATAGCATGTCTAATTTTATGTGTTTTCTTTTTTTAATGTACACTAAAAAAATTGTGTAGAATAATACTTGGCTCTGTGTTTTACTTCAAATGACAGTTTGGGAGTCGGCAGTTATATTTAAGAAAAAAAATATGTAACATTACCAAGGGACACCAACATAGTTGTATCTTTGATCTTAAAAACTACAGGATAATGATGTTGTGGTAACTTGCCCAAAAAAAAAAAAAAAAAAAGCATAATAATATTATTCTTGATACCACTAGAAAAAAAAATAGTTTACAATAACTCCATCAGTATCACCAGCAAAGCAGCTTCATTATTATCCCATTAAAGAAGAAGAGAATTGTGCGCTGCATTTCGACATTTCATAATTTGCCGCGTTACGAATGTTAATTCTCCATTACGAACGCTAGTTTACAAGACCGACCGCTTCTGGCTCGTCCTTGCTTCCGAGCATGCGTGTTTGTACCTTGGACTTTTGTCCGACAGACTTGTGTACACACGCTCGGAAAATCCAACAACAGACATTTGTCCACAGAAAATTTTAAAGCCTGCCATCCCACATTTGTCTGCGTAAAATCCGACAACAATTGTCCGATGGAGCGTAGAAGCGGTTGGATTTTCCGCCAACAGCCTGTCATCACACATTTCCCGTCGGAAAATCCGGTCGTGTGTACGAGGCTTAAGGACTGGTTAGTTGCAATATTTTACATTTTTGCTTTTGGGTTTAGACACTCTTTAACGTATATTAACCACTTAAGGACCAGAAAGATTTTGCCCCCTTAATGACCAGGCCATTTTTTGCGATACGGCACTGCGTTATTTTAATTGACAATTGCGTGGTCGTGCAACACTGTACCCAAATAAATTGATGTTCTTTTTTCCCCCACAAATAGAGCTTTCTTTTCGTGGTATTTTATCACCTTTGCGTTTTTTATTTTTTGTGCTATAAACAAAAAAAGACCGACATTATGAAAAAAAAAAAAAAAACAATATTTATTACTTTCTGCTATAAAAGATATCCAATAAAAAATTAATAAATCAAATTTCTTCATCAGTTTAGGTCAATATGTATTCTGCTACATATTTTTGATAAAAAAAATCCCAATAAGTGTATATTCATTGGTTTGCGCAAAAGTTATAGTGTGTACAAAATAGGGGATAGATTTATAGCATTTTTATTTATTTTTACTAGTAATGGCGGTGATCAGCAATTATTAGTGTGACTGCGACATTGCAGATCGGACACTTTTTTGGGACCAGTGACATTATTACAGTGATCAGTTCTAAAATGCACTGATCAATGTATAAATGACGATAGCAGGGAAGGGGTTAACATCAGAGACGATCAAGGGGTTAATTGTGTTCCCTGGGTGGGTTTACTAACTGTATGGGGGACGGTCTGACTGGGACAACAGAGATCCGTCTTCCTGCATAGCATTAAGACAAGATCTCTTTGATCCCCTGTCAGAACGGAGATCTGCCTTGTTTACATCGGCAGATCCCCGTTCTGTCTCTGTGGGGAACGATCACAGGCGACCGGCAGACATCGTTGGCCCATACAGGCTAGTGCACAAAACGACGTTCCAGTATGTCATTTCGCGCAGCTGAGCCACCTTGCCGCAGTATAACTGTGCCAGATGGTCGGCAAGTGGTTAAAGCCTTTTTTTCCATTTTGCAGGAGAACTCATGCCATTCTTTTTTTTGTGTGTTTTTTTGCACGAAGATCCCCCTTAAAATGCATACCAGACCTTAAGGGCCTGGTATGCAATTTTAGGGGATGAAAAGACACAGGAGGGTGTCGCCTAGTGCAGTACCTCCACCAACTTTTATTGAATACAAAAGCCAAAAATATACTCACAAACATGAGAAGGAGCAAGCGTTTTAAAACACATCTACAGCTTTAGGTGATGCCATATTCACTATGGTTGGTATGCTGAAGCGTTTCGGAGGAACATGCCTCCTTCCTCAGAGCTCTGAGGAAAGGGGACATGTCTCCAAAACTCGTCAGACTTCCAACCGGGTTTCGGGGGACATTAAAGTTCCAACCAGGTTTTGGGGGACATTTGTGGTTCCTTCCAACCAGATTTGGGGGGGCATGCCCCCTTCTTCTGAGCTCTGAGGAAGGGGGCCTGTCTCCGAAACCTGTTAGCCTTCCAGCCATAGTGAATATGACATCACCTGCAGTTGTGTTTTGAAACACTTGCTCCTTCTCATGCTTGTGAGTATGTTTTTGGCTTTTGTATTCAATAAACGTTGATTGTGGTAATAAAGCGCTAGGTAAACTGTTGGCGCTATATAAATCCTGTATAATAATAATAATAATAATAATAATAATAATGCACTAGTTGTTTGCGTCTTTCTGTCTTTTTTACAATTTTTGTCTGAAGTTTTGCCGCTTGAGGAGGGCAGCATTAGATTGAGTATTATGGATCATGACACCATTGGATGTACAACTTTGTGAGCACTAAAATGTTAGAACGTTCCTGTGGACTGGATTTTAGGGGGGACAGCACTCTACCTAGAAGTCCCAAGTTATTTTTAGTGGTGAAGTGGGTAAACTATTGGTAAGTGGAACGGTGCCTGTTATGCAGTGAGGGAGTTACAGGTGTGTTGAATATAATTCCTAAAACTGATTGTACCCCCAAAAGGTGTGTCCATGCATTATGATGCAGTTTGGCATATTCCGGTGCCTAGGAGGCAAAGGTACAGTGTACACCCTGTTGCCAGCAGCCCATCAAAATCAATGACAGGCTGAAATACACAGTGGCTGTGTGCTGGTCACAGGGATGTACACCCCAAATGCAGAGACTGCTTTCAGACAAAAGTGTTTTCACTTGGCCTGTAATTTAATGGGGGGGGGGGGGGGAATATTGGTCATGAACAGGTGACCCTTGGTCCACCATTAGTCCTTTCTCATGGTGACTCCTATACCATGATTAACCAGAAAATCATTTGAAATGTCATTTGATGTCTTGTCCTGTCCTGGTGACCACCAGAGCCCCCAGTTCGTGTAAGGGTGTCACAGGAACAAGAAGGGAGAGAAAATCTCCCCAATGAGGTCACAGGTGGAAATAAAGACTACAGTAGATAGAAATTGTAACGCCTTTCCACTCTCTCTAGGGAGAGGTTGACACTAATGGCAGTCCCTGACCATCCCTCTGAAAAGTGGTCCACAGTGGATCATTTTCAGGAGCAGGAATTCACACTGTTGCAACGACAAGCCCACCATTTGGCTCAAGGTTACAGTGTAGACCCATTGGCGTCAATAGGAAAGTTTGGCAAATGGTAAAATTCTGCACAAACTCTGTCTGGAAAGTTAAAATTGTAACGTGTGCTCACCCGAGTGACCACCGTGTTCTTTTGGAGGTAGGATCTTGGGGGCAGTAAAAACGTGGCTGACCTGCTTGTTTTTACCAAGGAGCAAGGCCTAAAGCTTGGTTCACGCTTACAGGTGCAAACGAGCACTGGCACGTTTCTGCACGTTCCTGCGCGCCGCATGCAGGACAGCCTACTTATTTATTTATTGCTATGTGCAAGTAACATGGAAAAGAAGTTCCCGACTGTTTTTCAAAAACATGTCACAAGGAACCACAAGGTGCTGCGGTACCATGCAGTTTGGCACACAGGAAAATACGCACATTTTGTGTTAATATATGATGTTAATATATTATAATACGCTCATTCTCAACCTCTCTCTGATTCAAAAAGGCAACACAATTTTCTCTTTGTTTAAACATTTCCTCTAATTCATTCATTTTCTGTTCCAATACACATTTCTCATTTACTAATTGTCCAATATATAAATTCTTATGTGTTAGTGTAATTTCCGATACACTTCCTGATTTGTTCACAACACAAATCATATGTTTTTCTGGCACATCACAAACCATTGAATTAAAGACCGTAACTAACTTAATTACGTTACGCAATTTCTTTTTTGTTTTAGCTAATGAGAATCTAGCCTTATCAATTTCAGTATTAGCCTGTAAACATTGCTCATACATTGATTTCCGCAAAAATAGTGTCTGACACTTGATTGGCTAAACCTTTAAATTACAATTGACTTTCATTAGCTAGACAATCAACACAATCCATTATTTTTACTCACTGAATATAAAACTGTTCCTTATGCGCTGAACTCAAATAACCGTCTTTCAACACTTCTGATTTCCAGACGAAATTCTCAGGTCTTCACAATCATCAATCGATCGATTTTTCCTCTAGGTTCGTTCAATATTTCCAAAGTCAATTTCTGTACTTCACTTTCTCCCCTCTGAACAAAGGAAGGAAGTGGTAAAAAAAACTTCCGCCGAATTGATTCTGGCTGGCAATGCCAATGTACAAATATATCTTAATCAAGAAATATTGTAAAAAGAAACTTATATACTTAACAAACATTTGAAACTTTTTCATCTTAAGTAATGTAAAACCTTCCTTCTCATCTGTGATGGAGGGAGGTGAGAACTCAGCTCACTCTTAAAGTGGTGTTCCAGTCGAAATTATACTTTTTAAATAAAAATACCCCTATAATACACAAGCTTAATGTATTCTAGTAAAGTTAGTCTGTAAACTAAGGTCTGTTTTGTTAGTTTATAGCAGTAGTTTGTTATTTTATAAACTTACAGCAGGCCGTGGCCGTCTTAAGTGTGGGCATCTGAAGCCAGACTGTATTTCTTCCTGGATCTCATCCTTGCAGATCTCGCACATGCTCAGTGCAGCACAAGCAGTGTAATAGGTTTCAGGTCAGGTTTCCATAGCAACGGCAGTGTCAGAGGAAGTTGCCGCCCCTTTCCAGAAGGCATTGCAAGCAGGAAATGATGCGATGAGCCACGGCCAGGGAGGAGGAAGTGAAAAATGAATACAGCAGATATACAGTAGGTGCTGAGAGAAAAAATAATAAAATATCCAATTTGTTTACAGTGCGCAGTTTAGTAAGAGATGCTGAAGAGTTGTAAAAGTGGGTGGAACTCCACTTTAATTACTAACACATGTTGACTCTACATAGAACTGCTTATGAAGTTTATAACAATGTATATTTTCACAAATCTAAAAGTCTATATATATATTTTGTATCACTTTAGAGCCTCCAGTGAAAATCGTGAACACCAGTGACGACACAGAACACAAACATGTGAGCGGAGAACGCATGGTCCTGAGCTGTGAGATGTCCAGAGAGAACGCCGTTGTGCACTGGTACAAGGATGGCATTGAACTGGAGGAAAGCGACAACCTCACGATTGAGGCGGATGGTTGTCACCGGAGGCTGGTCATCCTATCTGTGCAGCCACAGGATTCCGGAGAGTTTGTCTGTGATGCTGGCGATGATTCCGTTTTTTACAACGTATCGGTGAAAGGTCAGCAAATCTGTGTGCAGATATCCCAAAGGGATCAGGGGTGACTCTGTAGTCATGTGTGCTCAACCTGTGGCCCTCCAGCTGTTTGCGGGACTACAAGTTCCATGAGGCACTGCAAGCCGCTGGCCGTTACAAGCATGACTCCCAGAGGCATGATGGGACTTGTAGTTCTGTAACAGCTGGAGGGTCACAGGTTGAGCACCCATGCCACAGTGGGAAGGAGAGCTTTATTGCTGCCTGCACCCCTGTGAGATGGACTTTTAGCACTTTCTAGGAGTAGTGGGGTGCTGGACACCAATTTTTACAGGTTATCAAAATGTTAGCAAAGACATTACTTGAGCCCATTGGGTCTGTATTCAGCAGCTCACCACAAAGACCCCCCCAGGAGAAGACATTCACCCAAAATGAGAAATCCACGTGTAATAGGTCAAGAAGCACCAAATGAAAAATCCAAAGTCCAAAGTTTTTATTGTTCAACTGCAGGGGCGGCCCGTCTATTAGGGGCGCCTGGTTGCCGCCCCCTCTCCCCAGGCCACCCCCTATATGCATAACGGATAGCTTCATGTATAGCATGAATCTATCCATGGCCACCGCGGCTGCCCCCTATTCATGTGTCTGATGTCTGTATATTCATGGTCACATGCCTGATGAAGGGGTCCTGCGTGGCTCCGAAACGTTGCTTCTATTTATTTTTTTGATGTGATTATATTTAAACACTATGTGATTGAAATTTTGGACCCAGTTTTGGAGATCCTGGTGTGCTAGTGACACTTCCGTCTCATTATTGCAGTCGGTTCCATCCGTTGGTCATTTCAGCACCCAATTTAAGTTACAGCCGTTTGTGCAGGTACGTGTGCGTTGGGAGTATTGCATTGGCTATTCATGTGTCTGGCCCCTTTCAGGGCACCAGGAGCATGAATTACAGTGGCCAGGTTTTTTTTTTAACCACCTGATTAGAGCCAGAGGCTCTAATAGGCTTCAAAATAGGGCGCTCGGGTCGCAGAGAGTGTGACCTGAGCCCACCAAGGTGTGTTACAACAGCGAATAAACATTAGCTGTTGAAACACTGATTCCAAAAGGGCCAATCAGAAGCGGGTGTGAGACCCATTTTCATATTGGCTGAAAAGAGAAGACTCCGATTGGCCGCCGAGGAGGAGGGAGGAAACAGAAGCCACCACCATCGCTGTGATGACCTGGAGAACGGGAGGCCACCGCCGAGCAGGGGAAGCAGCCGGTGATGGGGTAAGTGCTACTGACTGACCGACCAGCGGGCGTGGGGGTGGAAAACTGTTTGCCGCCCCCCCAAAAAAAAAATTCTACCGGCCGCCACTGTTCAGCTGGTTACAACAAGCAGAGCAAATGACCTCCAATGCGTTTTGGAGGGGGATTGTGTGCCCTCAAAAGACATTTCGGTTGATTTACTAAAGGCAAATAGACTGTGCATGGCAAACACAATTGCACTCTACAAAGTGCAGTTGCTCCAGAGCTTAGTAAATGAAGTTGAGATCTGCTGACTTCCATCATCCAATCATGTGCAAGCAAAATGCTGGGAGTTTTTTTGTTTTCTTTTCTTGCATGTGATTGGGTATTCTTTGTAAAGTGAAGCTTTACCTCATTTACTAAGCTCTGGAGCAACTGCACTTTCAAAGTGCACAGTCTACATGACTTAAATCAACCCCACTGGATGTCCTTTGCTTGTTGTAACCAGTTGAACAATAAAGACTTTGGACTCCTAAGAATTTTTCTTTTGGTGCTCTCTTTGTATAGTGACCGTGAATTACCTGCAACCACTTGGTAGTGTACCCAAAAAACACTGCATAATCAAATGTAAAAAGAAGAAATAAGAGTGGTGCACTTATTCAGTAATGTGACATCAATTAATATACTTAAAGAATGAACATGATCAGTATCCAAAACATACAAATAATTGAATGTGAATAAAAGTCCAACTAAAGCCCAATGGTAGGAGTCAGTTTAAATAAAGATAATAAAAGGGTAACTTGATAGAAGAAAAAAACAGACAGCACATCAATCCAAACATTGATTGTTATATTTATGAATTGGCCGCTCACCTCCAAAAACAAGGCTCATCAGATAGTCATATAAGAAATCCTGCTGATGGATCTGTAAAGACATCCAGGTCCCAAGCGAAGACTAAGAACTACGTCCAGATCTTAGTATCAACACATCTTGGCAAACTACATATGCAGCGGAAACAGCTTGCTCCAAGAAATGGCACTTTTTGTATAAATGGAGCTCAAAGGAAACAAAAAACAGCCATAGTGCAATATTGCCAAATAAAAAGTAAATTTATTAAGTAAAAGAAGCTTCTTACATCAAGTAAGAATAAAAATCGCAGTAAGAAACACTGGGAGTAGGATGATCACCGAGGAAGTCACGTGACCAGTGACGCAACGTGTTGGGTGGAGCCTTGTGACGTCATTTCCGTTGGCGTTATATGGAAGTGTGGTGAGGAGGCAAGTTTGTCACTACTCCCATTGTTTTTTACTGCTATTTTTATTCTTACTTGATGTAAGCAGCTTCTTTTACTTAATAAATTTACTTTTTTATTTGGCAACATTGCACTATGGCTGTTCTTTGTTTCCTTTGAGCGCCATTTATGCAAGAAGTGCCATTTCTTGGCGCGAGCTGTTTCCTCTACATATGGAGTTTCCCAAGATGTGTTGATACTAAGATCTGGACGTAGTTCTTCGTCTTCGCTTGGGACCTGGATGTCTTTACAGATCCATCAGCAGGATTTCTTATCTGACTATCTGATGAGCCTTGTTTGACCTTTGGGTCATTTTTGGAGGTGAGCGGCCAATTCATAAATATAACAGTCGATGTTTGGATTGATGTGTTATCTGTTTTTTTCTTCTATCAAGTTACCCCCTATGAGATTTTTTTATCTTTATATAAACTGACTCCTACCATTGGGCTTTAGTTGGACTTTTATTCACATTTATTTATTTGTATGTTTTGGATACTTCTCATGTTCATTCTTTAAGTGTATTAATTCATGTCACTTTACTAAATAAGCGCACCACTCTTATTTCTTCTTTTTACACAAATGTAAGAGCCCAGATTAGATATTTTAGATTGTAAGCTCTCTTGAGCAAGGCCCTTCTGATGCCTCTTGCATTGAATTGTATAGTAACTGTACTGTCTTCCTTTGATTTGTGCAAATGGTTGGCTCTATATAAATCCTGTATATCATTGATAATTTTAGAAGTATTCGTCCTTCATCAGGATCTGGCAAAAAACATAAAGCCTGCTCTGTTAGCAGCCTAAGGATTAGTGACTGGAGCAAGCTTAAATGGTTAATTCATCTTCACCAAAAAAAGTTTCTATGTAGGCAAGGGGAGTTTGTAGATAAAAAAACAAACTGTGCAGCTTATATAATGCCCTTGCTATAGGTGTGGGCCATTTACTTACTTCGGTGAAGCCTGGTTGAAAAACTCCCATCTTGCCTCATTGCTAGGACATTGCTAATGCACTCCCAGATGTTACTGCTCACCCCTGCCACTACTGGAATGAGCTCTTTGTCCTGATCAAACCCCCTTACATGCACTTTCTCTCCCCTGATGCAGTAGTTCTGAGCTGAGTGTTTGAGAGCTCACTCTTGTGATGATAGGGGTGAGCAATAATAGCTGGGAGTGCCTTAGCAACATCCTAGCAAAAAGGCAGGATGGGAGGATGCCATCCCCGGGGAGGGCGTTCTTTCTTGGATTTTAAAGCATCGGCTTGATCATCATAGCAACGTCCTAGCAAAATGGCAGGGCAGGGGAACGCCAGCTGTTGGGCAGGCTACTAGAGGTGTGAAAATGGACTACAGCAATAGCAGGTACATTATTCAGCACTGTACTTGAATGTGACCTGTTATCAGCCTTTTACAATTCCTGTACAGCCGTGCTGGAGTGTGAGAGGAAGAAAAAGCACAAGAAGCCAATCAGTTCATTTGCTGACTAGAAGCATGTTGATAGGAGGAGAGCAGATTGACAGAGAGATACGTTGCCCTGAAAAAGTATTCATACCCACTAAAATTTTCCACATTTTGTCATGTTACAACCAAAAAACGTAAATGTATTTTATTGGGATTTTATGTGATAGACCAACACAAAGTGGCACATAATTGTGAAGTGGAAGGAAAATGATAAATGGTTTTCAATTATTTTTTACAAATAAATATCTGAAAAGTGTGGTGTGCATTTGTATTCAGCCCTCTTTACTCTGATACCCCTAACTAAAATCTAGTGGAATCAATTGCCTTCAGAAGTCACCTAATTAGTAAATAGAGTCTACCTGTGAGTAATTTAATCTCAGTATAAATAGAGCTGTTCTGTGAAGCCTTCAGAGGCAAGGAGAGTATTAATCAGAGAAGCAGTCAAGAGGCCCATGGTAACTCTGGAGGAGCTGCAGAGATCCACAGCTCAGGTGGGAGAATCTGTCCACAGGACAACTATTAGTCGTGTACTCCACAAATCTGACCTTTATGGAAGAGTGGCAAGAAGAAAGCCATTGTTGATAGAAATTCATAAGAATTCTCATTTGCAGTTTGTGAGAAGCCATGTGGGGGACACAGCAAACATGTGGAAGAAGGTACTCTGGTCAGATGAGACCAAAATTGAACTTTTTAGCCTAAAAGCAAAACACTATGTGGGGGGGGGAAGCTAACACTGTACATCACCCTGAACACACCATCCCCACCGTGAAACATGGTGGTGGCAGCATCATGTTGTGGGGATGATTTTCTTCTGCAGGGACAGGAAAGCTGGTCAGAATTGATGGGAAGATGGATGGAGCCAAATACAGGGCAATCTTTTTTTTTAATCAAATCCTTTTAATGATTTTATATACAGGGCAATCTTAGAAGAAAACCTGTTATGCCCCGTACACACGGTCGGATTTTCCAACGGAAAATGTGTGATAGGACCTTGTTGTCGGAAATTCGGACCGTGTGTGGGCTCCATCACACATTTTCCATCGGATTTTCCGACACACAAAGTTTGAAAGCAGGCTATAAAATTTTCCGACAACAAAATCCGTTGTCGGAAATTCCGATCGTGTGTACACAAATCTGACAGACAAAGTGCCACGCATGCTCAGAATAAATAAAGAAATGAAAGCTATTGGCCACTACCCCGTTTATAGTCCCGACGTACGTGTTTCACGTCACCGCGTTTAGAACGATCGGATTTTCCGACAACTTTGTGTGACCGTGTGTATGCAAGACAAGTTTGAGCCAACATCCGTCGGAAAAAATCCTAGGATTTTGTTGTCGGAATGTCCGAACAAAGTCCGACCGTGTGTACGGGGCATTAGAGTCTGCAAAAGACTTGAGACTGGGGCGGAGGTTCACCTTCTAGCAGGACAACAACCCTAAACATACAGCCAGAGCTACAATGGAATGGTTTAGATCAAAGCATATTCATGTGTTAGAATGGCCCAGTCAAAGTCCAGACCTAAATCCAATTGAGATCTGTGACAAGACTTGAAAATTGCTGCGCACAGACGCTCTCCATCCAATCTGACAGAGCTTGAGCTATTTTGTAAAGAAGAATGTGCAAAGATGTCACTCTCTAGAGACATCCCCAAAAAGACTTGCAGCTGTAATTGCAGTGAAAGGTGGTTCTACAAAGTATTGACTCAGGGGGGCTGAATACAAATGTACACCACACTTTTCACATATTTGTAAAAACTTGTGAAAACCATTTATCATTTTCCTTCCTCTTCACAATTATGGGCCACTTTGTGTTGGTCTATCACATAAAATCCCAACATAATACATTTACGGTTTTGGTTGTAACATGACAAAATGTGGAAAATGTCAAGGGATATGAATACTTTTTCAAGGCACCGTAGGACCATCCCTGTGCTGCTTCTCATTTGAGGCCGGGTTCACATATGTGCGGCCGCGGTTAACACATGGGGTCCGGTGCGTCTCTGTTCACCGGTTCAGGTGCGAATCAGGTTCAAATCTCTGCCTGAATTCGCACCTGAACCAGACCCAAAGATGAACAGGACCCCTTTGGAATGCGGACCGCGGCCACCCCCAACATGTGTGAGCTGGCTTCATTGCGAGCCGTTCACACTCACATGTCATGCGAATTGGATGTGGCTAAATCCGCATCCTATTTGCACACATGTGGAACCTGGCCCCACTGTTTAGTCACAGGCTGGGGGCGGCTCCAGGAGGATCGGGACTTGGAGGAAGTGGTTAGACCCTGGCTGTCAGACTGAGGACATCTAGCTGCAGAAAAAAAGGCACTTCAGAGGAAATCTCTGCATTGATGGTAAATGTTGCAGAAAATGCGTTTTTGTAATTTAATCTTGTAAAAGGTTGTTTATTTTTATCCACTTATTTTTGGCTAGAGTTCTACTTTAAACCTAATTAGCAACTAGACTTTACAAAAGCAGTGCATAAAATGATGACCTCGTCTCCCTGTCACTCCCTGTCACTATGTTCTCTCCTCAGCATGCATTTGGATGTGCTTACCTGTTGACGGTATTTGTAGTAACGCAACTTTGTAGTCTTTTTTTGTAAGGCATTTTTGTTTGTTTTCCAGATCCCCCAGTTAAGATAATAAACACGAATGATGATTCTGAGCATACCTTTATGAGCGGGGAGCGTGTTGAGCTGAGTTGTGAGGTGTCCAGAGAGAACGCTACGGTGCGCTGGTATAAGGATGGCGAGGAGCTACATGACGGCAGCGGCATTGTGTTAGAGGCGGACGGCTGTCACCGCAGGCTGATCATCTTATCGGCAGACACATTGGACTCCGGTGAATTCGTCTGTGACGCGGTAGATGACTCCATCTTCTACAATGTGACAGTGACGGGTAAGTGATATCTGAGAGCATTCTGGAGACCTGCTCTAACCAACATTGGTATTTCCGTTCTGGGCCCATTGACCATTCCTTTTATCTGTTGGGAACATCAGCCACCTGCGTTCCCTTCTGTAGTTCCTGACTCTGTGGCCACCCACTGTGGAGGTTAGGGTGCCCCTCCAATCCTCCTTTTCAAATCCTCCCATTGTACTCTCCTTTATATATAGTGAATTCATTAAAAATCCAGTGTGCTTATTAAGTTTCATAATGGCTCTCTACTCCTGCCCAGTTGCAAGAGTCTGAGTCAACGGCTTCCTGTCAAATGCCTTCTCCATCCATAATGGCACAGGGCAAGGTTGCCCCCTTTCCCCAATACTGTTTGTACTTACCTTAGAACCCTTCCTATACAGCTTCAGAAACAATCCAGACATCAAGGACATACAAACCGCCAATAAAGAATATAAATTAGCGGCTTTCGCCAATGACATCCTCCTTCTTCTCACCGATCCACATAACTCACTTCCCAACCTCTTAGCAGAATTTCGCCAATTTAGATTAATCTCTAACCTCAAGATATTTTCCCGAATCCTATGTCCTGAATGTCTCTCTCCCTATACGAATAGTCACCCAATGCAAGAGCAACTTCTCTTTCCGATGGAAGGAAGATGATATAACATATTTGGGGATTCAACTCTCTCGACACCTAAGAAATGTATACAACAAGGATTATCTACCTATCTTACAAAGCCTTACCGACGATTTCAAAAGGTGGAACAACCCTCTCTTTTCTTGGTTCGGTACAGCAAACCATTTTAAAGATGAATGCCCTACCTCACCTCCTCTACATTATGCAAGCAGCACCAATCCACATCCCCACTACATTTTTTCAAAGCTATAAGAGTCTATGCATCCAATTCCTCTGAAGAGACCGCAGACCCAGAATTAGCTATTCACACCTCGCTCTACCTAAGCTCAAAGGAGGGATAGGCCTTCCGGACATTAGAAATTATTACCGCGCATGCCAGCTTACCAGAATTATATATTGGAATATTCATAACAGACTTAAATACTGGGTCAACCTTGAGGCTTCCTTCACCTCACTACCCCTTCACTCACTACCTTGGACATTCTCATTGACACCCATCTCCATCCCCTTATTGGCCCAACCCTCAGATGCTTCCAAGAAACATGCAAATCAACATCCTTATCTTCAATACCTGACCCTCTCACCCCCATTCCCCCGAACCCTGATTCCCCCCTGAAAAAAGAGGAAATCACCCTGGGACTTTAAATGAGGTGAATGCGGTTAGCCAACATTTGACAGAGTAAATGCAGTTTCAAAATTTATTAAAATTGTCATGCAAACATAAACATGAATCATAGTCAAGCCACTGAAATGATACATACAGTAAAAGATGTCATTACACGTATCATGGTATAAAATGTAAATTGTAAATACACAGGCATGAAAAGTATCCCAACGTGTTTCGGAAGACCATTCTCGCTTCATCAGGGGTAGATGCTTGTGTAGTGCATCTGTAGGGGGTATAATGAACCAAATAAGTATCAACACAGAGATGGTATCGTGACAATTATTCAAGAGGGTCCAAAACGCATGGCCCTATACTCACCAAAGGCTTGATCGGACTACCAATTGCTGGATAACCAGAGGCGGCAGTAATGAGCGTCCGGCTCTAGAGCTGAGGAGACAGAGGAAAAACCAACCCAACACAGCACAAACGGGGGACAGACATGGCCGGGATGGGGGAATGTGTCACCAAAGATCTCCCAGTATGCATTAATAATGTCGACTGAAACATAAAGGCATATGTATCAATAGATGCTGTCATAACAGCATAGAAGTAAAGTAGTATATGATATAAGTATGTATATGCATGAACCAATCTGGTTCAATAATGGTATGGGCTTAGAATCTAGGGGACAATGGAGAGAAAAAAAAATGAATAAAAAAATAAATTAAAAAATGTTTAAATAAAAAAAATCTATATATATTTAATTTTTTTTTTATTTACACATTTTATTTAATTAATTATTTTTTTCTCTTTCTTCTCTATTGTACCCTAGATTCTAAGCCCATACCATTATTGAACCAGAATGGTTCATGCATATACATACTTATATCATATACTACTTCTATGCTGTTATGACAGCATTTATCAATCTGTCTCACTATCTCCAACTCTTCAGAGAAGCCTATTCTGCCTCCACCTAACAACTGTACTTTCATTTTCTCCATTAGCCCATCCCCCACAGTTATTACCTTTTCTATCACTTGACCCTCCCTTCTAGATTGTAAGCTCTAACGAGCAAGGCCCTCTGATTCCTCCTGTATTGAATTGTATCGTAACTGTACTTTTCCCTAGCATTGTAAAGCACTGTGCAAACTGTTGGGGCTATATAAATCCTGTGTAATAATAAAAATAACAATAATAATATGCCTATACGTATCCAGAGGTGACAGCAGAAATGTTTAAAAATCGGATTGTATTACTTTGAGCATTTTAATTTGCTAAAAAAGTGGTGGGCACCTTATGTGGAAGCATGGCCTTTTAGGGATCCAGAAAGCTAATAGATTTATTGTCATTCTCTCCTCAGATCCCCCAGTGAAGATCATAAACACGGGTGATGACACCGAGCACAAGCACCTGAGTGGAGAGCCCATAGTCCTGAGCTGTGAGCTGTCCCGAGACAATGCTCAGGTGCGTTGGTACCAAGATGGGGTGGAGATAGAGGAAGGTGCCAACATCAGGCTGGAGTCAGATGGAAGACATCGCAGGTTGATTATCGCAAGTGCCACACCGGAGGATTCTGGGGAATTTGTCTGTGATGCCGGAGACGACTCTGTCTTCTACAATGTGATGGTGACAGGTCAGTGGTCCAAGGGTCCCTTCCAGCACTGGAGGCTGTCATTGCCTTACTTACTTCTAACAGTAAAACCTATTAGACACCCGGGCAATACACACTGAGCATATGATAAAACAATGCATACAAATTACAGGCATGTTCAAGCACTCCATAGATCCAGAGTAGGCTGTTGATATTATATGATATGCTAATTTTTGCTTTTCCTTGCTGCTTTCAAAAACTCTCCATTGGTGGGTGATAGTGCCGGGACAAGATCATTCAGTGCCCAGGGAAAAGATGGAAAATTGTGCCCCCCCCCCCTCATTATGTGCGTGCTTATTAGAAGGAAGGAGAGAGAGCACAGCCTGCACCTTCTCCTGGCACTCTCCTCCTCTCCTTGCTGCTTCCAGTGCTGGGTTAAAAGAAGTAGTCCCTAAAATACACGCTGCGCCCAGGGCAGCTGACCCTTCTGCTCACCCCTTTCCCCGTTTCGGTGAAACCAACATTTCCATTAAAAGATCAAAAAGAAGGCATAGAGGGTGGGAGGGATGGTCCAAACTCGACTTTTCCAGGGAAGGTCAAGATTTGCATTTAATTTCAGTCTACCTTTGAATCTACCTAACTTTTTGGTGTGTGGTTATCACTTAAAGGGTATGTCTGGCCAAATCTTTTTTTTTTTTAGTAGAAGAAGAACCGCTAGAACCACTGTTAGGCTGGGTTCACACTTGTACAACAAACGCTCCGACATTGGGAGCTCATGTCGCATGACATGTGCAAATCAATGATTCCCTATGAGAGCCTAACTAACTGGTCCAACACAAGTAGGTCCAACTTTGAAAATGCTCCCTGTACTACTTTGGTCCGACTTTGATCCTACTTCAACCCATTGAATATCATTGAAGTCGGAGCAAAGTAGGATCCTTGTCCTAACCATCCGACTTGTGACATCCGACATGGTGATTACAGCAGCAGTAAAAGGAATTTATGTCACTCTGGGATTGTTTTGATTGGTCAAAGGACAAGTCGTACTATCTCAAAGTCGGAGCAAAATCTTATCTTGTTAATTTGAGTCGGATGGAAGTAGGGCCGAAGTAGCAGGACAAAGTAGGATGATAGTGGTACAATAGTCCTGTGGTATCAGTGTGAACCCAGCCTCAGATACCATTGTAATAAGTTGATGCATAGGCTAAGAATCCTTTCACACAGGTGTCATAATTTACTAATGGTTTACTTGTGACGCCGGTGTGCTAGGGGCCAAAAACTGTGTGTTTAGAGCTGAGTAATGTGTAAAGTAAAGGTGCATAAGCGTATAGATGAATAAATATATGTATGCGAGTAAATTAGGCTCCCAAATTAAAAAATTTCTGTTTTTGTTTTACTGCTGTATCCCAAAGATAGACCAATGTTTCTCAACTCCAGTCCTCAAGTACCCACAACAGGTCATGTTTCAGGCTTTCCATTATTTTACACAGGTGATTTGATCAGTCTGAAATCCCAAAAACCTGACCTGTTGGGGGGACTGGAGTTGAGAAACATTGTCATAGACAGCAATGCACCTCATTTTAGATCAGTAAAAAACTCAACATTTTTTACTCCCCTGACTGTGCAACTAGCCTAGAGTTGCCACCTTATCCCTTTAAAACCAAACACATAAAAATTACACAGGTTCTGTGGCTGATTAATGTGGTGATTAAACTCACTTGGTGCCTTATCTACATTAAATTAGCATCAGAACCTGTATAATTCATATGTTTTCGGGTTTAAAGGGATGAGGTGGCCACCCTAAACTAGCCTAAGACAGTGGTCTCCAAACTGCGGCCAGGGGGGCTGGATGCGGCCCTTGCTTTTATCTGGCCCTTTGGGCATTATTCCGAGCAGTGGGGCATAGTTCCTGACACTAACACTGACTATTCCTCCTGACACCAATGATGGCGCACTATTCCTCCCACTGACACCAATGATGGTGCACTATTCCTCCCACTGACACCAATGATGGGACACTATTTCTCCCACTGACACTAACTATGGGGCACTATTCCTCCTCCAAATAGCAAAGAAGGTACACTGTTTATTCCCATTGATACTAGGGCATTTTCTACTCCCGCTGGCCACAGTCCGACCCCCCTAAAATTTAAAGAATAGCCAACTGCATCTTTATTTATAAAGTTTGGAGACCCCTGGGCTAAGACATAGTACAATACAGGTAACAGGCTACATGATCTATAAAGAGGAGGTACTGGAACTTTACCTTGTGTATATTAGTGAAGAGTGGGCAATCATGGACTCTATTAGGAAGAGCAATAGCTGTAGCCTGTAACATAATATGTTTATTATTAGCCCTGAGGAAGAAACATACATCACTGAACTGCGTTGATTTCCTGTGACTATTTAATTTAACGTATTTAGTCATTATTGAAAATCAGTGACTACTCTAAGTTTATGTGTGATTTGGACATTGGTCTTCTAGTAGAGTAGAGTGCTCATCATTTCCTAATTCTATTGCTGTCTTTGCTTTCCTTGGGGCTCCCCATTGTCTTTATTTCTTGTTTTTATTATCACAGTGATACAAATTGAAGATGAACAATGGGGCAGAGACAGCAGTAAAAGCCTAACAGAGGGTCTACATCAGCATTTTTCAAATTACGGCCCGCTGCTTTCTGTCAATCGGCCCCTGCAATGAAAAGGCCCTGCATGCAAGGCCTTAATATTACACGCTGAAAAGGGTCACTGGATGTAGGGTGGTACCTGGTGCCAGGTGTTGGAATACAGAGCTAGCAATGTTTCCTAGGCACTTGTTGGTGTAAGTAATTTCCTGCCTGACAGTGACTTAATTCTTTATGTGACATCACCTGGCCAGGACAGGAGCAACACATGACTTGGCATGTAGTCATGGGTTAGTATCTTCTAAAGACCAATACTGGGAGGGCTTTCCTGATCCCACTGACCATGCTGATATTAAACTGATCCCACTGACCTTACTGATAGTAAAAGTTACCAACAATGGGGCACTATTCATCCCAATGACCCCAACAATGGGACACTTCCTCCCAATTAAACCAACAATGGGGTACTATTACTCCCAATGACACCAACGATTGGACACCATTACACCCAATGACTCCAATGATGGGGCACTATTCCTCCCAATGTGTCCAACAATGGTGCACTATTCCTCCCAATGTTACCAACAATGGGGTACTATTCCTACCAATAACACCAACAATGCAGCACTATTCCTCCCCATGACACCGACGACTGGACACCATTCCACCCAATGAAACCAATGATAGGGCACCATTCTTCCCAATGACACCAATGATAGGGCACCATTCTTCCCAATGACACCAATGATAGGGCACCATTCTTCCCAATGACACCAATGATTGGACACCACTCCATCCAAAGATTCCAATGATAGGGCACCATTCTTCCCAATGACACCAATGATAGGGCACCATTCTTCCCAATGACACCAATGATAGTGCACCATTCTTCCCAATGACACCAATGATTGGACACCACTCCATCCAAAGATTCCAATGATAGGGCACCATTCTTCCCAATGACACCAACAATGAGGCAATATTCCTTCCAATGGCTGTTGGAAAAGCATTTTGCTGCTCTTACTAGTCACTGACATAGGGGTATACAGTATTTTACTCCAAGGAAACTATAAAAAAAATAGAGCATAAGGATTATTTTGAAAGAGTATTCCAACTCACTTCATTTAAGTGTGGTCTGTGTGGTCCTATAAACTAACTTTTACCGTACATAAAAAAAAAAAAAACATTTGCAGAGCTTACAGCGAGCTTTGTTGAAGCTTTTAAAGAACCCTTCAGCTCCAGTTTTTAAATATTGAACACAGATCCCGATGTGGGTGCTGATTGCCACTTTAAACAAGCTGCTAGCAGGCTTCAGCACTACTTGAAGCTTGTTTGAAGCCTGCTAGTAGCTTGTTTAAAGCGCCGATCAGCACTCACATTAAGGGAGCTTTAGAGGCTTATAGAAAGCAGCTTGAAGCTTGCCAAGCTTTTTTTTGCATTTGCGATTAATATACTGTGAATACTGAATAAGATTAACAAATTATAATAATAATCATGATAAACATTATAGTTTTGTGTTTAATGATAATTATACAAAATTATAGTGTAATCTCTGCATTTTGTTTAAAAAAATAATAATAATAAACATCATAGTATTATTGTGCTTAATGATAATTATACACAATTATAGATAGAAAAATCTCTGCAATTTGTTTGAAAATATTATTATTAATAATAATAATTATTATTGTTATTTTTCTACACATTATAGTATTAGGTTTAATGATAATTCTACAAAATTATAGATAGACAAATCTCTGCAATTTGAATATATTATTAATAATAATAATACCAATAATAATAATATTCATTATAGTTTTATGTTTAATGATATTTATTCAAAATTATAGCTAGACAGATTTCTGTAAATTTGTTTGAAAGTATAATTTTACCAATGTTCAAAATTTAGAATGAGAAGTGTATTTTTTTGCATGTTAATATTAGAACCCATAAATGTATTTCTCTTTTTAAATGGTAGTGATAATTAAGAAATTGTCAGACAAGCAGTAGCGCGGCTATTCTGTATGTGGTAGTGTGTGTCATTTGTATTATTGATTGCAAAAGTAAAAGTCTTTCACATACTGATTTTCTTTCAATCTCTACTGAAGTCATATTTTTAAATCCTGTTATAAACTCTCTCTGAGAAGTGAATTTGATTGGAGCAGGGGGTGTCAGAGCGCTGTACCTTGTGTGGAGGTGGATTGTTTCCATCGAACAATTATTTCCATATGTATATATGGCCACCTTAACAGTCTAGTTGTGGAACCAAAAAAGAATTGTGTGTTTGCAGAGCCTCCAGTGAAGATCTTGAATGCAGACGATGACACAGACGAGAGATGCCTGAGCGGCGAGGAGCTGGTCCTGAGCTGTGAGCTGTCTCGGGAGAACGTTGTAGTGCGTTGGTACAAGGATGGAGAGAAAGTGGAAGAGAGTGAGGGGGTCCGGCTGGAATGTGATGGAAGACACCGCAAGCTGGTCATCCTGTCGGCACAGCCATGTGACTCTGGGGAGTTTGTCTGTGATGCCGGAGATGATTCTATATTCTTCAATGTGACAGTGAAAGGTAAAAGGGTGGAATCTACTGCTTTAAAATCAAACTAACATTGTATTTTTATTATAACTCCCTTAGCAACTCCTTCAACCTCCTTCCCTTGAACAATATGTCCACATGCTTGCTCATGGTGATGGCAGTAAAGATGGCATTTTGTTATGTCTAGGTAAGACCTTCGGCCCCCCAGAAGTAAGGGCAAGATTACAACTGCCGCCTCTACTACCACAATGGGCCAAGAGATATAACAAGCTGGAGGCCAACAGTAGACAACAGTGAAAACACATTTTTACCTTGTTCTCCTTTGTACCTCCCCCTTCCACTTCTCCCTCCTTCCCTTCCTACCTATTTCGCCTGCCTTCCTTATTCCTTTACCTTTCTCTCTTCCCCTCCCTTCTTATCCTTCTTTCCCTCCCTTCTTCTCTCTATTTTCCTGCCCTTCTTTCCTCCCCTTCCTTTTTTTCCTATCTTCATTCCTTATCCTTTCCCTTCCATTCCTTTCCTTTCCCTTTTCTTGTATTTCCCTTTTCTTGTCTTTCCCTTTTTTTTTTCCTACCCTTTTCTTTTCCTTCCCTTATCTTTCCCTTCCCTTTTTCTTTTCCTTCCCTTATCTTTCCCTTCCCCTTTCTTTTCCTTCCCTTTTCTTTCCCTTCCATTTTCTTTCCCTTCATTCTTACCCTCCTCTCTTCCTTCCTTTTTTTCATCCCCCTTTCCTTCCTTCCTTCCTTCCTTCCTTTTTTCCATCCCCCTTTCCTTCCTCTTCTTCTCCATTCCTTCCTTCCTTCCTTCCTTCCTTCCTTCCTTCCTTCCTTCCTTCCTTCCTTCCTTCCTTCCTTCCTTCCTTCCTTCCTTCCTTCCTTCCTCCAAAACCCTTTTTTCTTCCCCCAATTCCATTCCATTTCTTCCTTCCTCCAAACCCCTTTTTTCTTCCCCCAATTCCCTTCCATTTCTTCCTTTCGTCCTTCCTCTCTTCCCTTCCACTCTATCCTTCCTCCCCTTCATCCCTCCGTTCCTCCCCTCCCTTTCTGCCCCCCTCTCTTCCCTTTCTTCCTACCTTCCTTCCTTTCTTCATTCATTCCCTCCTTCCCTCTCCATCCTTTCTACATCCTCTTTTTCTTTCCTTCCTTCTCTTCCTCACCCTCCTTCCCTTTGTGCACCTTAAAACTGTAGTAAACAGCACTAATTTATTTTTTTTTTAAACCCTGCAAGACAATGGCATAATGTGCTGGTATGCATCGCATACCAGCACATTATGAAATACTTACCTTAGGACAAAGCCCTCCAGCGGCGCGCTGTAACTGCTGACAAGGCTTCCATCTTCAGCCAGTCCCCCTCCCAGGCTCGCGTCCTCTGGTCGTCTGATTGGTTGCGATGCGATGATGTCACTCCCACCCTTACGCACGGGAGTCATGGAGCGCCGCACGGAGCTCTGAAGGGTATGCCATCACCTCAGAGTGCATACACCGCTGACATCACCGACTGCATGCTGTGTGAATATCTCCTAAACAGTGCAAGCTTAGGAGATATTCACTGTACTTACAGGTAAGCCTTATTATGGTTTACCTGTAGGTACAATTAAATAAAAAGGGTTTACTTCTGCTTTAACACACAAAAAAAACAGACACAACATCCAGGATTGTGCGTTGTGGCAGGCCTCTGTATGGATGCATTGCCTGCTTCTGTAGTAATGCATTGGGGAGCAATTCAAAATAAATGGCACCACAAGCAATGCATTTTTTCTAGTGTTGATGTAACACACAGTTAGGGATGGGCCGAACACCCCCCATTCGGTTCGCAGCAGAACTCCCGAACATGGGAAATGTTCTAACCCGAATGGCGAACCCCATCGAAGTCTATGGGATTGAACAGGAAAAATGAAAAGTGCCCATTTTAAAGGTTTATATGCAATTGGCCAGAAAAAGGTATTGGGGTCTGAGTACTGCCCTGGGGGACACGTATCAATTTTTTTTTTTTTTTTTTAAACAATCGTTTTTTTTTTAGGAGCAGTGATTTTAATGATGCTTAAAGTGCAACAATATAAATGGAAAAATTTACTTAAATATAGTGCCTGGGGAGTCCCCTTAATGTGCCTGTAAAGTAGCGCATCTACAGCATGCATAAAACATGCTACAGAAAAAATGAAATTTCTAAAAAGAATCCCATTTAAAATGACTTGCAGTTAAAATTGCCGGCACCCGGCTTTTGCCAAAATAAAATGGCATGGGGTCCCCCCAAAATCCATACCAGACCCTTATCCGAGCATGCACCCCCCCCCCCCGCTGAACCATACCAGGCCACATGCCCTCAACATGGGGTGGTGGAAGCTTTGGGGCAGGGGGGGCTCTGTTGATGGGCACAAGGCCCTCTTCCTGACAACCCTGGGCTGTGGTTGTCGGGGTCTACGGGTGGGGGACTTATCGGAATCTGGAAGCCCCCAGATCCCGGTCCCCCCTCCTATGTGAATGGGTATCATGTCAATCGTACCCCTACCCATTCACCAAAAAAGTTTTAAAAAGTAATAACCACAAGAAACAGTTTTTGACAAGTCCTTTATTAAAAAATAGTGTCTCTTAATCTAAATCCATCGCCAATCAAGACGCCCACCGGACCCAAAAAATAGAAAAAAATTAAAATGATCTCACTGCCTAAGAGTCCTCCCGCCATGTGCCCGCTCTACCAGCACTTTTTTTTTTTTTTTTTTTTATTCAGCCGTCAGCAGGGAAACCTTGACAGCTGATAACTCATCGGTTGTCAAGGATGCCGCGGCCAGCTTCCCGGCCCTGCTCCTTAACAACCAGCTAACACTGCGCTCTGATTGGGCAGAGCTTTGCCTAATCAGGGCTCAGGATGCACTGTGCAGCACTCAGTGCATTGCAGGGTGTTCATCGGGGCGAACACCCTGCAAATTCGATTGTTCGGCAAATGGCCGAACAGGCAAATGTTTGGTCGGACTCATGCTTGGGCTGAACCGTCCCTACACACAGTCACAGTGTTTTGTTGTCTCGGCACTCTTAAACTTCCAGTATACCTTTATATGCTGTAAAACTTTTAGTTCTGAACCCATTTTTAATTTTTATTTATTGTATTTTTTATCACACATTTCGGTGCTTGCCAAAGCAACTGCCATAGATACAAATTTTTATACAACACCTTTAGAAAGATTAGGAATAGTTCATCTTCATCTCAGTGTAAAATCTCCATACACTCTATACCTTTATTTCTAGGAATTCCAGGAGGTTTACCATATAAAGCAATAGGATAGAAATGGCGGTATTGGGCTGTGACCATTCCTTACTAAACAATGCTGGAAGATGATTGGTTAACCCGACAATATCACGCCTGTTCCCACACCGTCCTGACTCATCTGGTTTTTAGCTGCATTCATTTCCTTCGCTGACCCTTTTAATACATTAATGGCCGTTTTTAATGGCCGGCCCTAAATATCACCGAGGAGTAAAGACAAAGAAGAGGTTAGAAGAGCAGTGTATTGTAAAACATGGAAAAAAAGAATCACACAATAGGGGGCACAATACGAGATTTTGTGCGTCAGACCGAAGAACCGTGCCACATACCAAGCATGATTGTCAGAGGGGTCATGTGGGGTTGACAACCAAGTAACAGAACAAAGGAAAAACTCAGCGGGTTCAAATGTAACTCTTTCCTTTTTTTAATTTTGGATACAGTGGAGACCAGGAGAACTTCTGCCAGCTGTTGATAGTGATCTGTGATCCCTTCCTGCTACAGTGATAATGTTGTCAATTGGACAGCACAGTGGTGTAGTGGGTAGCACTCTCGCCTAGCAGTAAAAAGGGTCGCTGGTTCGAATCCCAACCACGACACTACCTGCCTGGAGTTTGCATGTTCTCCCTGTGCCTGCGTGAGTTTCCTCCGGGTACTCCGGTTTCCTCCCACACTCCAAAGACATGCTGGTAGGTGAATTGGCTTCTGTCCAAAATTGGCCTTGGTATATGAATGTGAGTTTGGGACCTTGGATTGTGGGATCCTTGGGGATAGGGTACGATGTGTTTGTGGATCGCTGCGTGGATTGTTGGCGCTGTATGGGTGCCTTAAATAAATAGGGATAATTGTAGGCACGCAACCACACTCACTCAGGTAGAACTGGATGGACTGGTGTCTTTATTCAACCTTACTAACTATGTAACTATGTAAGTGACTCACACCCTGAACTGTGCATGTAGAGGGGTCCCAGACATCGCTCACTGCGCCATCCTCGCACGTTTGTGCACCGAAACCTGCACATGTGCAGATTTGCTGAAGGTCTCTGCTGGGGCCCGAAACCCGGCAGAGACCTTCAGCACCTCTGCGCATGCATACGTAAAGTCATTCTCCCCTGGGTGAGACAGGAGGAAGTACCAACCTGCAGCCACAAAAAATTAGAAAGCACTTAAAAAAAAAAAAGATCTTTTATGAATAACCCTAATTTTGCAACCCTACTATCCTAGAATTCCTATACCTAACCTCAAAACCCTCAGAAATGCCACCTTTTTTATATAGTATTAGACATCCTGCCGACACGCCCACCCCCCTTTTTTTTTCTTCCCTTCCTTTCTTGGAGTCCTTGGTTTATTTGTTTTTTCTTGTCTTTCTACACTTAATCATGGTTTTTTGGTATTTAACTTTTTAAATGCATATTTGTAGTTTTGTCTTAAAGTGATTGTAAGGGTTAGTTTTTTTTTTTTGAACAACAAACATATCATACTTCCCTCCACTGTGCAACTCGTTTTGCACAGAGTGGCCCCGAACATCCTCTTCTGGGGTCCCCCAGTGGCTCTTGCGGCTCCTCCCCACATCAGATAACCCCCTAGGAGAAGCGTTCTCCCGAGCGACTTACCTTGCGGGCACGCTCCTGATTCCAGCATTCGGCGTCCATAGCCGGCGAACGTATGACTCGGCCCCGCCGCCCTGGCACCCGCGTGATTGGATTTGACTGACAGCAGCGGGAGCCAATGGGAGTGCTGCTATCAATCTATCCAATCGAAAGCTGAGAACCCCAGGCAAAGAGACCGCGCTCCCCGCCGGGTCAAGTTCCAGGGCTCAGGTAAGTAGAATGGGGGGCGTGGGGGGGGCGGTCACTGCTACGTGTTTTTTCACCTTAATGCATAGGATGCATAGGAAAAAACACGAAGGTTTACAATATACAGGCTGTCCCCGAGTTATGAACACCCAAGTTACGAACGACTCCTACTTACAAACGGCCTCAAATCCCGGCCACTTGTGCTCCACGCTGGTCCTGGATACCTCCGAGCACCTCCAGACACAACCCACACTGCAGTACTACATGTACTGCATGGCCAGAGGAGCCCCAGATAACATAACAAGCGCCCGGAACATCCCACATCCAAATGCATAGGTGGAAGTTACACTTACAAATGCAGTGTTCCGACTTCCAAACAAATTCCACTTACGAACAAACCTACAGTCCTTATTGTGTTCATAACTGGGGGACTGCCTGTATACTGAGATCCGCAACACAACACACGTCATTATTGTGTACCTGATGTGCCTACAGGCTCTACTGTACATTTAAAGTCTGTTCTTTTCTTTTTCTTTGTGATTGCCTATGATGAAAATCTTAATAAAAAAATATTGTGTATATATATAAAAAAAAAAATAGGGAGGAGGCTGGAGCCAGGTACATCCTACATTGTGGTTAAGGGGGGACGGTCCGCTTTAACCTCCCTGGCGGTTTTCCCGATTGTGGCTCGGGGTTAAATTTCAGTACCATTAGCGGTAACCCCGAGCCACACTCGGGATTGAATTGCAGAATTCTGGTACTGCGTACTTACCTTGTCACCAGGATCCTGCAATGTCCCCCCGCTGTGTCCTCCTCAGAATCATCCGCCCGATGCTCTGTGTTCCGGGCTCCGTTCCCTGCGAGCATAACGCATACAGTACACTGTAATCTTACAGATGACATTACTGTATCAAATCATTTCACCTCCCTTTTGTCCCCATTACTTTGTACATTGCCCTGCATGCAGTTTTATATTATATATACTGTTCTTTCCGCCTGGAAACTGGAGATTGTCCATGGCAACCAAAAAGTGACATTTTACGTCAAAAGTGGTTTTAGATCAGCTAGAAAACAGCGATAGTAAATTAGAACACTTGCAGAATTGAGCGATAGTGATTCGCGGGGTAATTCATTTTATTATTATTTTATGTTTTTTTTAATATAATTATTTATAGTTATTTATTATATTATAATTTATCATTTTGTGTTTCAAACTTTATCATACCCGGGATGTCTACTAGACTCTTGTTTGGACAAATTTAAGCGAGTTATTACTAAGAATTACAGGCCTACAATATAAAACGTCAAATTTCTATGCAAAAAAATGTACTGCTTTGAGATTCAAAAATCGGACATACCGTCAGGGAGGCTACAGTAGAAGTCCACCCTAACACTAAAGTCTCTACATCTATAGACATTCATGACCTAACACTAACCTATCTAGCCCTGTAAAGAAGAAATCAGTATACATATCTTTTCTGAAGCTGATCTGATCTCCAGCGGTGGAAACTCTGCAGAGGACACAGCCAACAACGGCTGTGAAATGAATGGGGAGTGACGTCACCCATAGAGTTACTACGGGGCTTCCGTTGTCGGCTGTGTCCTCTGCACCCGACTCCACAGCGAAGCCGCGGCTGACAGCTCAGCGAGGGTTCGGGTCGGATCGGCTTCAGAAAAGGTATGTATACTGATTTCTTCTTTACAGGGCTAGATTAGTGTTAGTGTTACATTGTGGATGTCTATAGAAGTAGTGATTTTAGTGTTAGGCTGGACTTCTGCTGAAAGCTGCAGATTTAAAATGACTTTATGTTTAGTTTTTGGAGATTTTAGTGGTTGGGTTTAGTATTACCTTCAAATATATATAAACCCCTTAGGCTCCATTCACACCTAGGCTATTTAAATCGCAGGTGGAATAGCCGCGATTCTGCCCGCGATTCCAAATCGCGGCAAAACGCGGGACGGGTTTGCGATGATATCAGTTCTTAATGGCACCCCCAATCATGGTGCGATTTTTGCCGTGATTATCGCGCTATAAATCAAGCTGCAATCGCAGCAAATCGCAAAGTGCGATGCTGTTGCCCAAAGAAAGCTCTTGCTCCTTTTTGAGCGACAAGCTTTGTGCCACGATTGCAGCACGATTTATCGTGGCAAAATCACACCATGATTGGGGTGACATTACGAAGTAATGGCATCGCAAAAGCGTCCCGCGTTTTGCCACGATTTGGAAGCACTGCCAGAATCGCAGCAATTCTGTCCACGTTTCATATCGCCTAGGTGTGAATGGAGCTTAATGCCCCGTACACACGATCACATATTCCAACAACAAAACCGTGGAATTTTGTTCGAAGGATGTTGGCTCCAACTTGTCTTGCATACACACGGTCACACAAATGTTGGCCAACAATTACGAACGTAGTGACGTACAAGGCGTACGTGATGTCTCCATTACGAACGCTCGTTTTACAAGACCGAGCGCTTCCAGCTCGTACTTGATTCCAAGCATGCGTGGACTTTTGTGCGATGGACTTGTGTACATGCGATCGGAAAGTCCGACAACAAACACTTGTTGGCAGAAAATTTGAGAACTTGCTAGCCAACATTTGTTGGCAGAAAGTCCGACAACAAATGTTCGATGGAGCATATACACGGTCGGACATTAGGCCAACAAGCTCACATCCAAAATTTGTTGTCGGAAAATCTGATCGTGTGTAAGGGGCATTAGGCTCCATTCACCAGGGTGGCCAAGGGGGAGGTAAAATAGGTGGTTGAGTCACGGTTTTACCATACCCCATCCATTCACCTAAATTTTACCATTGCAGCCGGACAAAGAGGTACACATGCCATGGCCAAAATGCTTTGCTTCACGGCCATGACAATTTTAACTCGGCTTGCAGAGTTTGTTCGGTGGCACCACCCATTTCTGACTGCACATTGCACATCACAGTTGCTCTTTGCACATTGTCTTGTTACATAGACCTGTATGAGTGACGAATGTCTCCATCCTTCCAGACCCTCCTGTGAAGATTGTTAACACCAGCGATGACGTGGAGCACAGATGTGTCAGCGGAGGACGGGTGGTGCTGAGCTGCGAGGTGTCCAGGGAGAACGCCAAGGTGTGCTGGTACAAGGATGGGGTGGAGGTGGAAGAGGATGAGGATGTCATTCTGGAGTCTGATGGAAAGCACCGCAAGCTGGTCATTCCAAATGCTCAAGTAAAGGATTCGGGAGAGTATGTCTGTGACGCCAAGGATGACTGTGTCTTCTATAATGTAACCGTCAAAGGTATGTGGGCAAGTTGGGGAAAAGAATGAAATGATCACACTTTGAAGCTGAACTCCAGGCAAACGGCTAAATCTACAGATAATTTATATTATATAAATTATCCAGTTCCGAGGTTACTACAGCTCTGCCTCACAGCCGAAGACCTGATTTTGATCTTCTATTGTTGACTAACATTCACTGGTCTCCTCCCCACCCCATCTCTGTGATTGAACAGTGAAAGATATAGAAGCAGACTGATAAACTTCTCTCTCTGTCACTCTGCCCTCTCCTCCTCTCTGCATGTTCCTTATACTGCAGCACAAGTGATTGGCTCCTTGTGCTGCTCCTCCCTCCCTCGGTCTGATTTCTGCTGTGCAGAGACTGTAAGAGGCTGATAATAGGTCAAATTCAGATACTTACACTACTTGCATTTAAAAATAATATTTAATGATTTATTAAAAGAGAAGTATGGGTTTGGGGGTCATTGCAGTTTCATATATACCTAGTTGGATGTGGCATCAGACTGATACTGCATCTGTCCCCCCCCCGGTGCCTCTGCACTCAGAACCAAGCGATCAAACATTGCCGATGGCTCGGTTCTCTCAGTTCCCCGAGCAGAGAGCTGCTGCCTGTCAATCAGCAGCTCTCCTGCTCTGCTCCTCCACGCTCACTGGAGCGCTGAGCTGTGAAGGGGTGGGGAGAGGCCGTCTCAATGGGGAGCTGAGAGGCTGAGACAGCTATCAGTCCAGGCACCTGGTGGATCCAGACTCCCAGAGTCGGGATGACGCGGTGCCTCGACTGATGTTGGTGACATCAGCAGAGAGTGGACTGCAGTCCGTTCTCTGCTGAAAAACGGGTCACAGGAGTGCAAAACAAATTGCACTCCTATGACCCTTAGGAGAAGCCCAGCCAACTGAGCTCAGGCTGGATTTCTCCTTTAATGATTACAGAGCTGTGTTAATTTGTCTTTGTTTTTCTCCCTGGAGTTCAGCTTTAAAATGTATTATAAGTCTATATTATAGCCCACATTGTCTTCTGTATCATGGTAATGTTTGTCCCATAGAGCCCCCGGTGAAGATAATAAACACCAGTGATGACACAGAACTGGCCTACCTGACTGGAGAAGAGGTGGAGCTGAGCTGCGAGGTGTCTCGGGAAAACGCCGTGGTGCGTTGGTATAAGGATGGAGTTGAGGTGGAGGAGATGGAGAACATTCGGGTGGAGGCAGATGGGAAACATCGCAGGCTTATCATTCCTTCTGCCCAGATTGCAGATTCTGGAGAATTTGTCTGCGACGCCATTGATGATTCTGTGTTTTATTATGTTAAAGTCACAGGTGAGCCACAAAAGCTGAGTTTCTCCTTTCTTGTTTGGTAATTTGTTATTAAAGGCAAAATCCACTCATAAATGGAAATTTAGACCTTGAAGGAGCACAACCCACCTGCTCAGTTTTTATAATAATCCACCTTTTATGTGTAATTTGATTCTGCAGCTTTACCATGGTTCCAGATCATCATGTGCCTACTGGGGACAGCCATAATGGTTTAGCAGCTTAAACATGGAACTGGGCTATCATGTGACTACTGGGGGCAGCCATGATGATTCTGCATCTTCACCATGGCAGCAGATCATCATGTGACTACTAGGGGCAGCCAGGATGGTTCAGCAGGTTTAGCATGGCTCCAGATCATCATGTGACTAGTAGGGCAGCCATGATGGTTCGGCAGGGTTACAATGGCACCAGATCATCATGTGACTACTAGGGGCAGCCATGATGGTTTCGCAGCTTAACTATGGCTCCAGATCATCAAATGACTACTGGGGTAGCCACAATTGTTCAGCAGGTTTACCATGGCTCCAGATTTTCATGTGGCTACTAGGGCAGCCATGAATTTTCAACAGATTTACCATGGCTCCAGAGCATCATTTGACTTCTGGGGCAGCCATGATTGTTTGACAGGTTTACAATGGCACCAGATCATCATCTGACTACTGGGGGCAGCCATGATGGTAGGCCGGTTTACCATCACTCCAGATCATCATACAGCCTTCAAGGGCAGCCATGCTTGCTCAACAGGTTTACCATGGCACTAGATCATCATGTGACTACTAGGGGCAGCCATTATTGTTTTGCAGGTTTACAAAGGCACCACATCATCATGTGACTACTGAGGGTGGTCATGATGGTTCTGCTGCTTAACTTTGGCTCCAGATCATTAAATGACTACTGGGGAAGCCATGATTGTTTAGCAGGTTTATCGTGGCACCATTTCATCATGTGACAACTAGGGCAGCCATCACTGTTCAGCAGGTTTACCATGGCGCCATATCATTATGTGACTACTGGGGGGGCAGCCGTGATGGATTAGCAGGTTTACCATGGCCCCAGATCGTCATGTGACTACTGGGGCAACCATGATGGTTTAGTAGGTTTACCATGCCACCAGATCATCATGTGACTACTGGGGCAACCATGATGGTTCAGCAGGTTTACCATGGCACCAGATCATCATGGGTCTACTGGATGCAGCCATGACTGTTCATCAGGTTTACAATGGCTCCAGATCATCATGTGACTGCTGGGGCAGCCATGATGGTGCAGCAGTTTTATCCCCTTGTATCAGGTGAATTTAACAATACAGCACCAGCTTCATGCCTACAGTAACATGTGCACTTTGAAAGCCAGATGTAGCAGCCATGACAGTTGATTTGCCCTCCCGCTGGATAGTCATTCTAATTTTTTCACATCCTTAATGGAAACCCATTAAATTACTTATACAGGCCAATAACATCTATTAAAGAGGAAGTAAACTCTCCCACTCTGATGCTGCTTTTCATTTAGTCCATTATAGTAAGTAATTATCAAACTATAGCCACTGTAATCCAGACCAAATCGCATATTACTTACTATTTAAAGAAACTTTTAAAAACTTGTTTCCAGGGGTTAGGCAGCGCCATCTTAAGTATTGTTTTCTGAGTCCACAGTAGAGTGTATTTCGGCCCTTACATTGAGCACTTCCTGTACTGTTAATCAAGCCTCCTTCTCAATCCAACGTTTCTATGGCAACCCCGTTTCACTGCTCATAGCTGACTTGTTTTATTTCATAGTATTTACTTGTGCCTATTATCTAGTGTTTGCCTGTGTCAGTCTTATCAGCTTCAGCTGATAAGGCTGCAGTAATCCTGTCCGATGCCCAAGTTTACACTCCATGTGATGTCACATGGTCACATGGGGTGTAGTATGAAGCTCTGAGTGATTACGCAGTCTCGTGGGATTTCAGAGTTGTGCCCTAGGAAGATCTGATAATAGACAGATAAGTACACAGAGTGTGCCGTAAAGCAGGGAAGATCTGGGCATGCTCAGTGAAGTCATTCTAAAGAACAAAAAGGATTACAACAATACTAAGCAAGTAAGGGGATATCTACAAGCAGTGTTCATTAGGGTTTTGTATGCTGATTTATATGGGACAAAATTGTCAGGTAGAGTTTACAACCACTTTAAAGCTTAACTCCAGCCAAAATCTTTTGTTGTTCTTGGGGAGATTTATACTTGCTTCCTGTTCTCTTGTCAATTGGACTTGAAGTAAGGGGACATTTCTCCAGCTGAAACACAAAACTCTTTAATGAAGTCATTATACAGTGAATCCAGAAAGTATTCACAGCGCTTCACTTTTTCCACATTTTTTTATCTTACAGTCTTATTCCAAAATGGATTAAATTCATTATTTGCCTGAAAATTCTACAAACAATACCCCATAATGACAACATGAAAGAAGTTTGTTTGAAATCTTTGCAAATTTATTAAAAATAAAAAACTGAAAAAATCCCATGTACACAAGTATTCACAGCCTTTGCTCAATACTTTGTTGAAGCACCTTTGGCACCAATTCCAGCCTCAAGTCTTTTTGAGTATGATGCTACAAGCTTGACACACCTATTTTTGGGCAGTTCCTCCCATTCTTCTTTGCAGGACCTCTTCACCTCCATCAGGTTGGATGGGGAGCATCGGTGCACATCCATTTTCACATCTCTCTATTTAATAGGGTTCAAGTCTGGGCTCTGTCTGGGCCACTCAAGGACATTCACAGAGTTGTCCCGTAGCCACTCTTTTGTTATCTTGGCTGTGTGCTTTGGAGCGTTATCCTGTAGGAAGATGAACCTTTGCCCCAGTCTGAAGCCCAGAGCGCTCTGGAGCAGGTTTTCGCTTGCCATTCAGTCCAAAGATTTAAATCTTTGTTTCATCAGAAGAGAGAATTTTGTTTCTTATGATCTGAGAGTCCTTCAGGTGCCTTTTGGCAAACTCCAGGCAGACTGTCATGTGCCTTTTACTGAGGAGTGGCTTCTGTATGGCCACTCTACCATACAGGCCTGATTGTTGGAGTGCTGCAGAGATGGTTGTTCTTCTGGAAGGTTCTCCTCTCTCCACAGAGAAACGCTGGAGCTCTGTCAGAGTGATCATCGGGTTCTTGGTCACCTCCCTAAGGCCCTTCTCCCCCGATTCGCTCAGTTTGGCTGGGCGGCCTGCTCTAGGAAGAGTCCCGGTGGTTCCAAACCCATTCCATTTATGGAGGATGGAGGCCACTGTGCTCATTGCGACCTTCAGTGCTGCAGAAATTTTTTTTGTACCCTTCCCCAGATTTGTGCCTCTATACAATCCTGTCTCGGAGGTCTACAGACAATTCCTTGGACTTCATGGCTTGGTTTGTGCTCTGACATACAGTGTTAACTGTGGGACCTTATATAGACAGGCGTGTGCCTTTCCATATCCTGTCCAATCAACTGATTTTACCACGGGTGGACCCCAATCAAGGATGATCAGTGCAAACAGGATGCACCTGAGCTCAATTTTGGGTGTCATGGCAAAGGTTGTGAATACTTATATACATGTGATTTTTTTTGTTTTTTATTTGTAATAAATTTGCAAAGATTTCAAACAAATTTCTTTCATATCATTATGGGGGATTGCTTGAAGAATTTTGAGGAAAATAATGAATTTAATCCATTTTGGAATATGGCTGTAACATAACAAAATGTGCAAAAAATTAAGCACTGTGAATCCTTACCCGGATGCACTGTATATTGCGTTTTTTTGTTGTTGTTGTTTGTTTGTTTTTTTACCTCATTTTGCCTCGTGCACATAGGAGCTTTTGCCCGTACATCATAAAAAATGTGGCCGTTTGTCAGCACCTGGGGGGCACAATGACAGGCTGAAATGCGCTATGGCTGTAAAGACATCTGAGCAGTACTTGCATATACTGTACATCCATATGAACACAGGGATGTATACCCTGAATGCAGAATCTCTGCATTTGGGGTATACGTCCTGTATGCATACAGCTCTGTACATGACTATCGTTCGGATGTGTTTTTAGCCATATACAGCCAAAGTATATTTCAGTCATTCATTTTGACAGACTGCTGGCAGTGGATTGTATGCACCATCTGTGCCTCCCAGGTATGGGCAAATGTGCCCAAGGTCTAAAAAGGACAAAAATAAGCACTTTTGTATTTATTACAATTAGACTAATCGTTTTCTTTTTTTAGATTTGCTAGTTACTTTTTGTGTCTTTAGACAAAAGAATAAAACATTTTACAGATATTATAGAACACCTTTGGGCTGAATTAGAGTGGAGACTGCAAGCCAGGCCTTCTTGTCCAACATCAGTACCTGACCTCACAAATTCTCTTCTGGAAGAATGGTCAAACATTCCCATAGACACACTCCTAAACGTTGAGGACGGCCTTCCCAGAAGAGTTGAAGCTGTTATAGCTGGTGGGCCAACTCAATATTGAACCCTACGGACTAAGACTGGGGTGCCATTAAAGTTCATGTGTGTAAAGGCAGGCGTCACAATACTTTTGACAATATAGTGTACTTGGTTGGGTCAATGTACTGACAAGGAACATGAACAGCGTGAGCAGAGGAATGACCTCATTGGTGTGTTTCTGCTCCTTCACTGTCCAGTCACAGACTGGGGGTGGGAGATGACACCACTGTATACCTTATTTGTTAGTGGTGTCACGCTCCTGGCTGTGCTGTGTGGCAGAGCTGTGTAAACCTCAGGATTGGATGGGCAGGAACACAAATCCTTCGTCAGGTAAAGCAGCTCCCTTAGATCTATTTCATCTGTGTATTTAGCTGTTTGCCTGCAGTACACCGATATAGGTGCTCTATACTGTAAATCATGTGTTCGGTTGTCGGTTGTTTTATCTCCAGAGCCACCTGTGAAATTTGTGAACACAAGTGAAGACACCGATCTGGCAGGTGTGAGTGGAGAGCCGGTGGTGCTAACTTGCGAAGTGTCCAGGGAGAACGCCAAGGTGCGCTGGTACCGGGATGGCATGGAACTGGAGGAGAGTGACAACATCAGGCTGGAGTCCGATGGCCGGATCCGCAGGCTGGTCATAAAATCGGCACAGACACAGGATTCCGGGGAGTTTGTCTGCGATGCGGGCGATGATGCCGTCTTCTATAGCTTGTTAGTGACCGGTGAGTACAACTGGGTGTGCATGTCGTCACTCACACTATTCTTCACTATGTGGGACACCATCACCTACTGTCTGTCTGAATACCAAATGGATTGTTAAAGCGGGGTTCCACCCAAATTTTGAACAATATCTGTATGTATTCTCTTCCTTGCCTAGATGCTGACATGCCGTTTAAAAAAATTTAATTTGCCGTAATTACCTTTTTATTTTTCTATTCTTCTTTGCACTTCCTGGTTCTCCTCCCGTGGGAGTAGGCGTGTTTCTAGCCTCTCCCAGACTCCCCACAGAATCCTGGGAGCTAGTCTCAGGCTTCCCAGGATGCCACTGAGCATGTGCGGGAACGAGCAGTGAATGCTGGGAGCACAGCATTCACCACATCCAGGAAATAAATGCTTGTGGGCTTCAAATGCCCACAATGAAGATGGAAACCGCCTGCAGTGAATAATATAAGTTATTCTTTCCGACGAAATCTGACACAGGCGGACATATTACACACAATATGTGAGTATGTAATGCAGAGAAGAAAAGTTTGTGAATGAACTCAAAAAAAAAAAAATGATAGATAGGTGGACCCCCGCTTTAAAGTGTATCTGTCCAAAGAGAATGATCTGGGCTTCCATTGCTCACCTCTATTATTGAGAAGGTTCATTCTTGGCTATCTTGATGATCCTTTGGCTTCGGCACTTTGGGTCCCACTCCTAGGATAACTACAGAGAGGAAAAGAATTTGGACACTTTTCAAAAAAGTTTTACATGTGTTTTTTTCAAAGGTGTACAAAAAAGATAGAACATAGTAAAATTTATATAAGTGCATACCTCCCAACATTTTGAGATGGGAATGAGGGACACCTACCAGCAAACGTATGTAGGCATAGGACACGCCCCCTGTCACACCCACTTAAAGGAGAATTAACCAAAAAAAAAGGTTAATTAAATCCACAAGTGCTTTTTTTTACCACTACTATTCCTTTATATTGGCTTTTAAAATTTACAAATGCAGCAATTTAGAAATTGGATGAAAGGTTTAGCTGGGAAACACTTTTTGAAAGATAAAGGGTGCATTTTATATACCTATATAGATCAGACCAACATGAGGAACAATGAGGGGGAAAGAGGGACAGAGGGACATTGCTCCAAATCAGGGACAGTCCCTCGTAATCAGGGACAGTTGGGAGCTATGTAAGTGGAAAATACAATGGAGCATTGTTACCGTCTGGCATAGTAAAAAATCAATTTATTGCAATTAGTGAAGTGACTGGCCTCGGGTGATACACAGAGATTAAACAAATCCTCCTACATAAGTTGTACTTGTTTACCTACAGCCTTCGAAAGCATAAATTTTACACAGAATTCCTTAGCTCCAGAAGGCCGCCTCCATCTGAGGGAATGGACACACCCCCTCTACACAGTCTCATAAGGAAACATGCACAGCTGAGGCTGTAAATCACCTTCTGTGTGTTGGAGGGGGTGGGGCCGTCTCCCAGGATTGCTTGGTGTTGGCACGTGGCATAGACTGTCAGTAGTCATGAGAGAGGAAAGCGAAATAACACTTGGTGGTTTTAATCAAGGCTAGTGCACACTATAGAGCAGGGGTCTCAAACTGGTGGCCCCCCAGCTGTTGCGGAACTACAAGTCCCATCATTCCTCTGCCTGAGGGAGTCATACTTGTAACTGTCAGCCTTGCAATGCGTCATGGGACTTGTAGTTTCGCAACAGCTGGAGGGCCGAAAGTTTGAGACCCCTGCTATAGAGGGATATGTTTTGTTCATTTTTTATTTCAGAAGTTTATAACAACTGTAAAAGAGAGGACAGCAGAAACTGCTTGACTGTTTCTCTCTAACTGAAACTTAAAGTGTTTCTAAACCAAGAACAGTAAAATCTGTCTGTATATGCAGAATAGATAGCATGCTTGTTATACTCACTGTGGCACTTAAGGAGTTAATCCTCTGTATTGTGTAAAAAGACTCTTTCATCCTGTATGGACAGATCCTCCCCCTCCTGCAGGGTCTCTCTTAGCAAGGCCAGATAAGACACAGTCAGAGCGGTCCCCCTGCACATGCTCAGTTTGGTCTCTATTGCTGGAGAGAACATTTCCTTGTTGATCAGAGCTAGCCAGGTCACATGATATTGATATCACACATGTGGGCATGTATACAGATCCTAAATGACAGCCCAGTCCCTCCCTCCTCCTCCATACCCAGTAACTAAAAAAGAACACAGTGGGTGGGATGTCACATCTTGGTTGATGGATGATCCGCCTCCCGTAACAGCATGAGGACACAGGCTATAGTAAAAAATCTCCTCCTACCTGAACACTCAGCACTCAGGCAGACCCTGCAGGTTATCATGTGACCGTGGTATACAGATCAGCCAAAAAGGTATATCGTGGCAGTATTTTAATGTAAAAAGAAGATTTTTAAGCTGTGGGCACTGTGTGAGGCAGATGAACTATTTTCATATTACTGGGTTTAGTAACACTTTAAGATGGTGCAGTCTGTATTCAGCAGGCAAAAAGTTAAATGAGAAGGGGGTCACTGCTCAGACTCATTCACATGTCTTTGCAAATTGAAACTTAAGCTATGGAGAGCTGTAAATAACAAGCTTTTTTTTATACAACAAATAAAATAAGGAAAAATTGATATGAAATGTAGCTCCACCTACTGGCTTAAAACGAGAATACAAAATGCAATATTATAGGCTGCCCATACATTATGCAACCACGGGTTGAAGGAAAGACAATAACTAGATTCCCCGATCAACACATTCAGTGATGATGGGGGAATCCCTCCCGCAACGCAATCCTATTTTGATAGCAGGAGGTTTCCCCACTGTCAGAATACAATGATTACTGCTAGCGGCTAAAGCCAGTGGCAGTGATCGTATGAAAAAAACCCAACAGGCTGGTTGTCATGAAGACAATTGATAGATCGTCGTCAGTAAAACTAGCCTGCCCATAGATAGAGCGAAATTCAGTCTGTTCCTGCTGAACCGGCTGAATTTCGATCTGTCTATGGCCGGCTTAAAGTGTCACTAAACCCACATCATAAAAAACTATCAATAAATGGTGTATTACATGCTGTTCGTACTCATTCAGTCACTATAGGATTTGTTTTCTGGAAAAAACGGTTTGATCCTGCTGCTCTCTATCTCCCCCTTCTGTTCATTTCTCCAATGCAGTTGGGGATTTTGCAGAGCAGTGTTGGCAGCTCCGCACATGCTCAGTTTTCAGTGAGTTTCTATGCTAAGCATTTCCTCCCTATCACATCTGAGGATCCCATGTGACTATAGAATCACACATGTGGGCGTATACACAGTGGTAAATGACAGCCCACTCCCTCCCTCCTCCTCCATGCCCACTAACCAGCTAAAACACAATGGAGGTGGGATATTACATCTTGATTGATGGAGACTTCACCTCCCTCTTATTCTAAGACACAAGTTGGAGGGGCGTGACACAGCCTGTTACAAGCATATGGAGCGCCCAGCGCACCTGCGGGGGGTGTTAATATACAAAGGAAGTCCTTGTAAAGTTCAGAAAAGTTTGAGATATTTAAACATATGAATGGAAAAGAATTAAAAATAAACATGAGAAAATAAAATTAGGATAAGAGTGATAATAAATAGTTCAAAGTGCTACTGCAGCTAGACCTGTGGATGGTTAGTGACACAGCCTGTGACCGGCAGAAATCCACCCACACCATGTTATTGCCAAAAAATAATAAAGATTTGATTTCAAATATATATTTGTATGATGATTTAAAGCCGTTTATTGATAAAAATTATTTAATTTATTTAATTTTAATGCATATTCCAAAGGCTGTTTTTTTAATTTTGCACATGTGACTAGCAGCAGAGGACTAGAAGCTCCTCCTGCCTTTGTTTCCCTGCAGACAGGCTGGGAAAGAGCCGGGTCATGTGACAGCTTTATATCAATAAGGAAAAAAGGTACTTTTTTTTTTTTTAATAATTACAGTGCTATTATCCACATACAGAAATACAGAAGGGACAAGGTATATTAAACAGTGTGTGTGTTTAGTATCACTTATGGATAAATTACCGTATTTATCGGCGTATAACACGCGCCGGCGTATAACACGCACCCCAAGTTTAGGAGGGAATTTTAAGGAAAAAAAACTTTTAGGAGGAAAGTTTAAGGAAAAAAACTTACATTTAAATGCCCATCAATGCAGCCTCATCAGTGTCCATCTGCAGCCTTGTCAGTGTCCATCTGTAGTGTTGTCCCCCATTGCAGCCTTGTCCCCATTGCAGCCTTGTCCCCATTGCAGCCTTGTCCCCCATTGCAGCCTTGTCCCCTATTGCAGCCTTGTCCCCATTGCAGCCTTGTCCCCCATTGCAGCCTTGTCCCCGATTGCAGCCTTGTCCCCCATTGCAGCCTTGTCCCCATTGCAGCCTTGTCCCCATTGCAGCCTTGTCCCCATTGCAGCCTTGTCCCCCATTGCAGCCTTGTCCCCATTGCAGCCTTGTCCCCCATTGCAGCCTTGTCCCCCATTGCAGCCTTGTTAGTGTCCATCTGTAGTCTTGTACCAGATTGCAGCCTTGTCAGTGTCCCTCTGTAGCCTGTGTCGTTTGCAGCTTTGAAAATGGCGCCGCCGTTCTCGGCCGCTTTCGGCCATTCTCGGCTGCTTTCGGCCATTCTCGGCGGCTCTCGGCTGCTCTCGGACGCACTCGGCTTTCGGCGGCTCCCGCGGGACTGCAGGAGGCGCCGAGAATTGCCGAAAGCGGACGAAAGCCGTCGAGAATGGCCGAAAGCCGCCGAGAATTGCCGAGAGTCGCCGAGAATTGCCGAAAGCGGGCGAGAGCCGCCGAGAATGGCCGAAGGCGGGCGAGAGCCGCCGAGAATGGCCGAAAGCGGCCGAGAACGGCGGCGCCATTTTCAAAGCTGCCAAGAGAAGCCAAAAGCCGCTGAGAGCGGCCGAAAAGCTCACGATCGGCGGGGGATCGGCGTATAACACGCACCCACGATTTTCCCCTGATTTTCAGGGGGAAAAAGTGCGTGTTATACGCCGATAAATACGGTATATATTTAGTCTTAAACCATAATAAAGAAAGGAAGAACATATATAGAAAATGACCATGCATTCTCTTCAATGTTCTTTTCATTTTTGGGTATACTGCACCCCAAGGGTTTGTTTTTTGTTATATTTTACAAGAGAAAGAGCACAGCCACAACCAATCACAATTCAACTTTTACCGAGCTCAGAAAAGGGAAAGTTGAAATTTGTTGATCATTGTTGCTCTTTCCGGTGAAATATTATTTTATTCTAGAAATGCTATTTCTAGAATAAAAGAAATGATTTGAAAGCAATGTTCAGCAAATAGATTCATAATTAGAGAAGAAGAATGGAGTGGATGTTTTTCAGGGTGTCGCCCTTGAACTTGATGCATCAGTACGCCCTGAAAAATGTGGATTCTTCTACCATTAGATTTCAATTATATTTATGTAAGTGGAGTTTTAGTGTTCCAGACGTTATATAACATTTGTATTGTTTGTATTGTCATCATTGGTCATTGTTGGTAATGAAGAATGGAGTTTGTACCGACAGTTCCCAATCTTTGCCTTGACTCTGAACTATAATGGTGATTTAATGAGCTGGAAACTCATCTGTTTGTACTGACTTCATTACTAAAATGTTCCTACTGGCATACAAGGCCATCAAAAGAACAAACTCCTACACAAGACCATCCCATTTTTTAATCCATGCCATTTGTTATTGACAAACTCTGCAATATCTGCTCAGATCTCCAATTTTCCCTACTGGCAGCCCAACATGTACCAATCGGTAGGGATTGTACCAATACCCAACGGTTGCACTAATAACTTACACTCTGCACTAATTTCTAATCATTTATGGATTCACCTTCATGCTTGTGCCATTAACTATTCTACATGAATGCCTAATTGTTTGTACTCCTTGTGCACCATATCTGTATATACTTTTATACCTTTTATATCTTTATGTATACAGGTTTGTATACCTCTTTTCCTTTGTGTACCTTTTCTATTATATCAATAAAAAACTATTGATTCAAAAAAAAAAAGAACAAGCTCCACCTTTATGCCTGCGATCCTAAATTCTTACAGTTCCGAAGTCTCTTTATTGTAAAGCTAGCCATTCATGGTTATATTTTAATTTGATTTTCAGGGACAGTTCAATGATGGTTTTGGTCACGGGGAAAAGAAAAATCGAAGGAAGGAAAATTTGTCTTGTTATATGGCCAAACAAAATTCTAAAGCTGGCCATACAGTAGTAGAATAATGTTTGAAATGTTTAATTAAAGGACGTTTGTGCGGCGTTGAGCAATTTTGAGCGTTGCGCAATTTTTCGAGACAACCAGTGGCCAAAAGAGGAATGCAGTGGCTGACACCTCCCCCCTCCTCTGCATTCCTCTTGCCATTGCTTGTCTCAGGAAATTTATCACTGCTAAGAGACGTTACACTTATGAATCTGTCGTCTCCTTCATAGTTGTTGTCGGATTGGCCATAGCAGGACGGGAGGGGGCAGGTCGTCGGACCTCATAACTAGGGTTAGAAACATGGGACACAGTACTACATGTAGTTTGTGCTATAGGGAGCAGAATGTAAAAAAATATATAATTAGAAATCTTCTTTAACCACTTCAGCCCCGGAAGGATTTGCCGCCTTCCTGACCAGAGCACTTTTTGCGATTCGGCACTGAGTCGATTTAACTGACAATTGCGCGGTCGTGCGACGTTGTACCCAAACAAAATTGACGTCCTTTTTTTCCCACAGATAAAGCTTTATTTTGGTGGTATTTGATCACCTCTGCGTTTTTTATTTTTTGCGCTATAAACAAAAAAAGAGCAACAATTTTGAAAAAAACACAATATTTTTTACTTTTTGCTATAATAAATATCCACCAAAAATATATAAAAAAACAATTTTTTTCCTCAGTTTAGGCCGATATGCATTCTTCTACATATTTTTGGTAAAAAAAAAAAATCGCAATAAGCATATATTGGTTTGCGCAAAATTTATAGCGTCTACAAAATAGGGGATAGTTTTATGGCATTTTTATTAGTAATGACGGTGATCTGCGATTTTTATCGTGACTGTGATATTATGGCGGACACATTGGACACTTTTGACACTATTTTGGGACCATTGTCATTTATACAGCTATCAGTGCTACAAAAATGCACTGATTACTGTGTAAATGACACTGCCAGTGAAGGGGTTAACCACTAGGGGGCGATGAAGGGGTTAAGTGTGTCCTAGGAAGTGATTCAACTGTGGGGGGGATGGGCTTCAACACCCATGACAGCGATCACTGCTCTCGATGACAGGGAGCAGTTATCTCTGTCATGTCACTAGGCAGAGCGGAGAAATGCTTTGTTTACAAAGGCATCTCCCTGTTCTACCTCTCCGTGACACGATCGTAGGCACCCAGCAGACAGAGTCTGCGGGACCCACGGTCACGGAGAACGCGGCGGGCGCGAGCCCGCAGCACCACTTCTTTAAGGGCACGTACCTGTACACCCTTTTACCCACCCGTGCCATTCTGCCGTCGTGCAGCGGTCAGGAAGCGGTTAACCCAGTCACCATGAAAAGGTAGATGTTGTTGTCCAAGAACAGGATGGTAGGTAATCCCATCTGTGGTTGTCAGAACAGCAGGAGAGATGTTAAAATGGCCTTATATGTGGAAGACAGATGGTATTGAAGGCCTCCACTCCTGTTCAATGAGAGCCTTCATAGACATCTATAAAGAGTTTTCTGACTCCTCCCAATATCTCCTGCACCCCTGTGGACTAGGTGCAGCGTTGTGGGCAGTGAAGATACAGAGTCTAAGTTTGGCAATAGCAATATATTTTAGAAAAGTTCAGCAAGTACAGACAGGCCCAGCGTGGAAGCAAACCTGTCCGCAGCCACTTACAACTATGACAGTAATGTGTTAGAATCACTTAGTGCTCCTGCTCCTCATTCCAGCATCCGGGTGTTGGCTGTTGCATTCTTCCTGTCTGTGTTCACCTGCAAGGTGATTGATGGTCAGTCACCTGTTATAAGCAAACTGAACACTCTATCCCTTGCTTGTGATGGAGACAGTGTTACTTGCATTGTTCCTGATCAAGCCTCCCGTTTGTCTGCCCTGCTTTGCTGTTGGATTTCCCTGTGTATGACCCGGATCGGATATTAGACTATTCCCTGAACTCAGCCTGCCTTTTACCTGGACTGTCATAGAACCATGCTATCTGTCTGTTAAACTGCAAGTAGTCTGTTGTTTGCTCTGTTCGTGTCTGCCCTGGTGTGGTGGCCAGGCACTATAGCATTGTGTATAAGTCCTGGGGGCAACCAAGTACCAGTAGGCCTGCTTGCCCTAAGGGAAAGGGGGCTGCTATAGGTGAAGCACACAGTAGCTAGCTATAGTGTCTGACCACCTGCATGTCAGAAACCATGAAATCAGACCGAGACAGAAGTACAGTTAAATCTCACTTGTTTAATAAATAAAAGTAAAAAGAACAAACATAGTCAAAACATAGCAAAAGTTCAGTAACCGGAACGGATAGTCAGCCAAGCCAAAAATCAGGGATCAACATAGTGAAACAGCAAGCAGGAGCAAGCAGCTGGAGCCAGAAGGGATGTCAGCAAAGCAAGTCTTTAAACAGGAACGCAAGAGATTGTCTCTGTGATGTTGACCAAGGCGAAGGCAGAGATACTGGACGGCTTAAGGACTGATGAGCAGGATATCATCAACAGCTGAGTAACTGTGGAGAGAGATGGGAGCTGGCAATTAGCAGCTCAGAGAAGGAAGGGATGAGCCCAGCCCTGACACTGCATTGGGATAGACGTGACATTCGTGACAGAATAGAGCAGTAGAATGAAGAGTGGAAAATGCCGCTAGCGTCTTTTGCCACGAGGAGTGGAATGCAGCCTGGCCGGCCCACACTTATAAGAGGAGGGTTTGTGGAGAAGCAGACATAGTCCCTGCGCTGTTCCTATTCCTCCAGAACGATTTTTTTGCCTCTAAGCACTGTCCCTGCAGACAGGGATCTGATCCCTATGCTAGCCACTCGCCAAAAGAACGCCAAATCTGGGAGCCAGAGTCTTAAATAGACTCTGCCTGGCCCAAGATGGCTGCCAAAGTCACATGGGGCGCCCACATTGAATTGGATAGTGGCTCCCCTGTGACCAAGGAAATCATAGAGAAACCAAGTTCCCCTCCACTTCCTCCCCAACTGCATTGCCTCTGCGGTTGAGTGCCACCTTTAGTGGAGAATACAGACTGCAACTGCCTATACCCCCTTCCTTCATTATGGCTCTTGCTGATTTTAGCCATAATGTCCATAGGTGGCCAGAGGAAATAAATTAAGGAAGAAGTTATGTACATGTTGAGGTCTGATGTTAGCCCTCTAACCCTGCTTAAAATTGACTTACAAGTGCTATTGTTAATAATACGGCACTGCTTCCAATTAATTTTTTGGAAATCAGGACTTACTTCCTCAGGGTATACCTGGAAGTTCAATCTCTCATTCTCTGTCATTTTCCAGCACTTGTAGAGATCTAGTTTATTGCTAAAGAACCATCCTGAACACAAGCAATCTGTGTTACTGGATTGAAATACATATGGGAAACATTCACATTGAATATATGGGATAATGCCTCCCCTGCTGTGAATTATAAGAACTTTAGGATTCACAGAGGACTTGAACGAGCTACAGGACGAGTGTAATAATGAAAGTCACAAAACTCGAAGGTGAAACTTTACATCCTCAGCTTGGTTCTCAGGGCCTGGTCCCATAACTCTTCTGCCAAGCTTGGAATATCTCATTGCCAAGTACACACGGAGAGAGCTCAACTGGGTGATTAGTATTTTAGGGGACAACCGTATATACCTGAAAGAGTTTTTATTAGCCTCTCGTGCCTCAGAAACTCCTCCAACTTCTCCATTATTTCAGGACTTTCAAGGTGGTTTAATGCTTTCAAAAGGAAATAATGTTTGACTTTGAATGTTATTAGCCCAACATCTACCAAAATGTTTATTTTAGCATTTGATTCAGTGGGGATTCATTTGTGTTTGTATCCTCAACAGGGAGATTTCCCCTCATTTCAAAGGAGCACTGGACTAAGGGATTTGGGGGGGTCCTCTGTACCAGCCTTAATGAGGAAGGTTGGGATGACGGACTTTCTTTTTTCTTCCCTTGAGAAACACAGGAAGTCTTAAAGCTGAATTCCAGGTTTGGCAATTTTTACATGTTTACATTGGTCAAGCTTGGATATATAAGTGCCATTCCTGTGGGATTCATTTGGAAGCTGGAAATCACTGTAGTACGCGTCCCTACTCCACAGATCTCCACTAGCTTCTGGGTCCCATGCCAAGTGACTGCCCTTCTGCTTACTGAAGGTCTCTCACTTGGCATGGGCACCATTCAGAGAACAACTTGCATTTTCTCAATTATTGCAAAGTGTTCTCTGATTGGTTGAGGTGGAGATTGTAAGTACTGAACATACTTTCATTACATTGGTCCATTCCTCCTGTAAGACAGGCCATGCACTTTTAGATTTTATTTGTTGGGTCTGCAGGCCGATTGAAAAAAATCCAACAGTTTCCTCCATCTACACTATACAGAATGGACAAATCTCCCACCGTGCTCATTGCCCCTATTATACGGCAGCCTCTGCATTCCCTTTACCATTGCTTGTCACGGCAAGTTGCTCACAGCCGTTGGCTGTCAAAATACCCGAACAGCAGCTGCATCTGATTGGATACAGCCACTGTTCGGCTTCCATCAGGCTCAATTCCATCCCATCAAGCTCCTTCGATTTTTCAATCGAGGGATGTTAGGCAGGAAGGACAGGGCCACCCATTGAGCGAATGTTGGCCAGTGCATCAGGTACCAGTTGATATTTGAACAGTGTATGGCCACTTTAGGTGTCAGTATTGCTCATAGTCTTTCTGTGTCCCTCAATGGACTCCATACAAAGGATTTTATGGCACCAGAATCCTATTTTAGCATCCAGGCATTAATCAGAGTGGGACCTCAGTGACACCTTCCAGAGGTTAATGGGCAATGGGGAGTCCAGCACCAAATTCCTTTGTGGCTATGAGATGTCATGTGACCAAAAACCAAGAGTCGCAAAGGAAGCTTATTGCTGAAAAACTGAATCTGTATCTATCATGAACGGTCCACTTGGTTGTATTTGCCGCACCCCCCCATCCCCCCTAAAACCAGCATTAGATGCATAGAATTTCAAACAAAAGTTCTAGGAAAAGTCTTGTACTAAATTTGTACTAAAATTTTCAGAACATTCTTAGAACATTCTTTAGTTGTTCATAAGATTTCTCTTGCTTTTAACGTTTGATTCTGGGAAGAATGAACCGCACCAAAACCACATACACTGTTAGAAATTTGTTCTTTCAAGAAAAGTTTTCCAACCTGCTTTTTCAAATTTTCTCGTGACTGCGGTTGAAAACGAACTTCAAGTTGACCCACTAATGATTACAAAAATGATAAAACTTTCTTAGAAAATTCTTCTAAGAAAAACCTCAGACTAGCGGGAGGAAGCGGGAGGAAAGTTCAAAACTAATTCTAGAAAGTATTATTTTTTTTTTTTTTTTTTTTAAATTGTTTATTTAGGACAAGAACACGGCCCACATGGGCCCACAGATACATGAATATACATTCGTTTGAACATATACATGGTATAGTATCATGATACAAATTCTTACAAAATTCTTATTCACCAGGACAATATCCAGCTTGTCAATCTAAGACCACACGTCAGTTCTTATATGACTATAGTGAGTTGAACCGTAGGGTCGAGGTGTACGTGAGACAACTTTCTCTGCTGGTTCCCATTGCGCCGGTCCTCTATTTTCTATATTTATTAAGAATAGAAATTAAAAGAGATTGAGGGTAGAGTGACAGGAAGGAGAAGGAGGGAAAAAGGAAGTGAAGAAGAGTGTAGGGGGGGGGGGGGAGGAGGAACGGGGGAAAAAATTAGGAAGGTAGGGGGAGGGGGGGGGGAGGGACAGGGGAAGGTTCCCGCGAGCATGAGAGCCCACATATTATCCAGAGCCCGAATAATCACGGCTCCACTCCCGGGATGCTGGTGACACTGCTCACGTGTCCGTGCACTCACCGGATCGCGTCCGCGTCTCTCAGAGACTGACCCGCCGCCGAGTATATAAACATCGTCCATAATTGCCATGTCTTAGAGAATGCTTCTTCCCTATGTTGTGCTGTATGGATCAGGTCCTCCATTTGTCTTATGTCTTCTACCTTGCCAAGCCACATGTCAATAGTCGGTGGTGTGGTGAGTTTCCAGCAAAGAGGTATGCAAGCTCTGGCTGCATCTAACAGATGTCGTATGACTGATCGTTTGTATACTTTGACTGGTATGTCAGTGGCATGTAGTAGAAAGAATGCCGGATCTTTTGGGATTAACCTGTCTGTAAACAGTTGTATCGTCTCATGTACGACCTTCCAGAACCGTGATAGCTTGGGGCATGACCAGAATATGTGTAACAGGGTTCCCTTGTCTCTCAAACATCTCCAACACTCTTCCGATGTGGTAGGGAATATTTTATGTAAGAGTGTCGGGGTTCTGTACCACCTAGAAAGAACTTTGTAGTTTGTTTCTTGGATTTTAGCGCAAATGGAAGACTTGTGTGTGAAGCGAAGAATGCATTGTCTCTGTGTGAGGTTGAAGCTACAACCCAGTTCTTCTTCCCACGCGGTTAGGCCTGGGGGTATGTAGTCTGAGGGGGGTGTGATCAGTAGGCTGTACATTAGTGAAATTGTATGTGGTAGAGTACCTGTGTTTGTTAGTGCAGATTTCTTCTAGGGTTGTGAGTCCTTGGTCTTCGTCTGTGGGGGGTGTAATGGAGTGGAGGAAGTGTCCGAGTTGAAGAGTACGCATGAAATCCAGGCGGAATAACCCCCGCGGGCTCGATAGTTCCGCGTATGTTTTCCAAACCCCACCTGAACTGAAATGCAGGGCCGAGTGTATTCCAGTTTCCCCTAATAACCGAAAGACTCTATCCTGTAATCCAGGGGTGAATAGGGGATGTCCTATAATTGGGACTAGGGGAGAATTTCGAGATGAGATGTGTGGTTTAGAGATTAATTTAGCGCAGATTCTGGCTGTGTTGCCTATCAGAGGATGTTGTTTGAGTTCCCTAGGTAGACTAGAGTAGCACCATGGAGTCCCTCCTAATGGGATACTGGTGTGGGATTGCTCAAGATGGGTCCATAATTTAGTCTCTCTGTGTCTGCGCCAGTCTATGAGTCTGCCCAGGTGTATTGCTTGATGGTAGACGCGTATGTCAGGTATCGCTAATCCCCCGTGCGATTTGGGGAGGACAAGTAATTTGTGAGGCAGTCGGGGTTTTTTCTTAGCCCATATGAATTCAGTAAATATCGTTTGAATTTGTTTGAAAAAACCGGGGGGCATACGTATCGGAATGGCCTGCATTAGGTATAATATTTTGGGCAAAATAGACATTTTCAGAATGTTACCGCGCCCCAACCAGGAGTGAAGGCCCGATTGCCAAGTATTCAGCAGTGTTTTAATTTTTGTAATTAGTGGAGGGAAGTTCACTTCATACAGCTTTGCCATTGTTTGGGGGATATACGTGCCCAGATATTTTAGGGCTTTGTCTGTCCACTTCAGTTTAAAACTGGCCTTAAGGGGCGTGAGCATTGAATCAGGTATACCTACGCTCATAGCTTCTGATTTGGCCCAATTAATTTTTAGGTAGGATAGGGATCCGTATACGGAGAATTCTTTTAGCAAGTTTGGAAGGGATATCATTGGGTTTGTTAATGAAAACATCAAGTCATCAGCGTATGCTGAAATTTTGTATTGAGTGTCGTCTAGGATAGGGCCGGTAATGTCTGGGTTTAGTCTTATGTGGCAGAGGAATGGTTCCAGTGATAATGCAAAAAGAAGGGGGGAAAGTGGGCAACCCTGTCTTGTGCCATTCGAAATCTGGAAAACATCGGACGTTACTCCGTTCACCCTTACTCTAGCTGTCGGTGCTGCGTATATTGCTGAAATCCAGTTTAACATGGATTCGCCCAGGCCAATGTATTTCAATGTGGAAAGCATAAACGACCAATTTACCCGGTCAAATGCTTTTTCAGCATCTGTACTGAGCAAGACCATCGGTGTGGCTGTCTTAGTGGAGTGATAGAGCAGGTTCAGGACCTTAGTAGTGTTGTCCCTCGCCTCTCTGGTAGGGACGAATCCCACCTGATCTAGGTGTATTAAGCTGGTTATGTGTTGTTGTAGTCTAGTGGCCAGGATTTTTGTGAATAGCTTCAGATCTGTGTTTAGTAGGGATATAGGACGGTAACTCCCACATTGAGTCGGGTCTTTATCTTCTTTGTGGATTACAGTTATTTGGGCCTGTAGTGTGTCATTGTGTAGTAGTTTCCCTTTGCCTAGATCATTAAATAGTCTAGTTAGGTATTGTCCTAATGTTGGGAGTAGTGTCTTGTAGTATTGGAGCGTGAGTCCGTCAGGGCCGGGAGCTTTCCCTTGCTTAGTATTTTTTATCGCCAATTGTATGTCTGTCAGCGTAATGGGTTCGTCCAGTATGTCTCTCGTCTCAGTCGATAGGAATGGCATTTTGGAGTTCGCAAGGTATTCTGCTATTTTCTCTGGAGAGGGTTGAGTCATGTTTAAGTTATATAGGTTTTCGTAGTATGATCTAAATTCATGCGTGATTTGTTGGGGCAAGGTAGCTCTTTGTCCCGTATGAGAGTTAATGTGCGGGATGTATGATGCCGTGTTTTGCGCTTTAAGAGACTGGGCTAGAAGTCTGCCACACTTATTGCCCGATTCGTATATCTTTTTCCGGGATATCTGTAGAGCTGCCTTAGCTTTGAATTGGAGTAGGTCTGTTATTTGCATGCGTATCGTGTCAAGTTCGCTTCCCAGGGGTCTGGTCGGCGTTGTTTTATGGGCAGATTCTAGTTTATGGAGTTTGTCAAACAGTGATGCTAATTGCGCTGACTTTTGTTTTTTCACTCTTGACCCGTGCTTAATAAGCACTCCGCGGATCACTGCTTTATGTGCTTCCCATGTTAGGCCAAAGTCACTCTCTTCTAAGGTGTTAGTGTGAAAGTAGTGTGAGATCTCTTTTGTGATGTCCGCCACTATGGCTGGGTCTTGTAAAAGACTTTCATTCAGTCTCCAGGGTTTCCTTTGACCCTTGAAATAGTCTGTTAGGTCGTATTGCATGGACACTGGGGCATGATCGGACCATGTAATGGAACCGATGGCTGTGTTTTTGACAGCCCGGAGTTGGTTGTGTGGGACTAGGAGAAAGTCAATACGAGAGTACACCTGGTGTGGACGGGAGAAGAAAGTGTAGTCTCGTTCCCCGGGGTGAAAGAGGCGCCAGGTGTCTATTAGCTGTGCCGTAGAAAGTATTATTTTAATGAAAGAGAAGTTGATGCTTGGAATGGACTTCCAGCAGAGGTAGTTAGTCAATCAACAGTAAGTGGAGTCAATTATTAGTTTAAGGGTGTGCACACTTATGCAACCATATTATTTTATTTTTTTTTATTTTTATTTCTCTCCACCTAAAAGGTTTCAGTTTGTTGTTCAATTCAGTTGAACAGTTTATAGGTCACATTAAAGGTGGAAAAAGTTCTGAAATGATTTATCTTTGTCTCATTTTTTTACTTCACAGAAACCTGACATTTTAACAGGGGTGTGTAGACTTTTTATATCCACTGTGTATATATATATATATATATATATTCTATATTACCAAAAGTATTGGGACACCTGCCTTTACACGCAAATGTAGATAGTATATCACTCAAAGTGGCACCTTCTCTGCTACTCCACTGCCTCTGCATTTGATACAGGTGCTGGCCCTGCGTGCATCAGAGACATGTAGTAGAAAGAAGTATGGATGACCGCACTCCAAATGATTTGGTGGAGGGGGGATTATGGTGTGGGGTTGTTTTTCAGGGGTTGGGCTTGGCCCCTTAGTTCCAGTGAAGGGAAGTCTTAAGGTGTCAGCATACCAAGAAATTTTGGACAATTTCATGCTCCCAACTTTGTGGGAACAGTTTGGGGATGGCCCCTTCCTGTTCCAACATGACTGCACACCAGTGCACAAAGCAAGGTCCATAAAGACATGGATGAGCGAGTTTGGGGTGGAGGAACTTGACTGACCTTAACCCGATAGGACACCTTTGAGATGCATTAGAGCAGAGACTGTGAGCCAGAAGAGTTGAAGCTGTTATAGCTGCAAAGGGTGGGCCAACTTAATATTGCAGACTAAGACTGGGATGCCATTAAAGTTCATGTGCGCATGTAAAGGCAGGTGTCCCAATACGTTTGGTAATATAGTGTGTATGTATATATATATATATATATATATATATATATTTATATCTTTTTTTTCTTTTATTTGTACTTCTTTAAAAAAGCTTAAACAGCACATCTTGAACCCCCAGTCTGCTTTGAAATCTTTGCTTGGGAGAGACCTTGCTGATGCAGTATACCCACCTTGTGTCTTTTCGCTGTGCTCAGTCTAGCCATGGTGTATGACCTGTGACATGAAACTGTCTTCCACCACCTCAACTCGGTAGCAGAGTTTGGCTGTTCCTCACCCAGTTTCAAGCCTCCTACACAGCTGCTTCTGTTTCCGTGAATAACTGTGTTTCAATCTACATATGAAATTGATGATCATGAGCACCTGTTCAGTATAACTGGTTAATCATACTGACTCTAATCCTACAAAATCCCTGACTTGCATATCCCAGGTGCATTTTGCGTTTTTCAACACACGTTTTTGATCCATTGAATTCTATGGAACCAAAAACCAGAAAAAAAGTCCGTGGCCCGTTCCATAAAATGCACAGATGTGAACTACATCCATAGGAAACCATGGTAAATGGACTGTAGTGTGTTTCTTCAAAACGGAAAACGCACTAAAAAATGCATAGGTGTGAACCAAGCCTTAAAGTATTCTTCTGGTCCCTCACTTTGCATTTCGTAAATTGCTAAACATAAACATTTAAATTATATATTTTTTTTAAAGCATTCTTACTTTACAGCATTTCTTTACACCTGCCTAAAGCTTTTGCACAGTACTATATCTATCTATCTATCTATCTATCTATCTATCTATCTATCTATCTATCTATCTATCTATCTATCTATCTATCTATCTATCTATCTATCTCTATGTATCTATCTACACAGTATCTATATATAACATCTATAAAATGGGGCAGACTTGATGGACCAATTGGTCTTTTTTTTGCCATCACTCTTCTTTGTTTCTTCTATGTTTGCAGTCCCCCACTGCCTTACTTCCTGTTTGATACTCTACAGGAAGTGGGGGGAAATCTCTCTAATACAAGGACAGTTATGCCGCGTACACGCGGCTGGACTCGCGAAAGGTCTAAACTCCGTCGGCATTCTAAATCTGAGTCCGTCGGAAATGTCGACAGAAAACGTCTGATGGGGCATACACATAGTCAGAATGCAGGACCGAAAGCTCCCATCTGACTTTTTCTGTCGGGAAGTCCGGCCGTGTGTACACGGCATTAAACACCATATTAGTAGAGTGGAGCTGAGTTATGACGGCTGAAAGGTATGTATTGCTGTCTCCCTAAGTGGGGAGATTCATTCTCATTTCCTGCAAGTCAGGATGTAATGGGGTGTCACTGGGACAGGAAGTGAGGGAAATCACCCCCAATGGAGATTTGTAACCTCCCTCCACTACTCCACCATCTCTCTCCACTACCCAAAACAATTTTTTTTGAGAAGAATTTAGGTTAAATGTTTTAGATATTTTTTCTGAACATACATTATTGGTTAGATATGTTACAATGTTTTTTTTTTTATGTGGCTGCTTTCAGAGCCTCCCACGAGGATTGTCTTTCCGGAGGCCCGCACACAAGAACTGGAATATCTGACGGGAGAGAGGGTGGAGCTGACAATCGAGGTGTCACGTAGCAATGGCGCTGTGCGTTGGTTTAAAGATGGACTGGAAGTAGATGAAGATGACAATCTGCAGCTGATCACAGACGGGCCCCGCCGATGCTTGATTTTGGAACGGTCCGCGGTAGACGATTCTGGGGAATATATCTGTGACACTGACAGTGACTCGGTCACTTTTGATGTCAAGGTCTCAGGTAAGGCAAAAAGGAGGAGTAAAAATGGTTATGACTACATGAGCAAAGCACAGATTCACTTTTGGATGAACCCTTTATCCTCGAATCTAACACTAAAAAGTACTATTAGTAGAACTGTAGACAGAAATGTTTTTTTGTTTTTTTTTAATTTTGGATAGAGTAAGACCCCTTTCACACTGGAGGTGTTTTTCAGGTGCTTTTGGACTAAAAATAGCGCCTGTAAAGCGCCTGAAAAACGCCTCCCCTTCAGCCCCAATGTGAGAGTCTGAGTTTTTCACACTGGGGCGGTGCGCTGGAAGGACGTTAGAAAAAGTCCTGCCGGAAGCATCTTTGGGGCAGTGGAGGAGCTCCTCCACCGCCACTGCCCATTGAAATGAATGGGCACCACCACTGCTGAAGCACCTGCAAAGCACTTCGGCAGCAGCACTTTTCAGGTGCTATTGACCCTTTCCTCAGCCGCTAGCGGGAGTTAAAAGCACCCCTCTAGCCGCCGAAAAGCGCCGCTAAAATGGCGGAAAAGCGCCACTAAAACTAGCGTTGCTTTACCGCTAACGCGGCTGCGCTAGCAGCGTGAAAGGGGTCTTAGAGAGGGTTATTCCCCTGTCAGATTTTATTTTGCCATCTGTGTCCTTTTGGAGAGATTTCCCTTCACTTCCTGTCCCATAGCCAAAACAAGAAGTGAGAAGAAATCCCTGCAAATTAGAAGAATCCCTTGGGGCCCTCCAGGTCACACCAGAACTAGCGTCCCCATTGGAGGATTTCCCCTCTGTTAACTTTCTGGGACAACCCAAAATTTAGTTTTTTCTTTACGTTCTATGATAACGGTAAACAGGACAAATAGAGGGGGTGAGTCATCCTAATGAGGGCACAGACAGCAATAAAAACCTGACAGGGATTCTAATCCCTCTCCAATCTATCCAAGCCTTAAAAAAAAAGTTTTGCCTTTAGTTATACTTCAACATTTAAAGTTTTTCTAAAGTCAGAAGGTTTTTTTATCTTATGCATTCTATGTGTCCAGCAGCCCTCATCAGCCCCCCTAATACATACCTGAGCCCCATCTCGATCCAGCGATGTTGCAGGAGAGACTCAGCAGCCCGGGACTCTCCCTCCTCATTGGCTGAGACAGCAACAAAGCGCCTTTGGCTCCCGCTGCTGTCAGGCAAAGTCAGTAAGCCAATGAGGAGAGAGAGGGGGCGGGGTTAGGCCACGGCTCTGTGTCTGAATGGACACACGGAGCTGTGGCTCGGCTTGGGTGGCCCCATAGCAAGCTGCTTGCTGTGGGGGCACTCAACAGGAGGGAGGGGCCAGGAGCGCCGGCAAGGGACCCCAGAAGAGGAGGATCCGGGCTTCCCTGTGCAAAGCCATTACCCAGAGCAGGTAAGTATAACAAGTAACTTATGGGCACTGATTAGGTGTCACTGATGAGGAGGCACTAATATGGCACACTGATGGGCACTGATAGGTGGCACTGATTAGCATTGAGAGGTGGCACTGGTGGGCACTGATAGGTGGCAGTGGTGGGCACTGATGAACAGCACTGGTGGGCACTGATAGGTGGCATGGGTAGGCAGCACTGTTGGGCGGCGTTGATGGGCACTGATGGGCAGTGCTGATGGGCACTCATATGAGGCATTAACGGGCATTGATGGGCAGCACTGATGAGCAGGCACTGATGGGAGGCACTGACTGGCATCACTTATGGGCACTGATTGGTGGCACTCATGGGCACTATTGGGGCTTTTCTGTAATCAGGGCACTGATGGTCAGAGCCCTGATTACCTGCCCAGGTGACGAGATGCCACTGATCGGCACTCTGTCAGTGTGAGGCGAGGGGAGCCGATAAACGGCACTTCCGTATTTACATGTGACAGGCTTTGATTGCACAGAGCCAATCACATGGATAAAAAGCCACGGCTCTTTACAGAGATCGGTGTCACACCGTGTCCGAGCAACACAGGGCGGCTGCGATTGCCGAGCTGCGCGCCCCAGTGGGCATGCGATAGCACCATTCTGGGGCGCCATCATATGACGTCCTCCCAGAATAAGAGCCGCACCTTCCCTCCGTCATTTGATGGTGGGTGGCAAACGGTTAAGTGGTTTGTCTCATCCATGTAAACTGAAACATTCTACTGGAGGGCTTGTGAAAAACAAAAGACTTGCTGTCTGAATCAGTAGATGAAAATAGAAGAAAGAAAAAAAAAGAAAACTAATACAGTCATCACATCTAAGAATTGCAATATAATAAATGTTTGCTTATGGGTTTAATACTGCTTGAATGATATGTGAACAAAGATGGTGCCGCCCTTCTGGAGAGAAAAGACATTTCTAATGCTAGGTCCACTTTAACCCTATCCCCCCCCCCTCTACCCTCACCCTCAGTACCCTGATTTAGAGAACCCTGCAGCCTAACGCAAAAACCCATGCAGATTTCTTCTTCCTGTATCACACACAGAGCCTCCGGCAAAGTTCGTACCCGGTGGATGCTCCCCGTCTGTGCTCCATGTGACAGAGGGTGACCCCTTAACTATAGTCTGTGAGCTGACACGCACCCCCGATGTCATTCGCTGGATAAAGAATGGTCAGAGGGTGACACCGGACGGCAACCTGACCATGGATGATGAGGACAAAAAGTGTACGCTGAGCCTGTTGTGCGCACAGGAGGACCATGCCGGACGGTATGAGTGCAATGTGGGGACCGACTCCTGCATTTTCCAGGTGCATGTGGATGGTGAGTTCCATCAGATCTGCTCTCTAAGAGGTGCCTTGTGTTGTGGTGTGACCTCATTGTCTTGTCTTCCAACTATCATGCATGGGAAACAATCATATCCTTTCATGCCAAATGTTTTAGTAGGGTTGAGCGAACCTGGATCTGCAGACCGATTGGCAGCTATTGGGCAATTGCCGTTGATCTTTGGATGACTTGTGAGCTAGTCATGAGGTCCTTTGTATCCATGGCCAGTACCCTTCCTGTGTGCAGAAGAAGCAGCTTTCCCATCTCAGGAGGTAGTGTGGTTCCCCTGCCCCACCTAATAAATTGGCCAAAAGGTGACTAACTCTCTTTTGTGTTAGGAGAACCTAGAACGAACCCACGTGAGTGAGCCCAACAGGAAGCTGTGAGCTTTACTGGGCCAAGCATAAGGCCAACAAGGTGTTCCCCACCTCAGTGGAATGCCCTGGTCACAGATAATTGGCTCAGTATAGTATTCCTGGTAGGCTCGCTTAGGTGAATTCGGACTAGGTTCACCAAAGCTCATCTCTAATCTCCACCATGAAAGGACAAATTGGCTGAGTTTGCCCCACCAAGCCAGGACTGTTCCCAGTCTTTCCCTGACCTACCAGCTCCTTTAGCGGTTCACTCCATCCAGATTTTTGGACCTACCAAGCAGATCGGGGGTTAAGTCTGCAGATAAAGTGGATTCACTCATCAGATGAAGTCATGGCCAGTTGTAGTCACATTACGCCCTACACATCTGTTATACTTCATTTCAGATAAAGCCTTCATGCACATAGACACTTTTCCATCAATAGATAGAAAAGCTTTAGCAACCAAATTCCATAATGTTTCTGGACGAAAGACAGAAAAAAAAAGATGCACCAATTGCCATGAACTTCTTGAGTTCCATCTCCAGCCCACTCCAACCCCTTTTGTCAATTATCTGAGAACACCTACTTGGGACGAATGAGAGATTCACATCCCAGCTAGGCAGGGCAGGGTCCTAATTGTCTATCGAATACACCGAGCCCGATGTAAAAAAAAATTGTCCTTAGAAAAGCCAGCCACAGATTAATTGAAGTTCAGGAAGGACTGGCCAAGATTCAATTCATCTATGGGCAGGCTGATTATACCCAAATCGATCTATCCTTTATAAAGCTTGTCTGAGTTGTTAGAAAAAAGGGGGGTGTTGCACTCTGCAGATCTCAGTGAGGAGAGCTCTGAGAGCTGATTGGTGGGAAAAGACCCCCCCCCCTTCACACAGCTCACAGGAAAAGAGCTGAGGCTGTCAATCAGCTGGAGGTCCCTCCCCTGTCACCTTTTTTTCTCTTGGTGTCAGGAAAACTTGTCAGAAGTGACTCATGCTGATAGCAGAGGAAGGAAGCAGCCGACAGAAATGACACTTAGGGGGTTATTTACTAAAGGCAAATCCACTTTGCACTACAAGTGCACTTGAAAGTGCAGTCGCTGTAGATCCGAGGGGGACATGCAAGGAAAAGAAAAAAACAGCATTTTAGCTTGCACATGATTGGATGATAAAATCAGCAGAGCTTCCCCCTCATTTCAGATCTACCCCTTAGATTTAGAGCGATTGCACTTCCAAGTGCACTCTCAGTGCACTTGTAGTGCAAAGTGGATTTGCCTTTCGTAAATAACTCCCATAGTGCTCTTAATTGAGACAAGTACACACAATAGAGGGATATGCTTTGTTCATATTGCATGTCTGAAGTTTACAACCACTTTAAATTTCTCCTTGCAGCATCCTTTTAAATGTAAAATCTGCCCACACAGCCATGTCATTCATGCACAGGAAGTTGTAAGTGAAAATACTACAACTCCCATCTTCCACCAAGGCAAGGGGACTCGGTAGTTCCCTTTCCTTCATTGGATTTCAGGTCTATCAATCATGGAGGCATTACCTAGGGTGGTCTGCATGCAAATATATTCTGCATAGGAACACCCACTGCTCCAGATTGATTTCCACCCATCAAGGCATTTTGATATTTGCACAACCCTTCTCAAGAGCCAGCCCAATGCTTACATCAGGGAAGAGGGGTCTTGAGAGGAGAACTGAGTAAGACATGTGCACTGCTGCCGAAAAACTCGTTCATTTTCGATTTATTCAGGTTTTTTTTTTTTCGTTTTTTGGGTAATTCGTTATGATCGCAATTCGTAAATTCGAAAATTATGAATTTTCGAAATTACAATATTTGAATTTACGAATTTTAGAACGATTTTTCCAAAATTCGTAAATTTGTAGATTCTAAAATTTTAAAACTCGTAAATTCTAAAACTCGTAAATTTGAAGCTTCGTAAATTCTAAAATTTGTAAGTTCGTAAATTCGAAAATTCATAGTTTCGTAAATTCAAAAATTCATTATTTCGTAAATTTGAAAATTCATTATTTCGTAAATTCGAAAATTGCGAAATTAGAAAATCCGAAAATAAGAAAGAAAATTCAAAAGAACGAAATCCGAAAATTCTAAATAATAACTAACTAATAATAACTAACTTTTAAATTATAGGTACTGTATTGGAATTTCCTTTCAAATTTGAATGTGAATGTAACGAATCCAAATTTATCCAAAGTTACAAATTATCCAAAATAACGAAAGCTGCATCTAATCCAATGGAACAGAACGAACTAGTAATAAATAATAATAAAAAGTTTCTATTATTATTATTGATATTTATTATTATTAATGCATTACGTTTCATTCGTTTAGAGACGGCATTCATTATTTCGGATAATTCGTAACTTCGGATGAATTCGTATTCGTTACTTTCACTAACAGCCAAATTTGAAAGGAAATTCCAATACCTATAATTTAATACTTAATTATTATTTCAGATTTTCGAATTTTTGGGTTTTCAGACTTTCGAATTTACAAATTTTCGAATATTTGAATTTACCAATATTTGAAAAAAAGCGTTAATCCGGATGTTTCCAAATTAACAAATTTGTTGAAAAAAAAAACGAATTTCGAATCTAAACGAATTGCACATGTCTAGAACTGAGGCAGGGTGCTGAGATTTTTCTTCAGGTAGCTATCTACAGTACTGCGCCGGCCCCTCCCACCAGACATGATCTGCCTGCATTGCATAGAAAAGCACAGAGACATACCTCCCAACTTTTTGAGATGGGAATGAGGGACACCTATCAGCAAAAGTATGGAGGCAGAGGACACACCCCTTGCCACGCCCCCTTAAAGGAGAATTGTACAAAAAAAAAACAAGATTGGTTAAACCCACAAGTGCCTTTTTTTAACCACTACTATTCCTTTATATTGGCTTTTGGGATTTACAAATGCAGCAATTTAGGAATCAGATGAAAGGTTTAGCGCTGGAAAACACTTTTTGATAGATAAAAAGTGCATTTTTATATACAACTATATAGATCAGACCAAAATGAGGGACAAGTGAGGAGGAGTGAGGGACAGAGGGACATTGCTCCAAATCAGGGACAGTCCCTGGAAATCCGGGACAGTTGGAAGTTGTGAAAATGTAATGTTTTACAGCGCAGACACGGCGAGGCCTTTATGGTGTCTCGGGAGTCCCGGCAAAGTCTGCAGGAGACAGATATACAGCTCCAGCCCCCCCCCCCGAGGGGAGAATTACTGTCCTGGCACAGCGACTCCGCTTCGGAGATCCAGAGGCTTAAATCTTTCTTTAATTTATGAACTAATCTCCTTCCAGCCCAACGCTCCTCAGTGAGAGCCGCGTTCTCCAGCTCCATAAAACCTCCATTTCTCCTAGATAGATTCGGAGGAGTCTGATATAAATGTGTCTTTAAAAGTAATTAGAAGGCCACTCGGCATAAATTACAAATTGGATTACATAAAGGATTTTTCATAACACTCGTGAATAGATATTTCAAAGTTCCGGGAACTTATCAGAACAAATTATATTTAAAACGGAGCTGGGAGCGTCATTTCCCCGGCGCGGTTTTAGTCTTATTTACGTTCAAGTCATCCGAAAACATAAGACGGGGCTCGCTGGACTGCTGGCCGACTCCTCGGGGGGGGGGGGAGAAAAAAGGTCGGTGGGGGAGATTTAAAGGAACTGTCGCTTTTGTCGCTCTCCCTATAGCCCTGGTGCCCAACCTGCAGACCGAGGGCCGCATGTGGCCCTTTGGTATATGATATCCGTCCCTCCGCCCTCAGCTGTCTGTAATGGGAACATTGATTAGGGTAATAGCATTGATCTCATGTACAGTGCCTGGACAAAGTATTCATACCCCTTGAAATTTTCCACATTTTGTCATGTTACAACCAAAAACGTAAATGTATTTTTTCGGGATTTTATGTGATAGACCAACACAAAGTGGCACATAATTGTGAAGTGGAAGGAAAATGATAAATGGTTTTCAAATTTTTTTTACAAATAAATATGTGAAAAGTGTGGCGTGCATTTGTATTCAGCCCCCTTTACTCTGATACCCCTAACTAAAATCTAGTGGAACCAATTGCCTTCAGAAGTCACCTAATTAGTAAATAGAGTCCACCTGTGTAAAATGCAATCTTAGTATAATTACAGCTGTTCTGTGAAGCCTTCAGAGGTTTGTTAGAGAACCTTAGTGAACAAACTATCATGAAGGCCAAGGAACACACCAATCTTTAACCATCTCAAGGAGCACTGTTCAATCCATAATCCGAAAATGGAAAGAGTATGGCACAACTGCAAACCTACCAAGACATGGCCATCCACCTAAACTGATAGGCCGGGCTGCTACAAGGATTTTTGACACCCTAGGCGAAACCTAATTTTGCCAACCCCTTGACTCCGCCCCTGACTCCACCCCCCTTTTCCCTGCCCATGTATGCCCCAACTTTTTAATAACTGCTACCAATTTGGGGGTGGAGTCAGTCATCGGCCCAACGCATGATACTCATGCAGCGTATGTAGGAGCCTGAAGGTGGCAGCACCGGCATGGTGCCCCTGACTGATGTGCTCTCTAGGCCGATGCCTACCTCGCCTATAGGTAGCACCAGCCCTGTACAGGGGATATGTACACAGATAATCAAAACACTGATCATCAGTGCCCTGATGATCAGTGCAGGCTCATCAGTGCTGTCTATCAGTGCTGCCCATCAGTGCCACCTATCAATGCGGCCTCATCAGTGCAGCCTATCAGTGCAGCCTCATCAGTGCCCATCAGTGAAGCCTCATCAGTGCTGCTTCATCAGTGCAGCCTCATCAGCACACATCAGTGCAACCTATCAGTGCTGCTTCATCCATGCAGCCTCATCAGTGCCCATCAGTGCAGCCTATCAGTGCTCATCAGTGCAGCCTCATCAGTGCTGCCTATCAGTGCCCATTAGTGCAGCCTATCAATTCTGCCCCATCAGTGCCCATCAGTGCAGCCTATCAATTCCGCCTCATCAATGCCCATCAGTGCAGCCTCATCAACGCACATCAATACTTAATATATGTAATGTTTAATATATGTAATCCTTGGGAGGACTGTCAGGCTTATCAGTGCCCATCAGTGCTGCTTCATCAGTGTAGCCTCATCAGTGCCCATCAGTGCAGCCTCATTAGTGCCCATCAGTGTAGCCTATCAATGCCGCCTCATTAGTGCAGCCTATCAGTGCCCATCAATGTGATTCATTAGTGTAGCCTATCAGTGCAGCCTATCAGTGCCCATAAGTGTCGCCTATCAGTGCAGCCTATCAATGCCCATCAGTGCAGCCTACCAATGCAATTCAGTGCCACCTCATCAGTGCAGCCCTTCAGTGCTCATCAGTGCAGCCTATCAGTGCCACCCCATCAGTGCCTATATGTGCCGCCTATCAATGCCCATCAGTGAGGCCTATCAGTGCCCATCAGTGCTGCTTCATCACTGCAGCCTCATCAGTACAGCCTTTTAAATGCCGCCTCACATCAGTGCCCATCAGTGCAGCCTATATCAGTGCCCATCAGGGCAGCCTATCAATAGTACCTATCAGTGCAGCATATCAGTGCAGCCTATTAGTGCTGCTTCATCAGTGCCTATCAGTGCAGCATATCAGTGCAGCCTATCAGTGCTGCTTCATCAGTGCCCATCAGTACAGCCCATCAGTGCCGCTTCATCAGTGCCCATCAATTCAGCCTATCAGTGCTGCCTCATCAGTGTCCATAAGTGCTGCCTATCAGTGCCCATCAGTGCAGCCTATCAATGCCCATCAGTGCTGCTTCATCAGTGCAGCCTCATCAGTGCAGCCTACCAGTGGCCATCAGTGCAGCCTCATCAGAGCATATCAGTAAAGGAAAAAAATTACTTATATGCAAACATTTATAGCAGAATCTTACCTCCTACTTGGAGCCATTACAGTCTGTAGTTCCATTCATTTTCAAGGCAATACCATCCCTCCGGAATACATTACCCATAATTCTTTTCAGTACATCATCCAGGAGGGAGGGGGAGGGAGGAACACGGTGCTCTGTTCTCTCCCCTATGTACTGCCACTGCTGGGAGAGATATGAGGAGGGAGCAGACATAAATGCTGCCCTCTTGGTTCCCTATGCAGCACTTGGAGGACGAGATAGCAGGCACTGAGCTCAGCCTGCTCTCCAACAACACAGCCACGGGGGGTAGGGACACAGGAGGGGCACAACCCATGTCACAGCCTGCCCTGTCACAACCCACAATAGCCACTCTGCAGAGCAGTGGCTCCAGTGGCAGGGTGGAAGGACAGCCCGCAGCTCGCCTCTCCCGTGTCACAACGTCACTGCCTGGGTTCTCTGGGCTGGTACCTACCTTGCCTATAGGTAGCGCCCGCCCTGCTGACAGGCGGGCAAGGAGGGCATTAATCAGAAAAGCAGCCAAGAGGCTCATGGTAACTCTGGAGGAGCTGCAGAGATCCACAGCTCAGGTGGGAGAATCTGTCCACAGGACAACTATTAGTCGTGTTCTCCACAAATCTGGCCTTTATGGAAGAGTGGCAAGAAAGCAGGGACAGGGAAGCTGGTCAGAGTTGATGGGAAGATGGATGGAGCCAAATACAGGGCAGTCTTAGAAGAAAACCTGTTATGGCCTGCAAAAGACTTGAGACTGGGGTGGAGGCAGGGGCGGACTGACCATTAGGTCACTCGGGCGCCGACCGAGGGCCCGGTGTCCAGCAGGGGGCCCCACAGTGTTGCCAAACGCCCGTAGAATTAACCGCTTTTTGAAGCTGCCCGTAACGGCGTTATGGGCATCGGTGCCCATAAAAAAGATGGCCGCGAGCCGACCATGGAACTGCGCATGCGCCGCTCCGAAGCCGGCCGGGCTCGTGAAAGCTCGTCCGCGCTCGGCCGGGCGGCGCATGCGCAGTAACATGATGGCGCCGACTGGCGCCATTTTCAAATAAACGCTCGGGACACACTATGGCAGAGGAGACAGAGACAGAGAAGCCGAGCAGGGGTGAGGACTGAGGAGGAAGAGGAGAGTAAAACTGTGGGGAGTGAGAACGGGGGACATCAGTGGGAGCCCGGAGGCGGTAGAGGGTGAAGCTGTGGCATGCAGGAGAGGGACAGAGACTGATGTGTTCTGTCCACCATCATATTACTTCTCCACATCAGTGCTGTGTCCTCCTCCTGTGCCCATTTCACCTCTCCACAGGTCAGGGCAGCACAGTGCTGCCCTGATCTGTGGAGAGGTGAAAGTGGCACAGGAGGAGGACACAGCACTGATGATGTGGAGAAGTAATATGATGGTGGAAAGAGGAGGAGGCTACTGTGAGGGGGTGAGGAGGACACTATCATGTCCGCAACCTCTGTCCACCTCCTGAAGTATGTCCGCAACCTCTGTCCACCTCCTGAAGTATGTCCGCAACCTCTGTCCACCTCCTGAAGTATGTCCGCAACCTCTGTCCACCTCCTGAAGTATGTCTGCAACCTCTGTCCACCTCCTGAAGTATGTCTGCAACCTCTGTCCACTTGCAGTATATCTGCAACCTCTGTCCACTTGCAGTATATCTGCAACCTCTGTCCACTTGCAGTATGTCTGCAACCTCTGTCCACTTGCAGTATATCTGCAACCTCTGTCCACTTGCAGTATGTCTGCAACCTCTGTCCACTTGCAGTATGTCTGCAACCTCTGTCCACCTACTGCAGTATGTCTGCAACCTCTGTCCACCTACTGCAGTATGTCCGCAACCTCTGTCCACTTGCAGTATGTCTGCAACCTCTGTCCACTTGCAGTATGTCTGCAACCTCTGTCCACCTACTGCAGTATGTCTGCAACCTCTGTCCACCTACTGCAGTATGTCTGCAACCTCTGTCCACCTACTGCAGTATGTCCGCAACCTCTGTCCACTTGCAGTATGTCCGCAGCCTCTTTCCACTTGCAGTATGTCCGCAACCTCTGTCCACCTCCTGCAGTATGTCCGCAACCTCTGTCCACCTGCAGTATGTCCGCAACCTCTGTCCACTTGCAGTATGTCCGCAACCTCTGTCCACCTGCAGTATGTCCGCAACCTCTGTCCACTTGCAGTATGTCCGCAACCTCTGTCCACCTGCAGTATGTCCGCAACCTCTGTCCACCTCCTGCAGTATGTCCGCAACCTCTGTCCACCTGCAGTATGTCCGCAACCTCTGTCCACTTGCAGTATGTCCGCAACCTCTGTCCACCTGCAGTATGTCCGCAACCTCTGTCCACCTCCTGCAGTATGTCCGCAGCCTCTGTCCACCTCCTGCAGTATGTCCGCAGCCTCTGTCCACCTCCTGCAGTATGTCCGCAACCTCTGTCCACCTCCTGCAGTATGTCCGCAGTCTCTGTCCACCTCCTGCAGTATGTCCGCAGCCTCTGTCCACCTCCTGCAGTATGTCCGCAGTCTCTGTCCACCTCCTGCAGTATGTCCGGAGCCTCTGTCCACCTCCTGCAGTATGTCCGCAGTCTCTGTCCACCTCCTGCAGTATGTCCGCAGTCTCTGTCCACCTCCTGAAGTATGTCCGCAACCTCTGTCCACCTCCTGCAGTATGTCCGCAACCTCTGTCCACCTCCTGCAGTATGTCCGCAACCTCTGTCCACCTCCTGCAGTATGTCCGCAGTCTCTGTCCACCTCCTGCAGTATGTCCGCAGCCTCTGTCCACCTCCTGCAGTATGTCCGCAGCCTCTGTCCACCTCCTGCAGTATGTCCGCAGCCTCTGTCCATCTCCGGCAGTATGTCCGCAGCCTCTGTCCACCTCCTGCAGTATGTCTGCAGCCTCTGTCCACTTGCAGTATGTCCGCAACCTCTGTCCACCTCCTGCAGTATGTCTGCAGCCTCTGTCCACTTGCAGTATGTCCGCAACCTCTGTCCACCTGCAGTATGTCCGCAACCTCTGTCCACTTGCAGTATGTCCGCAACCTCTGTCCACCTGCAGTATGTCCGCAACCTCTGTCCACCTCCTGCAGTATGTCCGCAACCTCTGTCCACCTGCAGTATGTCCGCAACCTCTGTCCACTTGCAGTATGTCCGCAACCTCTGTCCACCTACAGTATGTCCGCAACCTCTGTCCACCTCCTGCAGTATGTCCGCAGCCTCTGTCCACCTCCTGCAGTATGTCCGCAGCCTCTGTCCACCTCCTGCAGTATGTCCGCAACCTCTGTCCACCTCCTGCAGTATGTCCGCAGTCTCTGTCCACCTCCTGCAGTATATCCGCAGCCTCTGTCCACCTCCTGCAGTATGTCCGCAGTCTCTGTCCACCTCCTGCAGTATGTCTGGAGCCTCTGTCCACCTCCTGCAGTATGTCCGCAGTCTCTGTCCACCTCCTGCAGTATGTCCGCAGTCTCTGTCCACCTCCTGCAGTATGTCCGCAACCTCTGTCCATCTCCTGCAGTATGTCCGCAACCTCTGTCCACCTCCTGCAGTATGTCCGCAGTCTCTGTCCACCTCCTGCAGTATGTCCGCAGCCTCTGTCCACCTCCTGCAGTATGTCCGCAGCCTCTGTCCACCTCCTGCAGTATGTCCGCAGCCTCTGTCCATCTCCGGCAGTATGTCCGCAGCCTCTGTCCACCTCCTGCAGTATGTCTGCAGCCTCTGTCCACTTGCAGTATGTCCGCAACCTCTGTCCACCTCCTGCAGTATGTCTGCAGCCTCTGTCCACTTGCAGTATGTCCGCAACCTCTGTCCACCTCCTGCAGTATGTCCGCAGCCTCTGTCCACCTGCAGTATGTCCGCAGCCTCTGTCCACCTGCAGTATGTCCGCAGCCTCTGTCCACCTGCAGTATGTCTGCAGCCTCTGTCCACTTGCAGTATGTCCGCAACCTCTGTCCACCTCCTGCAGTATGTCCGCAGCCTCTGTCCACCTGCAGTATGTCCGCAGCCTCTGTCCACCTGCAGTATGTCCGCAGCCTCTGTCCACCTCCTGCAGTATGTTCGCAGCCTCTGTCCACCTGCAGTATGTCCGCAGCCTCTGTCCACCTGCAGTATGTCCGCAGCCTCTGTCCACCTGCAGTATGTCTGCAGCCTCTGTCCACCTCCTGTAGTATGTCCGCAACCTCTGTCCACCTGCAGTATGTCCGCAGCCTCTGTCCACCTCCCGTATTATGTCCGCAGCCTTTGCCCCTCTCTGCTTCCATCCCAGGGATCCCTCTCTGCTTCCATCCTAGGGGTCCAGGGGTGTACACATGTTGCAGCCTCAGCAGAAATTATACACCCTGTCACGCTTGGCATGGGGCTTGCTCTGCAAAGGTTGTGCAACCTTATGCAGTACAGCGACCAAGCGGCTAAAGCAGGCTATAAGGAGGTGTTGTATTGCCTCATCACATAACCTGCTTTAAGCCCTTGGATCCCACACTAGCATGCTGCTACTGCGTGCATTACACATGGTTGCTGGGTGTTTGCAGAGTGGCCCTATTTACTTGATTGGGTCACGATCACCCACCAAAAGCAACAGGGGGTATAATTCCTGCCGCAGCATGTGTACATCCTCAGCTGCTGCCTCTGCAGCTAAAGGGGGTAGAGACCAATGTATGTAATGTGTGGCAGGGACACAGGGGGGGCCCCATGGTCTCCTATTGCCCGGGGGCCCCATGAGTTGTCAGTCCGCCCCTGGGTGGAGGTTCACCTTCCAGCAGGACAACGACCCTAAACATACAGCCAGAGCTACAATGGAATGGTTTCGATCAAAGCATATTCATGTGTTAGAATAGTTCAGTCAAAGTCCAGACCTAAATCCAATTGAAAATCTGTGGCAAGACTTGAAAATTGCTCTTCACAGACGCTCTCCATTCAAGAGCTTGAGCTATTTTGTAAAGAATGGGCAAAAATGTCACTCTCTAGATGTACAAAGCTGGTAGAGACATCCCCAAAAAAACTTGCAGCTGTAATTGCAGAGAAAGGGGGTTCTACAAAGTATTGACTCAGGGGGGCTGAATACAAATGCACACCACACTTTTCACATATTTATTTGTAAAAACGTTTGAAAACCATTTATCATTTTCCTTCCACTTCACAATTATGTGCCACTTTGTGTTGGTCTATCACATAAAATCCCAATAAAATACATTTTCGTTTTGGTTGTAACATGACAAAATGTGGAAAATTTCAAGGGGGTATGAATACTTTTTCAAGGCACTGTAACATATGCCCAGTTTTGTATTCTGCAGCATAGCCCCAGCCACATAAGTAGCATGTCCACACTCTCCGACCCTCATTTCCTCTATTAGGCCAGCCATAGATGGATCGATTCTCCCCTGAACCGAGTCCCAACTGAACCATCCAAAATTTAATCCCACCCCCCCCCCAGGAGAACACAATCGATTCACAGGATGGATATCCCCATCAACCCAGTCAGGGTTGATGGGGGATTTGAGCGATAAGCAATCACATCATGTATGGCCTGCCTTAGGTCTGCAGTTTCTGACAGTCCTCTCAAGCATACCTCCCAACTTTCTGAGATGGGAATGAGGGACATCTATCAGCAAAAGTATGCAGGCATAGGACACACCCCTTGCCACGCCCTCTTAAAGGAGAAATGTACAAAAAAACAAGATTGGTTAAACCCACAAGCGCTTTTTTTTACCACTACTATTCCTTTATATTGGCTTTTAAAATTTACAAATGCAGCAATTTAGAAATCAGATGAAAGGTTTAGCACTGGAAAACACTTTGAGATAGATAAAAAGTGCATTTTATATACATCTATATAGATCAGACCAAAATGAGGGACAAATGAGGAGGAATGAGGGACAGAGGGACACTCCCTCGAAATCAGGGACAGTTGGGAGTTGTGTATATCTGACAAGTTAACACTAATACTGTATACTACACACACAATTTTACATATTTACAGCTTTTGCCAACATGGAAGATCCAAATTCTTTGACAAATTTTACCCACCAAAACTTCCCACACATATGGTGAAGCATGTTGAATAATGAGTGATCTTTTTGTGTTTAGGACCCCCAGGACCCTCTCCTTGTGTTATAAGTCATGCATGTGATGTGATCTGGTCTCTAACGGTGACCATGCACTCTTCAATAAATTATTGATTCCTTTTCCGATCAATCACTTCCGATAGGAATAATCAATCTATAGTCCTCAACTCATTCGATCGATATTCAACACACGGTAAAGTGGATTTTGAATAATAGTTAAAGCAGAATTAAGCCCCCAAATCAAACTTTTTCTTATTATTGCAGCTTACCATTTCTTACATGTGATGGCTGTAAATGGTTATAAAGTATTAGCTGGAGTTTGGCTTCAATTTTTGAATGTATCCAAATCTGCTAGCACATCTGACACTCCCCTCCCCCCACAATGATAATGCTGTTGCCCAAAGGTGCCTCCTCTGCTCCTTCATCCAGAGTGGGGGCGCTCTAATACAGGAGGTGTGTTGCTGGCCAGATCAACAGGTGAAAACAGAGGGGAAAATCCAAAGAAAAGTAATGCAGCCACCACATCTAATGATTGGTAAGCTGCAATATATTAAGTTTATTGTGTTTAATACTGCTTTTAGATACAATCACAAGTCATCCATCACATCTCTGTGTTCCATCATGTAATCTCATAATCTGATCTATGAAAATACAATTATAGTCATGAACAAAGTATCTCAGTGTTGCCAATTAATGCAAAACGATCAATAATTTTCCACCCTGGCTGTCCAAGTCAGTTTGATCGAATCTGACTGTTTGATTGGCTGCTGGTTCTATACATTCGACCAAACTATTATCTGATCGATATGCAGAATCGAAGCATGTATGGCCGCCATAAGTGACTTGTTGTCATACTGATTCACTGTTCCATGTTAGAGCTTTAGACTGTGCCCATCCTATTTCTTTATATGATTCATTTGTATAGTACATCGCTGTAATAAAAAATCGATTGTAATTCATAGTTGTGTTTATTCATCTAGATGGGAAACTGTCATCTAAATGGTGAATTAGAGGTCAGGCAGGTGACAAAGCAGCAGCTGTGGGACTTTACCTGACCGCTGACTCCCAAGGTGGAGATGCTTAGGAAAGTGGAATAAAGCTTAATTCCCGAGATGCTTTATTTCCATAGTTACATTGGTCCAGCTTGGACCTACTGTATGTACAGTAAGTGTACATATTCCCTACCTGGCTGATCCTTCTGGAAGCAGAAAACCACTGTAGTAGTCGTTGCTACTACAATGATCCTCGCTGTCTTCTGCGTTCTGTTCTGAGTGGCTACCCTGCTTCTTAGTGAACACAATGGGTCACTCACTCGCGCTTGAGCAGCTTGAATACAAGGCATTCACTGATTGGATGATATGGGGATTGTGACATCACCACCCTGCCTCTCCACCTCGTCCAATTAGAAAATACCTTGTATCCATGGAGAAGAACACAAGGTGTTCTCTAAATGGTGCCTGTGCCAAGTGAGTAGGGGCAGACGCTCAGCACGGGGCCTGGAAGACAGCAAGGGTCACAGTTTTGATTTAAATGGCCCTTTATACATTGACATATCTCCTTAGACCCAGTCTGTCCAGACAGTATGGTCAATGGCTGACTTGGCATCCACAGGCAGCTTAAAGTGATTGTAAAGTCTCGTTTTTTTTTTTTCTGAAAAAATATCAAACATGTTATACTTACCTCCTCTGTTGCAGTGGATTTGCACAGAGCAGCCCTGATCCTCCTCTTCTCGGGTCCCTTTTCCCTGCTCCTGGCCCCTCCCTCCCTTTGAGTGCCCCCACAGAAAGCAGCTTGCTATGGGGGCACCTAAGCCGAGCTGCAGCTCCATATGTCCATTCAGAAATGGTGCTGAGGTTTGGCCCCTGATTGGCTAACTGACTTTGACAGCAGTGGGAGACAATGGCGCTGCTATCAGGAGGGAGAGTCCTGGACGGCCGAGAAACTCGTGGACATCGCTGGACAGAGATGGGACTCAGGTAATTAGGGGGGGGGGGAGATAAGATAAAAAGCCTTCTGCCTTTACAATCACTTTAACTCTTCATTAGGACATTGACATTGAATCCAACACAATTTTACTTTATCTAATTGCAGTACAGAGGATGTTTTTCAAGTCCTTTCAAGTGTAAGAAGACAATGACTTTCCTAAGCCCTATCTCTATAAAGTGCTAACACAGAGAACACTTGGAAGAAACAGGAAGGGTCTAGCTAGGACTAAACTAACTAGCACTAAACAGAAGGGGAGGACAGAGGGAGGAAAGAGGGAGAAACCAAAATCACATAGTAAGCTGCTTTAGGCTGGGTTCACTTCACTTCATTTCCAATTCGCAATAGCAGGAGATTTTGACCGACTCTCTACGGAGCCGGTTCACATATCTCTGCTGCGGCTCTGGTGCGAATTTGCACAGGAGTCCTGTGCGTCTTTTGGTCCGTTTCAGGTCCGAATTCAGCCAAATATTCATCCTGAAATCGGACCTGAAGCGGTGAACCAGGACGCACCGGACCCCTGCTGTGAGCCACAGTTGGCGATAGTGTGAACCCCATACACACTAATAGATTTTCTGCAGATTTTGTCTTCAGATTTACCAAAACCATATAATATGAGGTCATGACTAGTGTAGTCCAGATGTACCCCATCTTATCCCTTACTGTTAGCCACCAATACTCCAACCCTTTTACCATCCTAAAATAATGAGACCGCACCTTTTCTTCTGGAGTATAAATGGCCATAACAGCCTCTTTTATTAAACAACTGTATAAATACCTTCAATATCAACTTAAATATATAAATAACATATAAACTCAGAAAACAACATGTTTTAACCCAATCTGTTGGTCAATGACGGAGCTACCCCCTTTTTCACCACATATCCAATCAGTACACTGCAGGAACCATGTTTCAAAACTGATAAGGCCTCCAGCTGTGCCGCTCGGAGACAACCCCCTCCCGCAGTGCAACATACCGGTATTCCTTTCGGGAATACACAGGAGGGGCCATACTATTGATGACCCCCCACCCCTTTTTCCACATTTTTTTTACTGCTACCGTCACCGACCAACAGCAAAAACCAGCCCCTATCCAGCAGTCATGACGACCAACTTCATCCGATCCTGAAAAATAATCACACACATTAACAACAATAACAACACATTACACAGGGAGGGAGGGTGGGAAATTCTGCCTCCTCTTGTCTCCTTCCCAGCTCACTGCTCCGCTCTTGCTCCGCCCCTCCTTTATATTGCCACTCCCCCCTACTTTCCTGTTATCTCCTCCCCACCTCTCCATTGAAACATGGTTTCAATGGTTTTGGTAAATCTGAAGACAAAAATCTGCAGAAAATCTAATAGTGTATATGGCGCCTTACACAGATTTGGGTCTAAGGAGGTATGTCAATGCATAGACAGCAGGGTCACCTGCTAACTTGGCACCATCCAAAGGCAGATTAACTCTTCATTAGGACACAGATGATGAATCCAGCACAATTTTACTTTATCTAATTGCAGTACAGAGAAGACAATGACTTTCCTAAGACCTGTCTCTGCAATGTGCTAACACTGACTGAGAACTGAGAGAACATGGGAGGGTCTAGCTAGGACTAAACCAACTAGCGCTAAACAGAAGGTGAGGACAGAGGGAGAAACCATAAGCAGCTTTATGCACATATCTCCTTAGACCCAGTCTGTTCCAACAGTATGGTCACCTGCTGTCTCGGCACCGTCCACAGGCAGCTTATTATTATTATACAGGATTTATAAGCGCCAACAGTTTACGCAGCGATTTACAATATAAAAGGAGACAATACAGTTACAATACAATAAAATACAAGAGGATTAAGAGGGCCCTGCTCAGAAGAGCTTACAATCTAATAGGGTGGGGCCGGTGGCACAAAAGGTTGTAACTGTAGGGAATGAGCTGATGGAAGTGGTAGCAGATTAGTTGGAGAGGTGATAGGCTTTCCTAAAGAGATGAGTTTTCAGGGAATGCCTGAAGGTAGCAAGAGTAGGGGATAGCCGGCCCAGTAGAGGTAGCGAGTTCCAGAGGATGGCAGATGCTCTGGAAAAATCCTGGAGACGAGCATGAGAGGAGGAGACAAGAGGGCTTGAGAGTAGGAGGTCTTGAGAAGAGAGGAGAGGGCGATTTAGGTGATGTTTGGAGACAAGATTGGTGATGTAGCTCGAGCAGTTGTGGTTAGTATTTTAAATTTCATTCGCTGGGTGATTGGGAGCCAGTGTAGGGATTGGAGTAGAGGGTTGGCAGACGCTTAGCGGTTGGTAAGATGGATAAGTCTGGCAGCAGCATTCATGATAGACTGAAGAGGGGATAGACTATGGAGAGGCAGGCCAATGAGAAGGGAGTTGCAATAGTCAAGGTGAGAGATAACGAGGGAGTGAATGAGGAGCTTTGTGGTTTCATTTGTTAAAAAGGGGCGAATTTTAGAGATGTTACAGAGGTGAATTCTACAAACGTTTGACAACGATTGGATTTGGGGCTGAAAGGACAAGTCAGAGTCTAGGATTACCCCGAGTACCCTGGCGGGAGGGGAGGGACTAATGGTTGCATTGTTGATTTTGATGGAATAGTCATGGAGGGGGGCACGAGCGGGGGGCAATATTAATAGCTCAGTTTTAGAGAGATTTCGTTTAAGGAAGTGGTGTGACATCCATGCTGATATGTCAGTTAGTAAGTTAGTAATGCGAGAGGAGTGAGGTGAGGAGTAGACAGATAGATATGGGTGTCATCGGCGTATAAGTGGTATTGGAAGCCGTGGGCATTTATCAAGTGACCAAGGGAGGAGCTGTAGATAGAGAAGAGAAGGGGTCCAAGAACAGAGCCCTGGGGGGGCCCCAACAGAAAGGGGAAATGGAGAGGAGGAGACAGAGTTGTAGGTGACACTGAAGGAGCATTGTGATAGGTGGGCAGAGAACCAGGATAGAGCAGAATCTCGGAGGCCAAGGGAATGTAGTTTATTGAGAAGGAGCAGGTGGTCAATAGTATCAAAGGCCACAGGGAGGTCAAGTAGTAGGAATATGGAGTACTGGCTGTTGGTTTTAGCAGTTAGTAAATCGTTAGTAAGTTTTAGTAAGGCAGTTTCCGGAGTGCTGCGAGCGAAAGCCAGACTGTAATGGGTCAAGAGCTTAACTCTTCAATATTACACAAAAGTTGAATCGACCACAATTTTACTTCAGCTAATTGCAGTACAGAGGATATTTTTCCAGTCCTTTGAAGTGTTAGAAGACCACGGCTTTTTTTCAGCAGGAACTAGGGGGAACTCAGTTCCACCACCTCTGGCTCAGGTCTTCTGCTCCCTGCTCACCACTATCACTTGGTAACACTAAAGTCCAGCTTCTGCATGTACAAGTGATAACTTATCTCCCAGTAGCTCCCACAGGTCAGATCTCCTGCGCAGATCCCACTGAGTGCCGCACAGGGACAAGGGAGATACAGAACAGGTGCCCAGGGTTCAGTGCAGTCATGGGCTGGAGAGGGTGTGTGGTAGGCTGCACCCTCTGTGGTCTCCATTTTTTTCCCTGGTGACCAGTTGTTGATGCTCCCTTGTAAGTGATTGTAGTATAGTATAGTATGCTGGGAGGTACTACAGCCGGATAGGTGCTTCAGCTTAATATTGCAACAAAGGTAAGAAATATGACAGATGGTGGAGCTTTTAAGGAGGGGAGAGAAGATGAGGGCAGTGGAGGGAGGGGGTTGTATGCACTATTTCATGCCATTTGGCAGGTATGTGTGTGTGGCGGGCATGGTTGAGTCCCTGCACCTATTCTCTGAGAAAAAAAAGCCCTGAAGAAGACAATGGCTTTCCTAAGACCTGTCTCTGCACAGTACTAACACTAGATAAGGAATTGGAAATTGTGTCCAGCAAATTGACAACATAATTAAAAAATTGCACAAATGTATTGATACTAAATAATTTTATTAGGAGGGAGTCCTACCACTCCTGCCAATACATTTTTTGTACAGGTTATGGTTTTAAATATTGTACTGTTGGGTATGTGAATACATTTATATTTTTTTGTATTAATAAATTTGTACATTTTTTTCATGTATGTTGTAAATTTTCTCAGAATCTCTAAAGTAATTTTCCAGTTCCTTATCTACTATGCTACTAGGATGTTGTGCCATTTATAAATAGCCCACATGTTATTTCAACAATAGAAGTGCACTAACTGAGGCAACATGGAAGAATTGGGAAGGGTCCATCTAGGACTGAACTAACTAGCACTAAACAGGAGGGTGGGACAGAGGCAGAAACCAAAATCACATAGTAAACAAGTTGAAGTGGCTGAACACTTCCCCTAGATGTCAGCATACTACCAAAAAAAAAATAACCTGATGCACTTCAATACGACACTTGTAAATGGGACAGAACATTCACTGTAGTATTAGTGACTATTACAGTTATTCTCTGCTTCCCCAGGGATTGGCCAGGTATGGAACATGTATGCTGGACCAATGTAACTATACCAAAAAAAAAATACATATGTGGAATTCAATTTTAATAACACTGGAACCCTGAAGTTGTCATCCAATTGTAAAGCTGGCCATACACTGTCATAAATAGATTGGACAGTGTGCCTGTAGTACTGATAGAAAAAGAGACGCAGCACAAAAAATGATGTCTTATATATATTCTATACTTGCACAATGGTATGACAGTTTCCCATTCACAAAACCAAAGTCTTTTTCACGATCAGTTGGAATTTGGTGTGCTATCTGTAAAGCAGAATGTGTTTGCCAATTGATTGAAAGAGGAATTAAAGAGGTTTTCCAGGTTTCTTTTTAAAATAAAAGTTGCAAACAATTTTTACATTTTCAGAAAGTTTTTCTGTTTCAATCCCTTTTTATTTGTTTTACAAAATAGAGTAATACAATTTAGTATACATTTTTACATTGTTGAGGCTATCATGAACGGTAAAGGCATACAGTAGTATCAGAATTGAGGGATATTGGTATAGTCCCATATCTAAACCAGGTAGTACTCGCAATCATGGAGCTGCCTGGGAACAGTCCACAGGTTCAGTAGCCGACTAGAAGCAAGGGACTAACCCAGGGGTACAAACCCAGAATGATCCCATCAAAAATATTAACAATGTAAATTCAAAGATATAACAGTTTCCATATTGTGATAAACCTCTGATAGGACCAGAAGTCGGGATATAGGACCCAGAATTATTATCAAACACAATTTAGAAAGAAAGTCTCAAAAGAGCAAAAGCAGGAAAAGAAAAGAAGAGAAGGGGAAGAAGAAATATATGTCTAGACATCTAGAAATGTTCCTAAAGTTTTTATCTAACTTTTTGAAAAAAGGTACCATGAACATGAGTATAGAACATGACAGCATACAAGCGTTTGAAGGTAAAGGCACATACAAGTTACCATAGAACCCAAGAACAGAACCAAGAAGACACAAACAGTTGGACATCAGTATCAGGTGGTCGAGATAAAAAATTTAAACGGACGTTGTCCAAAATCACTCCTGAGGGGCCATTGTCTCTCAAGGCTTTTCTCTAGGCCAGCCATTCTTAATCAGGGTTCTGTAGAATCCTAGGGTTCCTCCAGGTATGGATAGGGGTTCCTTGAGCTGTGGATAACTTTGATCCCATCTGGTGGGGTCTGCATACTTCCATGTCCAATGCCACTTGTCAGAGCCAGTGACATGACTGCAAGGGTGTCGTTCTGGCCATCCCTCTAGCATTCTTCAGACTTACCACCACCAATGTAAGGGGCATTTTCCCAATGACCCAGGATAGACTAATCTTACCAGGGGTTCCCTTAAATTTGAAAACTGTTTTAAGCATTGAGAAAGGCTGGTCTAGGCAGAGTCTATGTCCTGGCCCGTCATGCCAAAGCGAGCCAGAGATGGATCAAGATATTGCAGGTTCAGCTGCCGAATTTCAAAACAACTATGGCCATTCCCGTTCGTGAGAAGTTATCTAATGATCAACTTCTGTTAGTGTATTCTGACAATGGAGCAGTCCCACTGTCAATACAATATCACAGAAACTGAGACAAAAAGAGAGGGAAAAAAGGGGAGAGGGGGTAGCCAGGGACATGGGAATGGGGGTGATTTGATCAGGAGGCTAACCCCCCCCCCCCCCCAGGAGTCCAACTCCAGAAAGTCCCTCACTTTGATAATGATCCTTGCACAGCTGGGTAAAAGGAATCAGCTCCTCAGGTCAAAAGACCTCAGTGGTCCACTCAAGGAGGGGTTTGCATTATACCCTTATATTCATTAGAGGATCTGTAATGTAACAATTTTTAAATTTTGTTGTAGCTTGTTAAGGATTTAAACACTGGAAATCTTGCGAGCTACCATTAACAAATATTAGGTTCTTATGTAGAAAGCTGCTAGCACTGATCACGTCCCATAAGGCTGTGCACTCAGGATATAAGTAAAAGAAAAAAGTGCTGCGCTAACTTCTATTGCTAAATTATTTCCTGTGCATTTCTACATATATCTATATATATATATATATATATATATACACACTCTAGACTATATCTGTAGCAAACCACATAAAGTGCTTTAGTGACACCACTAATTAACAAAAAAGTGACTCTGTGCAACTATATAGTGCAACATGTAAACTATTCATTAATTATTCCCTCTGCCTTTGTATACACACTCTGAAATATGTCCGTAGAAGACCACATACATACCGGGATTATGACATATCTTCCTCAGGGGGAAGCAAAGGAAAGGATACATTACTTCAGCGTTTCCCCTGATCCAGTAAAGAGTGCACTGTAGCACCCACGAAATGAGTTTAAAGCAGGTGGTAAGGAGGAAACGTATCGCCTCCTCATTGCCTGTCAAATGCTCTCTGAAAAGCGATCCAACTAGGATCGCTTTTTGAAGGAGCGTCAGTATAGCTGCATGTGTAAGAGAGCCCTTAGGAATTTGCAGTACTGTGCAATGATTTGTATTGCTGCAAATGGACAACATAATGTATGTTCCGCAATGTGGTAGACAGCTGAATTTCTTTTAAATAAAGTTTAATCTAGGCTCCTGAGAGGGTTCTGAACTTTCCCTTCATTATACAAGATATGTTCACATCTTATTTCTCCAAAAAGACACAGCAGCTTAATCCAAGGAAGTTTTATTTGTTAAAATGCAGTACATGAATGTTCACCGTCCATGTTCACCTCAGCCTTATGCCTGCTATGAAGGCTAGGAACCATAAAGTAGAAGGAAGGGGGTATATCTAAGAACTAAACCAACTAGCCCCGAGATGCAGGTAAACTGAATTGTACCATATACCAATTTAAAAATAACAAGTTGTACTACAATGAATTGCCACTAGATGTCAGCACCAAGATATTTATACATGCATAATGAAATCCAATGCAACAGTGATGGATACAGGATAAGTGCTCCAGAACAGCTGTCTTATTTAGCAATGGCTATTCATTTTTTTTTTTAGCTTGAAGGATATTATACTGAAAACTGGAAAACCTCTTTAAATTGCAATTAGATTCTGTCCCCTCTCCTTTACTGCCTGGGACACTAACTCCTCTTGGTGTTTGGTTCTTATAAGAGGCTGTAGTGGTGATCTTAGAGCGTGACCAGATCATGCCACGCAGGGTGTGCACTGTGTCTGAGGACCTCAGGCTGGCACTCCCCCTGTCCCGATCTGACGCTGAAGTGAGGTGGTACAAGGACGGCGAGCGGCTGAAAGACAATCCGCACATACTAGTGGAGGAGAGGGGAGCAGAGTGCTCGCTGACCATCCTGGGAGCGTCGCGTCATGACGCTGGCGAATATCTATGTGATGCCCGCAACGACAGCTTCAGCTTTTATGTCACTGTGGGAGGTAACAGGAGAGACGAAGAGGCACTGCAACCAACACCCTGACACCCCCTCCCCACCCTGCATCCCCCCCATAATATTTCCTATCCCTCCACCTCTCCACTCCCGCCACCCCTATACTGAGCTTCTCCTATGTGTTAAAGGTCAACTCCACCCATCAAAATCTGCTGGATGTTATCTTTAAAACAGTATCCTGCCCATTTTTTTAAAATTTGGAGATGACAGGCTGATATGCTAATGAAATGAAAATTAAACTAAATGGGTCAACTGTTGTCCAAAGAGATGCAGGCTTTTGTTAGAAGTATAGTCTAGTCAGAATTTAAAAATTAACTTTGCACATGTTGTCCTGCAGTGTGCATCAAGCCTATTTTTTACTGCAATCTGGTGATGCTGCATCACATCTGCCGTGGATGCTGGAACACATCTGCTATGATCCAGAAGTGCATCTACTGGGGATGTTGGATCACATCTGCGTGGATGCTGGAACACATCTGCTATGATCCAGAAATACATCTGCCGTGGATGCTGGAACACATCTGTTGTGATCCAGAAACAAATCTGCTGGAGATGCTGGTACACATCCGCTGTGATCCAGGAACACATCTGCCGGGGATGCTAGAACACATCTGCCGTGGGTGCTAGAATGCATCTGGCGAAGATGCTAAAACAGATCTGCTGTGATCTGATAACATCTGCAGGAGATGCCTGAGGAAACATATCTGCTGTGACTCAGGAACACATCTGTTGGAGATGCTGGAACATATCTGCCAGAGATGCTGGAACACATCTACTAGTGATGCTGGAACACATCTGCTCTGATCTGGGAACATGCCTGCTGGCAATGCTGGAATATTCTTTTTTGCTTTTTTCACAGAGAAAGCAAAATGTAAAAATAAAGGCTGGCTCCAGGGGTTACCTCCTGCTTTATAGAGCATGTAGGGGGATTAAACAAACTCAGTTTATGGTAAAAAAAAAAAGGGAGTGATTTTCCTAATGCTTTTTTAACACTTCCTGTTGTATCTTTGAGGGATTTACTTATACTTCCTGCCCTGGACATGCAGTAGGAAGTCATAGGAAATCTCTACAAAGTGATGGGGAAAAGTTTTGTGTTCCATTGACTGTGGTCACCAGTCTGGGCACTGTATCCTCAGTGCAGCTGAGCTCCCTCCCCGCTGTTGCAACTGGGTGGGAGGAACCTAATGAAGATTCAGAGTCACTAGTTCCCCATCAGGTTTGGTCTTCTGATTGACAGCAGGCAGTGGGTGGATCCAAAGCCAATAGACAGCCTGCTTTTGGCTATAGAATCCAGTCACTGCCTGCTTTTAATCATAAGTAGAGAGAGGACCTGATGGAGAACTAGTCCCTCAGCTCCCTCAGCGATGATAATCATACTGCCCTGCTATACAGCGTACAGGGTTTGGCACTTTGCCTGTCTCTGTACGCCAACGTAGAGTAGGACTTGCCTCCAGTTTCCTTACCTATGAACTGGAGGAAATCCTTTCTAAGTTTGGTGCAGCCAAACCGCTCTTTGCAAAAGTGGTGCTATTAAGAATTACCTGAATCTGTAGCACATTTCGGTAAAGCTACTGAACCTGGCGGCAGGGCTTTTTAAATCTGAGGCAGGACCATTTTCACCAGAAAAGTGGTGAAAATGCTTTTTATAGTCCCTTCATAGAGAGAATGTATCTCCCCAGCAGGACACAGGCAGCTGTATAAACCTAGATATATACAAAAGAGGTGCTAGTTCTTCTATTAATAATATCCAATATTGTAAAAGATCATTGTATTTATTGATCAAGATGATTTGCTTTGGGGAGGCTGCTCATATTTACCAGAACAAATGAGCAGCCTCTAGGTCTTGGGAAAAGTCCAACTATATAAAAAGCAATAAGGGTGACACACCTATGACCAAAGATTAGAAAACTATATTTTACTAGCTATTTAGTAGAAAAAGATTTCCAATGCCTTTTATTAGGGCTTATGTATTATGATTGGAAAGAATTGGATTGAAAGTTGTTTCTACAAAGATAAGGCATTCACGTCTAGCGATTTGGGATCAAGGGCAGAATCGCTGTGATTCTGCCCTCAATCCCAAATTGCGTGGCAATTGCTGCACAACGTGCATCGCATGTTTTGGTGCCATTATCCCTTAATGGCACCCCAAAAGCAATGCAATTCTGCTGCGGCAATCGGGGCTTTTTAAAATTGAAGCTTGTCACCCGCAATTGAGCAGGAACTACTTTTCAGGTGACAAACCCACTTAGGGCAGCCTATTCAAGTGAATGGGTTGGCCCTATGCAAAACACAAAATCACGTACAAATCGCTCAGAAAAAATTGCGCGCTATGACAAATTGTAAAGGGGCCTAAAACATGCAACCAGAATAGAGTCGTCTTTTTCTACCAAATATCTAAAAAGACATCATTTTGGACTCTTTGACCGTTGCCATGGTGCTCGTACTGCTTCTTATATAATTGAGCTATAAAAACCAGAGAGAGGTTGTAACTCCTCCCCATTCAAACAAACAAAAGTCTAGGTATAAAAAATTTGCATAGGAAATGCCACTTAGCACCATCGCATGGCCAAATATGGTATTTTCTATTTTAAATCAATGAAAAACAATCAACTAGCACAGGGAATAGCCTAATAACATTAATTGTTTACCCCTATTTGTACAGAATGAATGTACGTGCACTTTCACTGGGTGACTTGCTATGCAAATTGTATATATATTCTCCCTCCAAAATATTGGCTATAGATACACTTTAATCACTTCCCGCCCAAGGTACTTCATATGACGTCATGAACTTTGAGCGGGAATATCTGAATGATGGGTGCAGCTACAGGCATCATCCAGATATCATCTTTTTCAGCCGGCGATTCTGTGCACCGTAAGAACAATCATAGTGGCAGTTCAGCCGCTTGATCGTTCTTACAGGGGGCAGGAGGGGATGTCCCCCCTCCCGCCACCCTCTGGTGCATGCGATTGGCGAACCGGAAAACGAATTGGTCGCTGCCGGAAGTTACCATAGATATTCCTGGAGAACAGATGGTCCCCAGTCATCTCTATGACCCTCAGAGGCCCGGGCGCGACGTTATGACACCACGTCCGGGCCGGCGGAAGTAAACAAAGCCGAAAGGCCGAGAGTTTTTTTTGTTTTTTTTTAATCTCAGCCTTTCTAGCCTGGAGGACAGATGTGGGGTCTTATTGACCCCACATCTCTCCATAAAGAGGACCTGTCACGCACTATTCCCATTACATGTGTACATTCTTTGTAATAGGAATTAAAGTGATCAAAAAAATTTTTTTTAGAGAGAAGGTGTAAAAAAAATAAAAGTAAAATAAAGAATAAAAAAAAAATTTAAAGCACCCCGTCCCCGCGTGCTCGCACATAGAAGCAAACGCATACATAAGCCGCGCCCACATATGTAGATGCATTCAAATCACAAATGTGAGGTGTCGCCACGTGCGTTAGAGCAAAAGCAACAATTCTAGCCGAAACCCTTCTCTGTAACTATGTAAAGCATCGCCTATGGAGATTTTTAAGTACCAATGTTTGGCGCCATTCCGCGAGTGTGCGCAATTTTAAAGTGTGACATGTTAGGTATCTATTTACTCGGCGTAACCTCATCTTTCACATTATACAAAAAAATTGGGCTAACTTTACTGTTTTGCTTTTTTTTAATTCATGAAACTGTTTTTTTCCAAAAAAAAAACACGTTTGAAAAATCGCTACGCAAATACCGTGTGACATAAAAGACATAAAAAGTTGCAACGACCGCTATTTTATTCCCTAGGGTCTCTGCTAAATATATATATAAATGTTTGGGGGTTCTGAGTAATTTTATAGAAAAAAAGTTATGATTTTTACATGTAGGAGCGAAGTGCCAGAATTGGCCCGGATGGGAAGTGGTTAAAAAATCCCTTTAAAAATTTAAACTGGATAAGACCCAACTTTCTTACAAAATTTTTCAGTTGAATAACCAACAAAAATGTTGCGTGTTTATCAGGGTTCTGCGTCTGGAAGTACTCAAATGGATTATATATTGAATCTTTTTAATTATGATTTATAACTGGTCAGCTAATCCCCTAAATACCTAAAATGTAATTAGATTACGGTGACCCACAGTAGGGTAATTACAGCCCCCTACAGATTTCCCATATTCAGTCTGTTTTCCCTCCTGTTTATTGTAAGCATGGCCCTTGTATCGTGGAATGGAAAATTCCTGCTGTCCTAAAACCAGCACTGATCATTTTCCCAGTAGCATACTATAGCATCAGGATGTATTTCAGGCGCCCCATCCACAGACATTGCTGGGTGCAGTTTCCCTGTTTGCTTGTTCGCTCCTGCAAATTTTTTTATCTTCGTAACACAATAACTCTGGCCCTTTTCTGAAAAATGGCGTGCTCCTATATATTAACCTGTTTTCACTGATGATTCCTAGTGCCATGACGCCTGCTTTTAGTCATGCTAACATCATTGCCAAATTTTCTAATCAGATTTTCGGACAATTCATCTTACCCCTTCCATGCACCCGTGTGTCTTGCTTTGCCTCCTTCCTCCTCCTGTGATGCCTCAGTTAAATGGCTGCTCCTTTGTGCCGAACCCCTATGCCCTCGATGCTTGCAATGCCTCCCTGTCGGTGCCTATCTTCAGATGACATTGCCCGTAATGACGTTTGCTGTTTTGGGCTGATGAAAGCTGCACTTTGTTTTGCTTTGTGGTGACTTATTGGTTGTATTATAGAGCGTTTGACCTGTGCGTTGTTTTCTCTGCCCCGTTAGCGCCGCCTGTCACCATCGTGGGTAACAGCGGAACTCCTGAGCACCATGTGTTGGTGACGGGAGATGATCTGGTTTTGGCCTGTGAACTGTCAAGGCCAAACTTCAAGGTGCGCTGGCTCAGAGATGGGGAGGAGCTGGTGTCGGGAGGGCGTGTAAAAATCTTGACCCGAGGCGCTCATCGTCAGCTCACCGTACAAAGCGTCCGGCCTTCCGACTCTGGCACCTACACCTGTGATGCCGGCTCCGACCAGCTACAAGCAGAAGTTCGTGTAGAAGGTAAGGAATAAAGCTGGCCTTACATGGTTTAGAACAGTGTTTCTCAACTCCAGTCCTCAAGGCGCCCCAACAGGTCATGTTTTCAGGAATTCCCTCATCTGAAACGGCTTTGGGAATTACTAAGGCAGTGAAACTGATCAAATCACCTGTGCAAAATAATGGTAAGCATGAAAACATGACCTGTTGGAGCGCCTTGAGGACTGGAGTTGAGAAACACTGGTTTAGAATTTAGTTTGAAAATGTTTGTTTTTGAAATGTTTGTTGGATTTTTGAATGGTTGGTGGAGACAAATAGAATGTTATTTTCGATCATAGTGATGAGAAAAATCAAAGGGTAGAAATGTTTATTTTTTTCATTTTATTATCTGAATGAACACATTTCTAACTGTTAATGTGGTCCTCAGTCGGGAAAAATCATACTTATTGAAATTTACATGTTCTAGGAAAAGTTTTATTTAGAATTAGAACTTTTATTCTTTTAAATAATTATGTATTGCAGCGGTCTCCAAACTGTGGCCTGAGGGGTCGATGTGGTCCTTTGCTCGCCCTTATCCGGCCCTTATTTCTTCGACTGATACCAACAATGAGGCATAATTCCTGGTGGTGACATAAATAAAGGGGCAATATTTCTCCCATTGATACCAATGATGGGTTACTATTTCTCCCACTGACACCAATGATGGGTCACTATTCCTCCCACTGACACCAATGTTGGGTCACTATTCCTCCCACTGACACTAATGATGGGTCACTATTCCTTCCACTGACACCAATGATGGGTCACTATTCCTCCCATTGACACCAATAATTGGTCACTATTCCTCCCACTGACACCAATGATGAGACACTATTCCTCCCACTGACACCAATGATGGGACACTATTCCACCCACTGATACCAATGAAGGGGCACTATTCCTCCCACTGACACCAATGATGAGACACTAATTCCTCCCACTTATACCAATGATGGGTCACTATTCCTCCCACTGATACCAATGATGGGTCACCATTCCTCCCACTGACACCAATGATGGGTCACTATTCCTCCCACTGAAACCAATGATGGGTCACTATTCCTCCCACTGACACCAATGATGGGTCACCATTCCTCCCACTGACACCAATGATGGGTCACTATTCCTCCCACTGACACCAATAATGGGTCACTATTCCTCCCACTGACACCAATGATGGGTCACTATTCCCCCCACTGACACCAATGATTGGTCACTATTCCTCCCACTGACACCAATGATGGGTCACTATTCCTCCCACTGACACCAATGAAGGGTAACTATTCCTCCCACTTATACCAATGATGGGTCACTATTACTCCCACTGACATCAATGATGGGTCATTATTCCTCCCACCAACACCAATGATGAGACACTATTCCTCCCACTAACACCAATGATGGGACACTATTCCACCCCCTAATACCAATGAATGGGGCACTATTCCTCCCACTGACACCAATGATGAGACACTATTCCTCCCACTTATACTAATGATGGGTCACTATTCCTCCCACTGACACCAATGATGGGTTACTATTCCTCCCACTGACACCGGTAAAGGGGTCACTAATCCTTGCACTGACACCAATGATGGGTCACTGTTCCTCCCACTTATACCAATGATGGGTCATTATTACTCCCACTGACACCAATTATGGGTCACTATTCCTCCCACTGACACCAATGATAAGACAATATTCCTCCCACTGACACCAATGATGAGACACTATTCCTCCCACTGACACCAATGATGGGTCACAATTCCTTCCACTGACACCAATGATGGGTCACTATTCCTCCCACTGACACCAATGATAAGACACTATTCCTCCCACTGATACCAATAAAGGGTCACTATTCCTCCCACTATTACCAAGGATGGGGCATAATTTCTTCCACTGACACCAAAGATGGGACACTTTTCCTCCCACTGACACCAACAATGGGGCGCTGTTCCTCCCCCTAATACCAAATATGCATTGTTTACTCCCACTGACGCCAGGACAATTTCTACTCCCGATGGCCACAGTCCGGCCCCCTTAAAGTCTAAAGGACAGTAAACCCCTGATGTATGGTATAGGACAGTGTTCTCAACCACAGGGCAGCAGCTCATTGCCAAGCCACAGCCTCCTTCCACCGGAGCCTCTAGCCAGCTGCTGAACCCCTAACCTCCCACAGTGCCTCCAAGCTCCCATAGTGGCCCTCAACCTCCACAGGCCTCCAGCCTCAATAGTGCCTTCCAACCTCCTACAGTGTTGCCCAGCCCCCAATAGTACCCCCTAGCTTGCTGCAGAGCCTCTAGCTCATGACAATCTAAGTAAAAAACATGCAGGAGGACAGAAAAGCATCAATATGTATCATTTTCCTGGTGATATCATGTGTCAGAGCACACTAACAGAAAAAAAAATGTGTTTATGATATATGAAGGCCAGGAAGATATTACTCATACTATCATTGTTTATGTTAAAAAGTACAAAACTTTATTACATAAATATATAACTCTTATTAAAATCCTTGTATATGACTAAAGTACGATCTAGCTAACACATCCAAACTCAAGCCAGTATTCTACACATTTCTAGGGTATACCGCTTCTTCAGGATTATGAATGTGTTATAACATAACTTCACAGAGTGGTCTTAGTCCATCTATAAAAGGGCCAATAAATCATATAGAACAATATACAATATAATAGGATAATATAGATAATAAGAAACCAATAATGACTAGTATACAAAATCACATAATACACCAGATTAATATTTTTTTCCTTTCAGTGATGGACAGCTTATTATATTAATCTGGTGTTTATGTGATTTGTATATTATGTTTACTAGATCATACATTCGTCATAAATAAGGATTTCAATAGGAGCTATGTATTTTAATTATGTAATACAGTTTTGTACTTTTTTAATATAAAAAAAAGTCAGAATAATATCTTCCTGGGGCATATATCATAAAGTCCTTCTTATTTTTCTTATTGGGAGTCCCTAGCCCCTCTAGCCTCCAACATTGTCCGACAGTGTCACCCAGTCCCTGTAGTGCACTCCATTCTCCCACAGTGCCCCATAGAAAATCCTCCAGCCTCCTGGAGAGATCTCCAATCCCCTTCAGAGTCCTTAGCCCCCTCCAAAACCCCCACACCCATACGGAGACACCCATCCTCATCCAGAGCCCTCCGTCATTTCAATATACTGTGTACGTGGCATTCCTATACGTTGACTGTTACTTTTTTTTTTTTTACTGATGGGGATGGGGAAGATTTTGGAAGAATTTTACCCACAAGGTCGAAAACCCCTGATATAAGTAGATTCTCGTATGTGTATATATATATATATATATATATATATATATATATATATATATATATATATATATATATATATATATATATACAGTATCTCAGAAAAGTGAGTACACCCCTCACATTTTTGTAAATTATATCTTTACATGTGACAACACTGAAAAAATGACACTTTGCTATAATGTAAAGTAGTGAGTGTACAGCTTGTATAACAGTGTAAATTTGCTGTCCCCTCAAAATAACTCAACACACAGCCATTAATGTCTAAACCGCTGGCAACAAAAGTGAGTACACCCCTAAGTGAAAATGTCCAAATTGGGCCCAAATTGTCAATATTTTCTGTGGCCACCATTATTTTCCAGCGCTGCCTTAACCCTCTTGGGTATGGAGTTCACCAGAGCTTCACAGGTTACCACTGGAGTCCTCTTGCACTCCTCCATGAGGACATCATGGAGCTGGTGGATGTTGGAGACTATGCGCTCCTCAATCTTTCGTTTGAGGATGCCCCACAGATGCTCAATAGGGTTTAGGTCTGGAGAGATGCTTGGCCAGTCCATCACCTTTACCCTCAACTTCTTTAGCAAGGCAGTGGTCATCTTGGACGTGTGTTTGCGGTTGTTATGTTGGAATACTGTCCTGCGGTCCAGTCTCCGAAGGGAGGGCATCATGCTCTGCTTCAGTATATATGCAAATATGGGTGTTACTAGGATATGCTGACACCATCTGAACCAAATAAGTTTATCTTGGTCTCATCAGACCACAGGACATGGTTCCAGTAATCCATGTCCTTAGTCTGCTTGTCTTTAGCAAACTGTTTGTGGGCTTTCTTGTGCATCATCTTTAGAAGAGGCTTCCTTCTGAGACGACAGTCATGCAGACCAATTTGATGCAGTGTGCGGCGTATGTTCTGACCACTGACAGGCTGACCCCCCACCCCTTCAACCTCTGCAGCAATGCTGACAGCACTCATACATCTATTTCCCAAAGACAACCTCTGGATATGATGCTGAGAATGTGCACTCAACTTCCTTGGTCGACCATGGCGAGGCCTGTTCTGAGTGGAACCTGTCCTGTTAAACCACTGTATGGTCTTGGTCACCATGCTGCAGCTCAGTTTCAGGGTCTTGGCAATCTTCTTATAGCCTAGGCCATCTTTATGTAGAGCAACAATTCTTTTTTTCAGATCCTCAGAGAGTTCTTTGGCATGAGGTGCCATGTTGAACTTCCAGTGATGAGAGAGTGAGAGCAATAAAACCAAATTTCACACACCTGCTCCCCATTCACACCTGAGACCTTGTAACACTAACGAGTCACATGAGACTGGGGAGGGAAAATGGCTAATTGGGCCCAATTTGCACATTTTCACTTAGAGGTGTACTCACTTTTGTTGCCAGCGGTTTAGGCATTAATGGCCGTGTGTTGAGTTATTTTGAGGGGACAGCAAATTTACACTGTTATACAAGCTGTACACTCACTACTTTACAATGTAGCAAAGTGTCATTTCTTCAGTGTTGTCACATGAAAAGATATAATTTACAAAAATGTGAGGGGTGTACTCACTTTTGTGAGATACTGTATATGTGTATATATATATATATATATATATATATATATATATATATATATATATATATATATATTGTATATATGGAATGTAACAGGAGCTGAAACACACACAGGTGGGCAGGAACACTCAAACCCCAAAGGTGGATGGGTAGAGAGCCAGAAATTATGGCAGGGAAATCTCACTGTTTGGAATATCCATGGTATATAAGAGGCCAGGGAGAGACGCAGCCCACCAGGATCCTTCTTTTATTTAAAATGTATCTAATATATATCATTTAAATCATTTAAAATATATCACTTTTAGGTGGACCAACCTGTAATAAAGGGGAGTGGTGGGAGAGTTTAGCTTGAGAACTGCTGAATTATTGTTCAAGGGCATCAAAAAGACTATAAAATTTCACTCCTATGCAAACGTGCAAGCCTAAAAAAACTAATTATAAAATATTTTCCTTGATATGAGGTTGAAAGCTATATAAATTATGGTCTATGAAATTATTTTTAGAAAACATACAACTGTTATTATAAATCCTTAGAATGCTAGTAGGGTTGGTTTGTATGTTTTAGTTCAATGTCTAGGTATAAAGAATTTGACCAGAACCTTCACCATTCTTCCTCTTCCATCAGCGCCCCGTCAGGTGGAGTTCCTCACCGAGCTGCAGAACGTGACTGTTCTGGAAGGAGATGCTGCTACTTTTAAGTGCGTTGTCTCTCCAGATGATGTCATTCTTCACTGGGAGCTGAACGGATCCCCAGTGAATTCAGACCGGAGGGCCAGCATGGCAAGCAATGGACTGTGCCACTCTCTGACCTTACATGGGTGCCGTCTTTCGGACTCAGGTACCATCACCGCTAATGCTGAGGGGCTCATCTCTCGAGCAAGGCTCAGGGTGCAAGGTATGTTGCTCATTATACACTACAAGAGTTTGTGCTTGTGCTGAGCTGAATGTTAGTTACTCTTTTATGGGCCTATGTATATGGCTTTTGATTGTGTCAGAACTGCTTTTCTCCTTACATAAATCAACAGCAATGCCAAGTAGCTTGAATAAGGCTAGAAACAGGTCAGAGTGGGGTCTGCTGCAAGTCAAAAGCAGCTGTGAAGGAACTCAGATGGAACTCACACTGATCTCAAAGCAAGCCAAATGCACCCAAAAGCATGCCACATTTTTCCATCTACACCAGTCTATAAAGCATAATTTTGACCATACACCGACCAATATGACTACCATAGGGAGCCTGACAGCAAAGCCTGGTACAGGCTCAAACATAGATTCATATATGCACGTCTATGCAACTACATGGCACTGGTTGCCAAATATGCTGTTTGAGCACATGCTCTTTCCCAAGTTGTGCATCAAGATGGGTCAGTTATTTCTACCTGTTCCAACAACTCTGGGAAAGTGAAGTGACTTCATTGGAAGGCAGCTTGGCTTAGTTTAAACATAAGATGTGATCCAGGAATAGTGGAGTCTAGGACAGTCTTCATTTAGAACTTAGCTTGTAGAGGAATCCTTGTAGACCCATTTCACTTAGGGAGCCCTGGGACATGGGTTCCCCGTCCCTCACCACCTATAGTCAGCAACAAGATACTTCATCCCCTGCAACATCATTGGTCTAATAGGGTAGTACTCTACCAGAGACAGTGCAGGAATCTATCAATGGCACTAAGAAGTGAATTGTTAGGAGATCTGAAAGATCCCTTTACAAGTTTTCAATTGAGAGTATCTGTTCACCAGAGAGGATTGGAAATTGTCATTGATATTTGCTCCCAGAAGATCATCCTAATCTGGTGGGAATCAAAATCGGGCCAAACAGTGCATGATTCAGGTATACCTAAAATTCTCCTGGTTAGATACAGTATTTGATACATTTATTAATGTGGAGATTTCAACAAGAAGAGTAGAGAAACCCTAAAGTGGATGGGAGCACATTAAACTCCAAGGTGAGCAAGAAGAGATCTAACAATGACGGCAAGAGGATCTTGTCATATAGGAAGTCGGTAGACAATTTAGCCTGGCAGACCTCATCCATAATTTAAATTGTGCTTTTGGGTGGACTGGTCCTTTAATTCTAATTCTGATATTTCTTGTGCTTTGTGTGAAAGTGGGAGGAAATTCTCCATAGGATTTTATATTTTATTAAGAGTGGAAGACTGACCTGCCCCCTATCTCTTCTCAGAGGCACATGTGATGTTTGTTCAGGGATTGGAGGACAAGGAGGTAGAAGAAGAAGAAGATATCACCTTTCAGGTCCAGGTGACCACGGAGAGAGGAGAGGTGCGCTGGGTGAAGCAGGGAATAGTCATCCAGCCCTGCGATAAATTTACACTTGAAGACATGGACTGCACCCACAAGCTGACTATCCACTGTGTCCAGGCTTCTGACCGGGGCCGCTACAGCTGTGAGAGCCTCCATGACAGGACTGACTGCCGCCTTAATGTCCTACGTATGTATTATATTTCTGTCAAAGATTTCAAGATATTTAAATGAAACCTGAGATTGATGCCATTGCCTTCTGAAAATACAAGTTACACGTCAATCATGCTGATCCTCTGACATCAATGAATGCTGAAGAAAAGAGCACCACTTCTTCAAAGATGTTTTTTTTTTTTTTTTTTTAAATTTTGTTGTTTTCAATCAAAAAAGCCAACATACATTATTTTAGGGTTGCAAGTGGCCCACTTCATCTGGGCTTTGGAAATGAGAAAATGGCTTTCTGGGCAATTGACGATTCTGGGCAATTTGTCAAATTGCCCATTCTGGACAACTGGTGGTGATATATTCAAGAAGGAATTATTGAGAATAACAAAAGTCGTCTTACATTGCCTATTTTGGCCGCAAAATTGAGCACTATAAGTAGATTTCTGTTATTCTCACTATATTAATATTATACTTCCAAATGTCCAGTCAAAGCTTTCTTTCACATTTCCAAAACCCTCATGAAGGGGACCTTCAGTACCCCCTAACTGAGTTGGTTTCTCTTATTGAATACAATAGCAAATAGAACAAATTTGGACAAACATCTTTGATGTGGCCCTCTATTCGTTTTCTCCTTTACTATGTTTGCACAAAAACCCTACTAAGGGTAGGCTCCTGTAAGATAGAGAGCTGCGCACGTAACAAAAAGTCACCAAACCAAAACCCTAACAACAACAAGGGATCCAGCACCCCTTAATGTTGCTTTTTTTTGCACTCTGCATCAGTGATCTGCAACAAGCATGCAAATTGGCAGTTCAGACTTCACCTGGACGTTGCTTGCTACATACTTGTGGGCGGGGCCACTAACTCTGCACATGGGAGTAGAGATGAGTCGTGTTACTGTGTGCAGTAATAAAAGTACAGAGTTCCTCAGAAAAGTACTGTACCATATCATTACACACTGTTGCCTGATGTATGTTGCATTTAGAAGGGACACTGCTGAGCCGGTGTCCTCTCCACCAGTCCAGCGTACCTCTGCCACCTCACTCCCAGTGACAGAATGGGGTCCTGCCATGCACATAATGTGGACCTCATACGTGCACTTGTTAACTCCTTCCTTTCCATACCATGTTGCCAGGCTATTGGTCACCGTTACATAGTTACATAGTTACATAGTAGGTGAGGTTGAAAAAAAGACACAAGTCCATCAAGTCCAACCTATGTGTGTGATTATGTGTCAGTATTACATTGTATATCCCTGTATGTTGCGGTCATTCAGGTGCTTATCTAATAGTTTCTTGAAGCTATCAATGCTCCCCGCTGAGACCACCGCCTGTGGAAGGGAATTCCACATCCTTGCCGCTCTTACAGTAAAGAACCCTCTACGTAGTTTAAGGTTAAACCTCTTTTCTTCTAATTTTAATGAGTGGCCACGAGTCTTGTTAAACTCTCTTCTGCGAAAAAGTTTTAACCCTATTGTGGGGTCACCAGTCCGGTATTTGTAAATTGAAATCATATCCCCTCTCAAGCGTCTCTTCTCCAGAGAGAATAAGTTCAGTGCTTGCAACCTTTCCTCATAACTAAGATCCTCCAGACCCTTTATTAGCTTTGTTGCCCTTCTTTGTACTCGCTCCATTTCCAGTACATCCTTCCTGAGGACTGGTGCTCAGAACTGGACAGCATACTCTAGGTGCGGCCGGACCAGAGTCTTGTAGAGCGGGAGAATTATCGTTTTATCTCTGGAGTTGATCCCCCTTTTAATGCATGCCAATATTCTGTTTGCTTTGTTAGCAGCAGCTTGGCATTGCATGCCATTGCTGAGCCGATCATCTACTAGGACCCCCAGGTCCTTTTCCATCCTAGATTCCCCCAGAGGTTCTCCCCCCAGTGTATAGATTGCATTCATATTTTTGCCACCCAAATGCATTATTTTACATTTTTCTACATTGAACCTCATTTGCCATGTAGTCGCCCACCCCATTAATTTGTTCAGGTCTTTTTGCAAGGTTTCCACGTCCTGCGGAGAAGTTATTGCCCTGCTTAGCTTAGTATCGTCTGCAAATACAGAGATTGAACTGTTTATCCCATCCTCTAGATCGTTTATGAATGTGGGTTTAGTCCCAGTTGCCACAGGAGACTGACAGCTGGGGAGGGAGCCAGATCACCAACCCCCTTACTATCGGTTGACCCATTACCTGCACCAGGTACCACGCTTAATGACTGGCTGTAATGTACCTTGCACTAGTACTTGATTACCAGCAACTGCTTTACTACTCCTGCTAGACTTCCCGAGTAGACCTTTGTAGTAGGTTTGCTTCATACCCCACGTGCTTTACTGACCCAAGTTCTTTCATACACCACAACCATCATGCACCCCTTTGGAAAACTTCAGACCAGGCTTAGAACAGTTGATGCCACTTTACTTAGAAATCTCAGCAGCACATTCCAACGTGCGCAACAACTTTAAAAAGTCCCTATCTGTCTCTACTTGGCTGCCCAGGCATACCTCCAAAAGTTAGTAGTCCATTTTAGGCATTCTCAAAGTCCTGGCTGATCTCCAGATGCTTCTGACAGACTGCAAGACGCAGCAGTCCTCCTGTGCATCTATCACAGTATGTTCTCAGTATGTTCTCTCAGATCCTGGCCTACCTCCTTTTTATATCACAGGTGGGCAGGCTGGATGCAAAAAGCTTGCAAACAGCACAGCATTAACCTCTTCCCAGCCTGGGTCAGCCACTAACTAAAAAACCTGTAGGCAACCTGCCTACATGCTTGTTCCTTTACAGTGACCCAGAATGTCTAAGGATCAGCATGGCTGTCAGACACCTAGAATTTCCAGAAGTTAGCAGTGTCCAGGAAAACACTAACAGACCTATATGAAGTTTTTTTTTTTCTCTCAACAGCACGCAGTATAGCGATAAAGAAAGGCTTGAAAGATGTGACGTGTGAAGAAGGGAGTAACGTGGAATTTTTGGTGGAGTTATCCCATGATGGTTTGGTCGGAGAATGGTGGAAGGGTGGAGTCCGCCTGACCGCTGATGACCAATGTGTCATCAGAACAAGTGGTCGTCAACATTTTCTGCTGCTCTCGGATCTCTGCCTCCCAGATTCATCGGTCATAGCTTTCACCACAGACACTCTGCGCACTACAGCACAGTTGACGGTCACTGAGCCTCCTCTGACCATCACACAGCCTCCACAGGACTTTGTGGTCAATGAGGGCGGACTAGCTACATTCCAGTGTGAGGTCTCCAAACAAGAGGCTGTTGTGACCTGGAGTAAGGTGAGATCTAAAAGTGGGTCATGATATAGGTTTGATTTCATTTACCGGTAGCACTATGACATCACCTGTAATGGTTAGTAGAACAGACAGGGCAGGGTCAAGGGATAGGCAGAAGAAGTGGCCACTTAGGTTAGAACCTCGTTTTTTTACCACCCTCTGTGTCCCAGCTATGTAGCATTACCCCTCTGTTCTAAAGACCATTGTCACTGGGCCAGAAGGTGATGGGATTCAAAATCTTACAGTAGATGAGGGGAAATCTTACAACATGGGTGCCTTTTACAGTGACATCTAGGTAAGAGGAGATTTAGCCTTACTTTGGAGAGACTTACCTTCACTTCCTGTAGTCTTCTGAACAGGACGTAAGGGGAAATCTCCTAAACGAGATATAGGGGTTGATTTACTAAAACCGGAGAGTGCAAAATCTGGTGTGCATGGTAGCCATTCAGCTTCTAACTTCAGCTTGTTTAATCAATCTTTGACAAAAAAACCTGGAAGATAATTGGTTACCATGCACAGCTGCACCAGATTTTGCACTCTCCAGTTCTAGTAAATCAACCCCATAGACAGCAAAAAAATAAACTGAGATAAATGCCAAAGAGGTGCCAGATCTCCTATTTTTTATATTCAGTGTTGTAAATGAAGCTGACTTGCTTTGGAGAGCTTGCTCACATACTGCACACAAGAGGAGAGCCCAGAGGGAAGTCTATACAGGCATACCCCACTTTTAAGTACACTATGGGGTTTATTTACTAAAGCTGAAAGTGCAAAATTAGGCTCCCTTCTGCATAGAAACCAATGAGCTTCTAACCCCAGCTTGTTCAATTAAGCTTTGGTAATAAAACCTGGAAGCTCATTGGTTTCTATGCAGAAGGGAGCCTGATTTTGCACTTTCCAGCTTTAATAAATAAACCCCATTGTGTACTTAAAAGTGGGGTATGCCTGTATTTGTAGAAAGCAGCAATGGTGCCACTCCAATGATCGTAGCGTCCAGAAAAGTTTCTAAATAAATCATTAGTAGAAAAATTAATCGAAAAAATAGAAAATTTGGTAAAATGTAGAAAAAATTTAGTGTGGAGTAACTTTACAAATTGAAAGTCATTTTTGTTATACTGGGAAGGTGAAATGAAGTTTATATCAAAGTATTATGCTTAGAATAAAAGTACAGCTTATTCAGTAAATACACTAAACTTGATTTTTAAAATTGTATTTTTATTCCAAATGGAATAACAAGGACTGTATATGTTCAGAACATTTCAACTATACATGAGAACAGGTAACCACACCCTTTCCCTCATGATGATTTATAAGCTTCCTGCCAATATGCAATTTCAGTTATGGACAATTGTGATCCAGAAGTATATATTGCTCTTGCAAGAGCTTGATCAGTTTTCTCCTGATTTTAGATGTCAGTATATCTATAAATGAAGGGATTGTGTATTTTTGGGGGGCTGTGGTTTGTAACACTTCCTTACTAGAAGAAGCTGCTGGTGAAGAAACACTTTGTGGTGATCCAGAAGCAGCAGAAAGAATGGAATGAGGACTCTGGAGGGAAAAGCAACTCGCACTTTCATTCTGGTCCTCATCATTTCATTCCATTAGGTATTTTTGATGTCTTTAGGGCACCTCTGACATGCCAGGATGTTTTGTCATCCTTGTAGCATTTGGAAAAGAATATTTCTTCTTACAATATTTGCAAAAAGCAGCTTTGCTCTCTGCAGAAATTGTACTGTGGAAATGTTTCCAAACTCTAGATATTGGTCTCACCATTTTACTGAAAGGAGGAAAAGTAAAAACAATTTACTCAGCAGACTATAGGGGAACATTATGCTGTGATGGTGGAGGACAATAATAGGAATCATTTAAAGGTAAAAAAAGATAAACTAATTTGACAGACAAATTTACCCGCTTACCTGTCAGTTAAGACCTGAGAGGATAGAAACAATTAGATACTGGATCCCAACAATCGCCCAACTGTAGGAGGTACATAATGGAGCCTACAAGCAAACTAAACTGGAGCCTTTCCCCTGCAGTGCCCCCTCAAGGCAGAAATGTATATTTCTCTTGTTTGAGAACTACATTGAAAAATACAGTGTTACTTGAAATGTATTCCAGGTCTTAATATTATATAGTTTGAATACCATGTCATAGATATATTACTTATCATTGTAAAATAACATATTCCATGCTTCTTTTTTTTCCACAATTTTTCCAGAAAAAAAACAAAAAGCGTTTTTAAAAAAACTGAAAAAAAAATCCCAATTTTAAATTTTTTTTCTTGGACCGTTAACTCTCTAGTTAGGACTGCATAACACTGTGGTAGAACTACATAACACCTCTCAGCTCCATAACAAGGGGAGGTGTTTTGTAGTCCACAGAGCTAGCAGGGAGCAATGCTAACTGATCAGAGTCAGGAGGCAGAGAGTACGGGAAGTTACCAGCTCACAAGATTTCTGATTGGATGAACAGCTACTTTGTCTGTTGCACTTTTTGAACAGATGTAATAAAGCACTTACAATGGTATATCATTAACAGACCAGAAGGGAGCAAATAAGAGGAATTTAGTGTTAGTGTTTATATACACTTTAAGGTTACATACTACTGTATATATGCCCTGATGAAGAGGGAATGTCTGGACCCACCAAAATTTGTTGGCTCTCTTTTTCGACCAGTGATTTTAAGTTATATTTTTTTCTGGACTCTAGAGCAAAAAATAAACTAACATATATTTTAACCATTCCCAGCTCTATCCAAAACTAAAAAAAAAAGATTTGGTCTACATATGCATTTGAAGTTGTAGAAATCTACACAATGTTTAAATTTTATTATAGAGTACAGATAGAGTAGGGCGATTGTTTCAACCAGACGGGGGAAAGATACAGTGGGATTAGAAAAAGATATACCCCATGCAGGACACTCTGACACTTTCCTGTGTCTCTCTTCCAGGATGGAGCGCAACTGGTTCTCAGTTCATCGTGTCGTATGTTCTCTGTGGGGAGACGCAGAATTCTTCATCTCAGCCAGTGCGAGCCGCAGGACACCGGGACTTACACATGCCACGTGGATGAACTGGCTGCATCTGCCACTTTACGTGTCCTGGGTGAGTGGACCGTGTCTTGTCGTCTTTTCAATTACAAAGTGCAGGAAATGTGGAGTCTACTATACAAATCCTTTGTGCTGTAAACAAAAAGCATTTACTGTATGTCCCAGATAGCGAGCAATTGAGCTGCAAGTTTGAAAATGACTTGCTAATCTATTGCTAGACTTGCCAGGCTTCACAAGTCTTTTGCACAATTGCAGCAAGTCCGCATTGCATGACTCCAGATCAACGTTCTTTGCAAACATTCTGCAAGTCTTCTGCAATTTCTGGTTCAGTTATGTTGTGCAATAGTCATCCCAAAACAGGGGGCACTGTGACTTGCAGAGCTCTTGCTGTAGACTCACCACTGCAACTTTGCTCTTGCTCGAGACTTGCCACGCGAATTTGCTTCAAATTGGAAAAGTGCCAATTAGAACTTGTGCTTCAAGTGCTCTGCAAGTGTACAACTTACCAGCGAAAATGTGCAGTAAGTTAAAAAGACTTACAATTCAACACTGCCACAAATTTGTGGCAAGTTATCCTTGTTATTTGGGGTAAAGTAAAACTAAATCCAGTCCTTAAAGTGGAAGTCCATGCAAAAACTAAAATCCCTGCATTTATAGCCACCAACATTCTAACACTAACTTCTCTAGCCCTGTAAAGATAAAATCGCTATACATACCTTTTCTGCAGACCAGGGGAGTTGCTAGGTCTACAAAAGATCTGGGGCTAGAGCCGATAGCAACGCAGTAAAGAAAGTCATACGCTTGGGTGGGCATACACATGTATATAATATACGTGTGTGTGTGTATATATCCCCAGAGAGCCCCCCCTCACATCAGGGTCCCCAGAGAGCCCCCCTTAGATTAGGATCTCCAGAGAACCTCCCCCTTGCATCAGGGTCCCCAGAGAGCCTCCCCCTTGCATCAGGGTCCCCAGAGAGCCTCCCCCTTGCATCAGGGTCCCCAGAGAGCCTCCCCCTTAAATCAGGGTCCCCAGAGAGCACCCCACTTACATTAGGGTCCCCAGAGAGCCTCCCCCTTGCATCAGGGTTCCCAGAGAGCCCCCCCTTACATTAGGATCTTCAGAGAACCTCCCCCTTGCATCAGGGTTCCCAGAGAGCCTCCCCCTTGCATCAGGGTCCCCAGAGAGCCTCCCCCTTAAATCAGGGTCCACAGAGAGCACCCCACTTACATCAGGGTCCCCAGAGAGCACCCCACTTACATCAGGGTCCCCAGAGAGCATCCCCCTTGCATCAGAGTCCCCAGAGAGCCTCCCCCTTGCATCAGGGTTCCCAGAGAGCCCCCCCTTACATTAGGATCTCCAGAGAACCTCCCCCTTGCATCAGGGTTCCCAGAGAGCCTCCCACTTACATCAGGGTCCCCAGAGAGCCTCCCACTTACATCAGGGTCCCCAGAGAGCCTCCCCTCCCCTTGGGGACCCCTGCAGAGAATCGGGGCTATGGGCCCCAGATTCAGGGCTATAGCCCTAAAAGCCACCCCCTAGCGACGCCACTGCTGCAGGTAATCCGACCCGATCTCCAGTGGTGGAAACTCTGCTGAGTACACAACCGACAACGGCCCTGAAATAAATGAAAAGTGGCATCACCCATAGAGTTACTATGGGGCTTCTGTTGACGGACGTGTCCTCTGCATCCGCCTACACAGCAAAGCCGCGGCTGACAGCTCATTGTGGGATCAGAGCCTTGAGATCGGGTTGGATTGCCTGTAGAAAAGGTATGTATACAGATTTTTTTCTTTTGAGGGCTAGATAGGCTAGTGTTAGAATGTTGGTGGCTATAGATTCAGGGATTTTAGTTTTTGCATTGACTTCCACTTTAAAATCTGTATAAAAGCTATAAGCTCTAACATGTCAATGTAATTCGAAGAGTTCAAGCAACGTCAAAACGCACACCAATTCCCATTGAATTCAGCAAGCTTTTATTTTGTTAGAGACACTCAACCTTTTGAAGCGTTTTGCCCCCTACTTGGGCTTAGTCATAGAGTAAGCTTTACAACTAAGCCCCAGTAGAGAGAGAAATGTGCTAGAGGAGAGTAGTGGAGTAAAGCTGTCTGTGGAATAAAGTTGGTTGAGTTCTATAAGAAACAACATGCAGATTTAAAGCTGAACTCCAGAATAAATATGTGCGGTTCGCTTCGTTCCGAATTAACATTCGGACAAATTTTTCGTTATTCGGAGATTCGGATACATCCGAATACCCGAATTACAATATAAACAAGTTTTACTGAATGCTCCGAACAATGTAACGAAATTAGTCCGAATTTGGGAAATTTGGACTGAAATTCGAATCGAATTTTACTCCAGTCGAATTCTAACTACACATATTGCTAAAATCAAAGACTGCATGTGTTATTAGAGTACTATTTATAAATAATGCTGTTTTTGTTAAGCCAAAGGAGATTTAAAGAGTCATTGTAATCATTTGATGAAGATTTTGCTTTTGTTTGTTCACTTTGCTGCATTCAAATCGAAAACAATATAACATTTTCGCTTTGACCGATTCGAAAATTAATTTGAACGTTTCAAATCCAAAAAATCGGTAAATTCGAAGAACATTTGAAAATTCCGAATCCGAATTGAACGAATTAACCAAATCGAACTAAATGAAATAACTAGATTAACGAAACAAATGTTTTCGTCATGCACATGTCTACTCCAGAATAAGCAAATATTGTCTAAATACATTTGTCACATGCCTGGTAAAGACCGAACTGATGAGAGGGCTTTCCCTTACACTTCCTGTCCTGTTTGTCCCCCAAGATTGATGATAGGGTGGGACAGGACATGGAGTGGCACGGGTGCCTGTAGTATGTCCTGGCCAGCAGAAGAACGGAATCTTGAGATGACGCAGAACCTAAAGAACAGGAACTTGTGCCAGATGTCATCTCACAGGACTTGCTGAAGCAGGAGGTAGGAACATGGCCAGGCTGGCAGAAGTTGGCAATGGGTGGGCAGAACAGGTAGAGCTATAGAAGACAAGTAGCCAGGCAGAGGTCAGTATCACGCAAGCAGAGGATAAGCTGAGGGCATAAGCAAGGTGCAGAGTCAAGAAACAAGCCAGAGGTCAGGTACTGGAGGGATCGAGATCCAGCATAGTCAGAAGGCAAAGTAGATATTTTACAGGAACAAGCAGGGTCTGGTCACAGGAACTGACGACCTCTCAGGCCACTGGGCAACAAAGACAAGTCAATTCAAACATGGATGCTCACTCTCATGAGCACGATAATGCTTACATGCATGTGCACGTGTATATGTGCGCACGATCCTGTATCTGTGCACAGTTCTGTGGATCGTTCTGTGTGCATGCTCAGCTCATCATTCATTCATCAGGTGTTTTCTTCCTTGAATCTTGGTGTACTTTGTGTATTTCTTCCAGATCTGCGCAGTAATCCAGTGTGAGACTTTCCCTCTGCAGGAGCTTCCTGTAATAAAGACCAATCACTGCTGCTCTCTCTCCTTGTGCAGGGTGACTGGTCTTGTCTCCGCCCCTTCCTGTAGTTTTCTGCAGGCAGCCTATAGTAGGAGGGGCCTGCTGGGTCCCTCCCATAGGTCTGGTCTGCTCTCTGCACAGGCTATGTACAGCACAGCGATGATGTCACTGCCACTGTTTTAAGGTATAAGGTATGCCACTGTTATAATATATATCTAAGCAGGGGCATTGCTAGCTGGCAAAAAGACCAGGGGCTTCAGCCCAAAGTCCAAGGCTGGCATAGCGGGGGGGCCTCTAGTGGCGCTGGGTTTTTTTGGTTGGGCGGAGGGGTTGTGTGGTTGTGTGGCGGGGGGGTAGGCTGACTTGCTGGTTGCTGCCTGGCTTACCAGAGTCCATCAATGCTGACCACTAAACTGACCTACCTACCTGACATACACTGACCTACCTGACCCACACTGACCTTCCTGACCCACACTGACCTACCTGACCCACACTGACCTACCTGACATACACTGACCTACATACACTGACCTACATACACTGACCTACCTGACATACACTGACCTACATACACTGACCTACCTGACATACACTGACCTACATACACTGACCTACCTGACATACACTGACCTACCTGACATACACTGACCTACATAGACCTACCCGACATACACTGATCTACATTCACTGACTTACCTGATATACACTGACCTACCTGACCCACACTGACATACACTGACCTACCTGATACACACTGACCTACCTGACATACACTGACCCACACTGACCTACCTGACCGACACTGACCTACACACACTGACCCACACACACTGACCTACCTGACCCACACTGACCTACCTGACCCACACTGACCTACCTGACATACACTGACCTACATACGCTGACCTACACTGACCTACCTGACCCACACTGACCTACCTGACCCACACTGACCTACCTGACCCACACTGATCTACATACACTGACCCACCCACACTGAGCTACCTGACCTACCTGACCCACACTGACCTACCTGACCCACACTAACCTACACACACTGACCTACTTGACATACACTGACCTACATACACTGACCTACCTGACATACACTGACCTACCTGACCCACACTGACCTACATACACTGACCCACCCACACTGACCTACCTGACATAAACTGACCTAAATACACTGACCTACCTGACATACACTGACCTACCTGACCCACACTGACCTACCTGACATACACTGACCCACACTGACCTACATTCACTGACCCACACTGACCTACCTGACATACACTGACCTACCTGACCCAGACTGACCTACCTGACCCACACTGACCTACATACACTGACCTACCTGATATACATACACTGACCTGGTACCTGCCATACACACACTGACTGACCTATCTGACCAGAAGGAGACAGACTTCATGTGTCCAGGTCCTGCAGCAGCAGCTCAGCCATGGTGCTGGTGTGTGAGGCACCCAGAGGAGAGGAGGAGAACCGCCCGCCCGAGCGCCGATCAATGTCGCACGGCGGCCGAATTGTAATGTCCGCCTTCTTCCCCTTCCAGTCACAGCGTGCTGGGAGAGGACTGATAGGTGGAGTGCAGGCTCTGGGAGGTGCTGGGGATGCTGCTCAGGATGGCGGTCTCTTCTCTCTCTCCCTCTTGGGCTCTTCCCGGCTGCCCAGGTATCCCCATCCCTGCTGCTCTGCACTCCACCGGAGGGATGCTTCAGTCCAGAAATGGCAGGCCCCAGGAGCACTAGCGCGGAGGAGGAGGAAGTGCAATCCTCCTCCACTTTGAATGCTGGGCAGTGTGGGCACAGTGGGCAGTGAGGCGGCTATAGCAATCAGTGACCAAGAGTACAGTCAGGCGGGGGCGGATCTGGAGCTGGAGCCAGAGCCAGCGCTACCACGGCTCAGTCCGCCCCTGTCCCCTGCCTTCTAGGACTGGGACAAGAGACTCGGGGCTATTAGCCCCAGGGCTCGGGGCTGAAGCTCCAATAGCCACCCCCTGACGACGCCTCTGTATCTGGGTATGCAAAGGCAATTGGTGCACACAAAGTGGTTTTATATCCATTGTGACTTTTGAGGAATATATTTAAATGAACGTTTGGGTTTCAGCTTTAAGCTGTTTAAACTGACAAGAGTAAGGGATCTGTAGAAACCCAGAGCATTGTCAGCAACGATGGCGGCACAGGACTTGGAAGGGTGCTTTGGAACTGTGAGTGCTTCCAACAGTTGTTTTTTAATCTTTTTATACCTAAAGTTTTTACTAAAATATTAACTGGAGATCCTGCCATGAAAAATCCTTGTTCAGACGTCTTCCAATTGTATTGTCACCCTGTCACATGCTCCTCCTGGTGCTCCCCCAAAAGTGACTGTGTGCAGGCATGTTTCACTGTTATCTGGAAGCCAATCCAGAGCAATGATGTGCAGTTGACACATGTACACATTAAGTAGCTACCAGGTACTTGAGGAAATCAGCATCAATATGCAAAAAAGGATGGAAAGAAAACATAAAAACAATATTTTATGGCAAAAAAGTGGCAATGGTTTATGATACACAGTGCTTTAGCACATTTGATGACAGTTGGGGGTTTAGAACTGCAATACTCTGTGAATTTAACTGTTTGCGTGGATTTCTTTATAAAATAATTTACTTCCATTTCCCATAGAACAAGAACCACAAGTGGTGAAGGACCTGCAGGATGTGGAGATAATAGAGAATGACAATGCTGCCTTCATCTGTGAACTGTCATGTGCTCAGGCCACGGGGGAGTGGTTCAAAAACGGCGAGAAAATCAAAGTAACATCAACCACAAAGATTCGTCAGGAAGGTACATTTCCTATCCCACCTTCTGGATCTAGTCAGTTAATTTTCCATAAATTTCCTTTATATTCTACCTGGCTCTTTAACCACTCGAGTACCAGCCTGTAATACCCCTTCATTAACAGTCCATTTTTATTTTCCAGTGCTGTGATAGTTTGATAGACAATTACTCCTGCAGGCAACACTGTACATCATTTGTTTGAGACAGATAGTTTTCTATTGGTGGTATTCAGTAACCACTGGGTTTTTATGCACTGCTTGCATCAGGACTTAAGGCTCTGTAGAGAGTGCTGTGATGTTTTCAGGAAGCTGTGCACAGTACCATTCCTGCCCCACCAGCCTTGACCTGCCTGCATTGCATAGAGAAGAACAGGGTCTAAAAATGTCATGAAAACTGAATGGTATTAAAACATTTCATCAACATGTTGATGAGGGAGAAAGCACCAGGGAAGGAGAACTTTAGATCAAGCAGCCCTTCCCAACTCTAACTGAACAAATGGACAGAGTGGGACTCTAATGCGCGACCGGACTTTCCGGCAGACTAGGTCCGACGGGATTAGTCTGTTGGACAATCCGATCGTATGTGGGCTAATCCTTCATTTTTCGGGGGGAAAATTCGACGGACCTAGAAATAGAACATGTTTCAAATCTACGGACTCAGCTCCACAGACTTAAATCAGGAAATTCGTTAGTCTGTGTGCTGGTCCGACGGACCAAATACGAAGCAAGGGAAGCTATTGGCTACTGGCTATTGAACTTCCTGGGGAAATAAAGGGTAGGCCATATTGGGCCGCCTTTCCTCATGGGATTGTGGCATCGGCATTTTAAAAGAGTATTAGGAATAGGTATTGCAGGTAAGGTTAAATTTGATAGGCTGTTTAGGGTCAGGTGATTCAGAGGTTATAGAAGGTTAATAGACTATTAGGGATTGGGCAGTTAAGGTCAGGTGTCATAGAAGAATCTAGAAGGTTAAATAGTATAGCAATGATTGGGCAATTTTAGTCAGGTGTTTTAGAAGGTTCTGGAAAGGTCAAGAGGCCAGTTAGGATTGGTCAGTAAAGGTCATATGACCTTTGAATATTCCAGAAGGGATCCTATAGCCTATTTAAGGGAAATTTCCAGTCAGGATTGTGCCAGTCGCCAGAGAAATTACAGCACTAAGAGCTCCCCGCCCTAACCCCCCCCCCGTCGCGGCCAAAGATTTATGTGGTGGCTCCCTTTGGTGAATAATCAAAGGGGAGATTTAAGAAGAAGATTTGATGATAAATGCTGATTCAGCTTGAGTCTCAGTGGCTCGGTTGAGTATGGTTTATGGTTAAAATAAAGTTTGGTTGAGAATATGCTTTATGAGAATGGATTTGATGTTATGAATAAATTTGGTTTGGTATTAAAAATAGAATAAAACCAATAAATCAGGCCGTGGCCAATTTTATCCAATAAATATAGAATAAAGAATTATAATTTTAATGAAATGGGTGTATGGTCTGTTTATTTATTTGCTATGCATGTTTTGGAATTTTGCATGATGCCTACTATCCCATTGTTTAGTCCCGTTTACGTCATCACGTTCAAAACGAACGGACTTATGAACGGACTTAGTCCGTTTGTTTGTGGACAAGTCCGTCGGAATTCCGTTGAGTTCTAGTTTGCCGGAAAGTCCAGTCGTGTGTACGCGGCATTAGTATGGTTTCTGTTTGATTCATAGTTCTGATCAATAAATGCAGAAGCTTGCGACATACCCAACCGAGCTTGGAGATCTCTGTTAGTTCAGTGTTCATTTCTTCTATCTCTGCAGGGCGGAGGCATTTCCTGTTGATCTGTGGGGCCCAATGTGGGGACTCTGGAGAAATCCTCTTTCGAGCAAGAAGATCCGAGTCAAGAGCCAAGCTTGTAGTGACAGGTAGGTGGTTGTTACTGATTCCTGCCCTGTCTGAGGGCTGTTCCAGGGAGGAAACCTTAGTGCTTTGGAAAGCTGAATGGGGATTCATTTATTAAAATGTCTGGAGAAAGAGACTCCACAGTTAATAGTAGACGGTCAAATTAATCTAGACTTGTTCTGTAGACTGGACCTCTGTAATGTTAAAGACATTTCGTAGCTTCTCCAATCCATTTCTTCTGTTCTGAAGAAGTGGCTCCTGGAAGTTGCTAAATGTCTTCAACATTACAGAAGTCCAGTCTACAGAGCAAGTCTAGTTGAATGTGACAAACAACTACTAGATATACCATGACCTGGATAAAGCAGAGGAACCTTGGGAACTAGGGATGAGTTCAAGCATGTTCGGATCCTAGTCTGAACCTACCTGAGTTCTTTTGCCAGGAAGCCGTCACAGCGCCCCAGTAGTCATAAATGGGCAGGGCATTTCTTGCTCCGTAGATGCACATATACACACCCCTTGTATATGTGTGTCTGCAGGATGTGGAATGCCTTGACCTCTTATGGTGGGGCACTGTGACAGCTCCCTGGTGAGATAGCACAGGCGGGATTGGATAAGGATCCAAGCAGTGGCGGCTGGTGCGCAACATTTTTTTTTGGGGGGGGGGAGGCGCAAACAATCTGAAAAATACTGAAAAAAACATCCATTGCAGCCTCACTGTGCCATTATTTGCATCCACTGTGCCCATCAATTGCAGCCACTGTGTCATCAATTGTAGCCACTGTGCCATCAAATGCAGCAACTGTGCCCATCAAATGCAGCAACTGTGCCATCAAATGCAGCCACTCTGCCATCAATTTCAGCTACTGTGCCCATCAATTGAAGCCATTGTGCTCATCAAATGCAGCCACTGTGCTCATCAAATGCAGCCACTGTGACCCCCTGCCCGCCCCCTCGCTGTCTGACCGGCACTTACTCCATCTTGGTCATGGGTTAGGCAGTGGGTGATGGCGGCGAGCTGTGGGATGGGCAGCGCGTCAGGCAGTGGCGAGCTGTGAAATCCATGCGTCTCTTATTTCTTCCTGCTAGGCATCCAATAGGAGCGTCTGTCCTTTCAGCCAATCAGATGATGAGTATTAGTCCCGCGCTTCCTGATTGGCGGAGAGGCGGTTCAGTGTTAGAAAAGTAAATATTCATTTGCTTTTTAAACACACCTGGGTGGGCTCTGAGTGCAATGCTCTGCGCTCTGAGTCCACTCTATTTTCTGATTAAGCCTATGGCTCTAATCAGGTGCTAAAAAAAAACACCCCCGCCGCTGTAATTCAGGCACCCGGCATCCTAAAAGGGACAGGACACCTGATTAGGGGGTGGCTGCGGCGGCCATGGATAGATTCATGCTACATAGTTAGTAAGGTTGAATAAAGACACCAGTCCATCCAGTTCAACCTGAGTGTGTGTGGGTGCGTATCTACTATCATCCCTATTTATTTAAGGTACCCATATAGCGCTGCCAATTCACGCAGCACTCCACACATACATCGCAAACCCACATTGGTCGCTACCCTCAAGGAGCCCACCATCCAAGGTCCTCAACTCACATTCATATACTAGGGCCAATTTTTGAACAGAAGCCAATTAACCTACCAGCATGTCTTTGGAGTGTGGGGGGAAACCGGAGTACCCGGAGGAAACCCACGCAGGCACAGGGAGAACATGCAAACTCCAGGCAGGTAGTGTCGTGGTTGGGATTTGAACCAGCGACCCTTTTTACTGCTAGGTGAGAGTGCTACCCACTACACCACTGTGCTGCCCATGCTATGCATGGATCTATGCTATGCATGAATCTATCCATGATACATATAGAGGGGTGGCGTGATAAAGGGGGCGGAGCCCATGCGCCCTTAATGGATGGGCTGCCACTGGATCCAAGCACGCCTGTGCTCATCCCTAATGTAAACCTTCACAAAAGCCTATGGGTTGAACTAAACAGAGCAAATGGACGTACAGTATCTCCTGCTGTGGCAATTATAGTCTTATACCCAGTGCCACCATTTGGCCAACAGTTTTCTTTCCGGTTTCTTCACTTTTTCAGGCAAAGGATGCAGGCAGGAGGTGGTCGAGAGGACTACCCATGGAGCAAATTTTGTTTTGTTTCATTAGGAACTGGCTGAAAACTTGCTTTAGAGGGAACAGAAACAAGCCTCAACATTTACAAAGCGTGATAACATTTCTCGATTTTCTTTCTCTCTTCTATCTATAAACAGTTGTGACAAGAAGGGGAAGGGGGTGCAGGGGATGCTGAGAGGAGCCAGACTGTCGATTCCTTTTGATCATGACTGATTGACTTGGTTTTATGCCCATATTTTTCAAAGAAAAAAAAAACGGTGAAGCCTTTTTTGGAAAAGGGTGTAGTTCCCCATGAGGAGCCCATAGCAGGTTGCCCCCACTGCCCTGGAGGATTCTATTTTTGTTGTATTATTAACCGATTCTATTTGGAATGATTGGGAAGTTGACAAGATCAAAAATTGAAAGATGGTAACTGTGTACTTTCTATCCCCGCTAACTCTCCAGAGCTCCCTGTGCGCATACTGAAGGCCCTGAGAGACAAGACGGCCCTGCAGGGTCATCGGGTCATCCTGGAGTGTAAGGTCAGTCCGGCACGGGCTCGGGTCTCCTGGCTGCGAGGAGGTCAGGTGATCCTCCCATCCGACAAATACCAGATAACCAGTGAAGATGCTTATCGGACGCTGTTCATCAATGATGTGGACCCAGAAGATGAGGGTATCTATACCATGAAGACTAGTGGGGGGCAGAGCTCAGCTCGTCTGATGGTGGAAGGTAAGGCGAGGACCTCTATTACACATCAATATTGATTATTAGAAATACAAACTAATTAATTTGTTTTCCATTAAATTTTTACACTTCGAAAGTGAAAGAGCAACGTGGATTTGCCAAGTGTGGAACCTCATATTGCCCAATGAGAGTTAACGTGGAACTCAACTCTCACAATCAACATTAACTATTTTTAATTCTTCTGCTGCTAGCATTAGTAAACAGGATATTGTATATATTTTTTAAACTTTTTTTACATCTTTTCAGTTGCTTTCTAGTTTTTAGCCTAGGCCAAAATAATGTCATAGATCCCAGGAGTCTTCATGGACATTTTTTTCCTTTATCTGGAGGAGGTGCTTTCTCAGCTAACCACACCCTCCTGCCTGTGTGCTTGAGCTAGGGGCAGATGGATTCCAAAAAAAGCAAATGCTGCATGAATCATCTGCCCTTACTCAAGATGGCCACGGCTAGAAATGCTAGGGGGGTGTTTTCAAAGATTTCTCAACAAAATAAAAGCATGGAGACATGAATGGATGGGGGAGTTTACTTTGAATATTAAAAAAGAATTAAATAGTGTTTGCAGTTTGTGGTGCTCAGATACAGTTTAGTTCTACTTTAAGGTTACTGCAGTTAGTTCAGTTAAAGTGGTTGTAAACCATCTCATATATCCAGTAAAGTAAATAGCCTCACGCGATATACAGAGATGAAACAAATCCTCCTATATACAGTGCCTTGCAAAAGTATGCACCCCCCTTGGCATTTTCCGTGTTTTGTTGCCTCACAACCTAGAATTAACATGGATTGTTTAAGGATTTGCATCATTTAATTTACAGAACATGCCCACAACTTTGAAGATTTTTTTTTTTATTGTGAAGCAGACAAAAAATAGGACAAAATAACAGAAAAAGTCAATGTGCATAACTTTTCACCCCCCTAAAGTCAATACTTTGTAGAGCCACATTTTGCGGCTATCACAGTTCCAAGTCGCTTTGGATAAGTCTCTATGTGCTTGCCACATCTTACCACTGGGATTTTTGCCCATTCCTCCTTGCAAAACTGCTCCAGCTCCTTCAAGTTGGATGGTTTGCGCTTGTGAACAGCAATCTTTAAGACTGACCACAGATTTTCTATTGGATTGAGGTCTGGGCTTTGACTAGCCCATTCCAACACATTTACATGTTTCCCCTTAAACCACTCAAGTGTTGCTTTAGCAGTGTGTTTGGGGTCATTCTCCTGCTGGAAGGTGAACCTCCGTCCTAGCCTCAAATCACACACAGAGTAGTACAGGTTTTGCTCAAGAATATCCCTGTATTTAGCACCATCCATCATTCCCTCAACTCTGACCAGTTTCCCAGTCCTGACTGCTGAAAAACATCCCCACCATCAGAACATGACTAGGCCTCACTCTGAAAAAGTCCCAGTGTCTTTACTTGATGGCCCTTTGTAGGCCGGGGCCTGCAGTACCTCTTTGTTGTAACAACCGATTTACTTGAGAAGAATAAATGTAGACGGACTACTGATCCCAGCAAGTCCGACTTGCAAATCCTGCCCGCCCTCCTGGCTGCAGCAACTTGACACAAACTGCCACAGTCTCTCCCTCTGGCTCTACATCCAGCACCCCTGGCATGCCTCTTCCAGAGCTTTACATTGTGCTTTCCACTCACTGACACCTGCCCTGGATCCTTCCTGAATGACTTTACTCCGGACGTGCGTACCAACTGTCCTTCCAGCTCCTGTTCCAAGACACCTCTCCATGACCGTGTAATGAGAGGCTCCCTCCTAACTTCCCGTCTGAGGTACACCCCCCCCAGAAAGGGGGTTCCCTCAGACAGGACAGTCTAACACTCCATCATCCAGTTCACCCAGCCGACAACTCCTCCCCTAGCAGGCTGAACATGGGTATATATAGGAGGCCTGCCCCCTGCCAATCCTAGTTGGAGATTGGTCAGAGCTCCTCACATGAACCCCATGTCACTCCAGCTCTCTGCCCTGCCCCTTTTCCAGAACATTCTCCCTGGAAACAGTGGAGGCGCCCAAGAGCCGAAGTGCATGTCAGTCACCTACTGCTACACTAAACCACTCCCCTGCCCCCAGATCAAAAACAAGCCTAGCTCACAGCATAGACCTGCTTAAATTTACCTGTGCTGGCAGCTTACACAAAAACCTTACACTTAGCACCTACCTACCTACCTACCTAAGGTAGAGGGTGCTACATAAGTATTTTAACCACTTGCCGACCAGCCCCCATTATTATACTGCGGCAGGTTGGAACGGCTGCACAAATCGCCGTAGATGTACGATGGCTGCTTTAAGAGTGATAGGGGACATGGTGACGGTGCACGTGGCCGTCACTGCAAACAAACAGATCCCCATTCTGACAGGGGAGTAGAGAGAGATTGTCTGTTCCTAGTGATCTGGAACAGTGATCTCTCTCCTCCTCTAGTCAGTCCCCTCCCCCCACAGTTAGAAACACCTCCCTAGTTTAACCCCTTGATCGCCCCCTTGTGTTAACGCCTTCCCTGCCAGTGACATACAGTAATCGGTGGCTATTTTTAGCTGTGATCGCTGTATAAATGTCAATGGTCCCAAAAAAAAGTGTCAAAAGTGTCCGATCTGTCTACCGCAATGTCGCAGCCCCGCTAAAAATCGCAGATCACCTTCATTACTACTAGTAAAAAAGAAATAAATAATAACAATGCCATAAATCTATTCCCTATTTTGTAGACACTATAACGTTTGCGCAAACCAATCAATATACACTTATTACATTTTTTTTTTACCAAAAATATGTAGAAGAATACATATCAGACTAAACTGATGAAGAAATTCGTTTTTTTGAAAAAAAATTTGATATTTATTATAGCAAAAATGGTGGTATGGCAGAGGTGATCAAATACCACCAAAAGAAAGCTCTATTTGTGGGGGAAAAAAAAGGACATAAGTTTTGTTTCGGTACAACGTCGCCCGACCGCGCACTTGTCAGTTAAAGGATGACTAAAGATAATTTTTTTTTTTTTAAATAACAAACCTGTTATACTTACCTCCATTGTGCAGCTCGTTTTGCACAGTGGCCCTGAACCTGGTCTTCTGGGGTCCCTCGGCGGCTGTCTCGGCTCCCCCCCGCAAGGACTCAACACCTTCATGCAAGCTCCCTCGCATGGTGTTGAGTGCTTGCGGGCGCGCTACGGTGATACAGCCAGTGGCCAAAGCCGCTCACTTTATCACTCGGCCCCGCCCCTTGGCGCGTCACGTCATTGGATGTGCTGCTTTCAATCCATCCACTGTAACCAATCAACGGCCAGGCTGAGCGTCGAAGAGGCTGTCGGGGGCGAGCGCGGGACTTTCGAGAGGTCAGGTAAGTAAAACGAGGGGGCTGGGGGGGCGGTATTGTCGGATGTTTTTTCAACTTTTACCTTTACAACCCCTTTAAAGCGACGCAGTGCCGTATCGCAAAAAATGGGGGAAAATCCTTCTGGTCCTTAAGTGGTTAAAGCAACTAAAAAGATCCTAAAAAGTTAACCAGTGATTTTTAAATATTTTGTTTTAGTTATGCTATGTTAATGGAAACATGTATCAAATATAAATTAGGCAACAGCCCAATTCGTTATAGAATAGAGAGGCGTGGCACATTGACAGCTCAATGCAAATCAAATCGCAAAAAGCAGCCTTGGCCTCAGCTCCTCCTAAGACTATGCCCCCGATGCATTTTGCCCCACCCCGGGGCTTAGTCATAGGGTATGCTATGACTAAGCCCTGGGGGCAGGGCGAAACATGTCAGGGACTCTTTTTTGCTATTTGATTTGCATTGAGCTGTCAGTGTGCAGCGCTTCTATATTATATAACTTCTTAAGCTGCTGGGATGAGCATTTCAGATGCCAGAACCCCCTTTAGTTGTGGATAGCTTGAGCAGCATCTCCTGGCACTTAGATTGGCGCTTTAAAAAAGTTCTTACAGGTCACAGTGATTATCTCAATTTGGCTGAAAAAGTGAACATAACCTTTGAGCCCCAAATTTTCTGCTATAATAATACATTAATTTGTAATAATTTTGAAATATTTCAGGTCTGGCCATCCAGCTGATTCGTAATCTGAGAGATGTCAAGGTGACGGCTCCCAATGACGCTTGTTTTGAGTGTGAGGTGTCCATTCCTCTCCCCCGTCCTCCACAGTGGAGTCTGAATGGGGTGCTAATGCACAACGGTGGAGATATCATCATCGAAAGCAGAGGAAACCGGCACAAGCTCACCCTGAGGGACACGTATCCTGGATTGTCAGGAACCGTCAGATTTACCGCCGGCAAGGCACGCTCAGAAGCCAGGCTCACTGTGCTAGGTAATGGAGAGAACTTGGTGAGCCTCGGTTATCAATATGTCCAAGGGAATTGTTGTCTTACACAATCTGTGTTGCTCATAGCAGATAGCCGATTTTACTTTTCTGTTTTCTTATTCCAGAGCAGTATGGGTGAGTAAAAGAAAGGAGCTGTTGAGCTAATATAAACAATAACTCAGTTCTAAATATAGAGCAAGAGTTGTTAAAATTACTGAATATAACCAACTGCTGATTTTCTCATTTCCTGGAAATCAGAACGCAGTTATTGTCCAGTTTTTTAACTGACTAGAACAAGCTTGTCATACATATGTTCTCTGGGTCTATGCAGCCCTTTGTACCCCTTCAGTGTGGCCCCCATTGGTTTGGACCTTCAGCACAGTTGTGCAGGCTCCTATCATGGACTGAAATGGCTGATTTCACTGCGCACTGTGAGCTTCTCATATTCTGTATTAGAAGCTTGCGCTGACTTTGATTAGTTCCCCAATTCATACCTACTTAGAGGACATTACGGTGGTACAGCAGCTGCATACAAGAGTGATCTGCGGTTGTAGCACAGCCCCATTCACTTGAATGTTCGACAACACTACCACCTGCCAAATGCAACATGCTGTTTCATTTTTGACACGGCTGCCAGATGGGTAGAGCCCTGAGCAGGGTTTTACCAAGTGGGTGGTAAAACCAGTACCATCTTAATAGCATCATAAGCCCCTGGGCAAAACAATGCTCTGGGGCCCCTACCAGGGAGAATGTGACCTGAAAACAGTGGGTGGCTAAACTATGCTACATATTGGGCGTGGATTTTTGGTTTAATTAGACATTTTAGTCTGATTTCTTACAGTTTTTTTATTATTTGTTTTATAATTTCTTAAAATTATTTTTTACATTTTTTCAAAACGCTGTTGGGGAAGTCTTCGGTGAGATATCATGGGTCTAAACAGTCCCCTGAAGTCTCTGTGCAGGCCAGTCAAGTTCCTCCACCCCAAACTTGCTCATCCATGTCTTTATGGACCTTGCTTTGTGCACTGGTCCAAACCATTTGGTGGAGGGGGGATTATGGTGTGGGGTTGTTTATTCAGGGGTATGGCTTGGCCCCTTAGTTCCATTGAAGGGAACTCTTAACCCCCCTGGCGGTATTCCCGAGTCTGGCTCGGGGTGGATTTTTCATACCAAAAGCGGTATCCCCGAGCCAGACTCGGGCTTGCATTGCAGGATCCAGGAAGAGTTTACTTACCTTGTCCCCTGGATCCTGCGATGTCTCCCCGCTGTGATCGGCGAGCCGCTGTGTCTCGCTCGATTCACAGTGCCGAGCTCCGTTCCCTGCGAGCGTTGCGACGCACGGGGACGGAGTTCGGCGGCAAATTCAAAAAGTGAAACACATAGTATAGATACAGCATACTGTAATCTTACAGATTACAGTACTGTATCAAATAATGACACATCCCCTTTGTCCCTAGTGGTCTGCCCAGTGCCCTGCATGCAGTTTTATATATATAAAACTGTTCCTTCTGCCTGGAAACTGGAGATTGTCCATAGCAACCAAAAAGTGTCCCTTTACGTCAAAAGTGGCTTTAGACCAGCTAGAAAACAGCGATAGTAAATTAGAACACTTGCAGAATTGAGCGATAGTGAATTGTGGGGAAATTTATTTTATTACTATTTTTTTTTATTTTTTTTTATTATTTATTTTTATTTATTATATTATAATTTATGTTTTTGTGTTTCAAACTTTATCATACCCGGGATATCTACTAGACTCTTGTTTGGACAGATTTAAGTGTATTATTGTTAATATTTACAGACCTACAATATAAAACGCCAAATTTCCATGCAAAATAATGGTACCGCTTTCAGCACCTAAAATCCGAAATAATCATACCGCCAGGGAGGTTAAGGCGTCAGCATACCAAGACATTTTGGACAATTTCATTCTCCCAACTTTGTGGGAACAATTTGGGGATGGCCCCTTCCTGTTCCAACATGACTGCGTACCAGTGCAAAAAGCAAGGTCCATAAAGACATGGATGAGCGAGTTTGGGTTGGAGGAACTTGACTGGAGTCCTGACCGCAAAACACGATAGAACACCTTTGGGATGAATTAGAGTGGAGACTGCGAGCTAGGCCTTCTTGTCCAACATCAGTGCCTGACCTCACAAATGTGCTTCTGAAAGAATGGTCAAACATTCCCATACACACACTCCTAAACCTTGTGGACGGCCTTCCCAGAAGAGTTGAAGCTGTTATAGCTGCAAAGGGTGGGCCAACTCAATATTGAGTCCTTACAGGCTAAGACTGGGATGCCATTAAAGTTCATGTGCGTGTAAAGGCAGGCATCGCAATACTTTTGACAATATAGTGTATGCGTGCACAACTGGCATTAAGACGCTAATACAATTTTTGGTAAGTAAGTCTGTGCAATCGTTATACTGTAAAAGGAATGTACAGTGGTTACATCTATTTTATTTTAGTTATTATGGTGCAGATCCTGACCATTCTTCATGTTACATTATAATTATTGCTCAGAAAGGCAGGTCTAGCCTTTTAAAAAAATATCTATAATAGAAATAATTTAAACCACCATCGTTTCCATTGGTTCTTTTATAAGCTCAACTGTGTCTAGGCTGGTCTTCAAGAATCCTAGCAAAAGCATAATACATCATAATTACAACCTAACAGTATATTTGTTTTTTTTTTCCACAGAATAGGAAGAGCTGCTTGCATCAGCCACAGCCTGCAGGAGCCAGCAATGCCTTTTCTTCCTGTGTAGATGCCACCCCTGACCTTTCATTTGTCTTCATTTGTCCCCAGTCTCGCTTAAGGTTGAGCTGCGCTCATCCCAGAGACCAGGATGAGGGTTTGGTTTAAGCAAAGCTTTTTATAAGCCATTAGACACGGGTTATAAACCCTTCTACCCTCCGCTCCTATTATTTATTTATTATCATTCTGCCCTCCTGCCTACCAGACTCTGAACAAAGCACAGGATTGGAGAGGTATAGCCAGAAAAGCGTCCAGCCCAGTGGAGTGGCAAGTGACAAAGAGGAATTGTTGGAATGTGATTGAGAATGAATTGAGTGAGACTGACAAGTACTAGAAGAGCAGAAGTATTAGGATGGGCAGTGCCAGAATGGAAATTTTCGATCCAGCCACAAGCCCCCACTCCATACAATACATTAGATTTAGATCCTCTAAATCAGATTTCTAAAGAGAAAGTTCACTCCATGTGTTCCTTTGATGACTAATTGAGCACCAGCAGCCTTAAATTCATAATTTCTATACAGCAGGTCTTTAGGGGTGTGGAAACATAAAAGAGGAAATGCGCTAAAGGGAGGAGAAAGGTAGAGGTTGCAATGTTTTCCAGGTTTATACAAAAAAAAAAAAACCAGGAGTTCATGTCTATTATCATACCTTCTGACCACTTGTAGACTAGGCCAACGTGCCATCTAAAGGCCCCAAGCTCAAATTCCATTTTATCTGGAAATAGAAGGAATTTTAAAATGGCAGAAAGCTTGGTGACCCCAATACAGGTCTCAAAGAACAGCTGGAAGGTTTCAACTACAACATTGCACGATTTGCCCGGAATGAAAGCTTGAGTGTGTTAGTAGTGCATGTGTTTAATTATCTCTGAGAGTTCCTTATTGTGAGAATGTGCCTGAATGTTTTAGCCATTTGGGCAAAAATGGTAGCATAGGTTTAGGATCAGGACTAGGGCTGGATGGATTGGGGTTAGACCAGCCTTTTTCAACCAGGGTGCTCAGTGCCTTCAGGTTTTTTTTAGGGGCACCTTGGCAAAATGCCTAAAAATTGCCCAAAAATTGTACACAAGTCAGCGGTGGATCAAAACTACAAAAAGCTACAGCTTTTCATTATGACCTTCTAGATGCTGGCGCTCTGACAACCAATGACTTCACCAGTTTATAAGGAGGACATTGGGTGCCTGCATAGCATCCTTGTTTGCTCCTCCCCTGGCCCAGTCCATCAGCCCTGGGATCACATTAGTTGAGTGATGGAGAAAAGCTGAGGAAGAAATACTAGTCAGTATCGGTGTGCAAAGGTGTATTTGCTTTGGAGGAATTAATCACCTCTAAAGTTCGGTGTCCTACATATGTGGATGTTGCTGCATTATGTAAAACCATTAGAATAGTTTTTTACATTTTAAAATGGGATTCCTCGAGACTGAAAAAAAGGTTCAGAAACACTGGGTTAGACATATTGTTGTATATAGTTTCTGATCTGACCATGCATATTTAGGATCACATTGATCGCATAGAAGTTGATGTCCACCTCTCCAAATCAGTGGGTCTCTTAAATTCCTAGAGCCCCAGGGGCCTGAGATATGACTTCCTTTACAGCCACACAATCCAAGCTCCATCTCCCTGCAGGTCATTTCAAGTTCCTTATAAATTGGTGGTCCTGGGATAATGCTTTTGGGGTAATTGCGTCTGTAAACTCCTGCTAATGCAGGGCAATAACATCATCCTTAGAATTCATAGCAATAGTCAAAGTACCTCATGCCACTTTATGCTCCTATTCATAAAGGCCTTAAGTGGACTATAAATGTAAAAAGTCTGGATCCCCCTCACAGCTATAGGTGCTTACCTACCACCAAGATTACTTATTAATATTTCAGGCTGCCTTAGGCTTGGGTCAGAATGCCTATTGTAAACTGGGGATATATAAATGTGTGGATCATAAAGCGGTTTGGACTTGGATAGCTGATCAAGATATCAAAGTATTCATGTTTGCAGAAGCAGATAATATTTCAATGGCATTATAGTACATGTAACTATAGTGTTTAAAGTCAAGAAATGGAGGGAGATGATAGACCCCAATGTTTCCATGTTGTACATCAGCTGGATTGGGAGGACATTGGGTTACCCAGTTAGGATCTCAAAAGTGTCACCTTGAGGAAGGAACCCTGTAGGGCACCAAAATAGTTAGTTCCTTATGACTTATGCGAGTCATGATGGCCATTTTGTCATGCCATCATGACTTCAATAGGTATTATGTGGTTGCATTTGTCATGCTTACCCCTAACGCAGATGGTCAGACACTATAGCTAGCTTTTGTGTTCTTTGCCTGTATCAGCCCCCTTTCCCATATGGCAAGCAGACACAATGCTATGGTGCCTGGCCACCACACCGGGGCAGCCGCAAACTGAGCAAAGCAAACAGGTACTTGCAATTGGCAGAGAGGCTGAGTGGTTCAATAACAGTCCAGGTACAATGCAGGCAAGGTTTAGAGTAGTCAGGGTCCAATCCGTAGTCAAATGGCAGGCAGAGTTCAGAGGGTAGTTGATATCCAATCCGAGGTCATAAACAGGGGATCCAAACAGTAGAGCAGGACAGACTGACAGACAGAGAGTTTGAGCACGTATTACATATGCTATCACATGCATGAGACTGCAGGCTTGGCTGGCATAAATCAGGTTTGGTCTCCACCCAGAGACTGGCCACATTAATCACCTTGCAGGAGGAAAAACAGACAGGGAGAATGTATCACAGCCAAAACCAGGATGCTGGGATGAGACCAGCAGTTATCAAGGATCAGGAGCGTTACAGGCTCATGACAGCATGGTATTTTTTCATGGATGGTTTACATATGGATTGGTGGCTGTGGAGTAATACAGGCCTTTTTTAGAGAAGAAGAAAAGACTAATATTATCACTGAAACTGTTTATGCAAGGCATTCATTGGGCGAAACCAGTAATTGGGAAGACTTATATCTACTAATGGTTTTCATTATTATCCATTTTGTTGATATTAGTTAACTCAACAAAATAGCTTCCAACCTCATATGTAGGCAACCCATACTATTCTTGAAAGTATGCCCACCCATAGTAAGAGCTGTCATTTTGTAGGCTACCACAATACTTATCTTTGTACTGATGACCTTACTGCAATAGAAGTCAATAGTACTCAACTGTCCTGCTGACCGTAACCAACCACCAGTAGGTCGTTGCTGTTAAACACGATTTCTAAATGTCAAGGTCCAATGTTCCTCATGGCTTTTCCATTACAAAATAGCTACACAAAATGTGAATCAAATATTTAAAAAAAATGGTGCAAGAAACCAAGGATGGGAACCTATAACAACCAGAGTTAACTTTACATCAATACAGGATGTGTGGATCATAAAGTTGTTTGGACTTGGATAGCTGATCAAGCTATCAAAGTAATCATGTTTGCAGCAGGAGATATTTCAATTGCATTATAGTGCAAGTGACTATATTGTTTGAAGTCAGGAATGGAGGGAGATGATAGGCCCCAATGAAGTCCATATTGTACAGCAGCTGAATTGGGAGGCTGACACTCTTCAATATCTGGAGGACATTGGGTTATCCAGTTCTAGTATTATTAAGTGGTTCTGCTAATCAGGTAGTGAAAAGCCTTTAGCTTGTGGCTCCCAGTTTCAATACTCTATTTTTGAGATCCTAACTAGGAAATTTTCATTGTTTCTTGACCCCAGTAAATGTGTTTCTCAAGAGAAACTCATTGAAGGAACATCATTTCTCACTATTCACTGAAAATAAATATATTATTTTGGAGCCCCTGTTTCAGGATTCTACCCACGGGTTGGGTCGTAAGGCATTAAGCAAATACATTCCACATTGGAATGTAGTTTAGACGTGTCTTGAAGTGGGTGGGGCCTGTTTTGTACTGCACTCCTGCAAGGGTTGGGAACCGCCATAACTTTTCACTTTTTGGAAATGCCCATGTAGCAATCTTGTTCCCCAAGATATCAAAAAAAAAAAAGACAAATTAGACATTTAACTTACCAATATTTTACAGCCACAGTCTCATCCATCCAACCACACTCCTTTTTATGTCATACTTCCATCCAGTTTAGCGACCCCCTCTTTTAGTGGTTGCTGTTTAGATAATGTCCAGGGATAAACTACGCATTGGAAAGTGGAAGTGTATGAATGAGCTGGAATTTGAGTATTTATTTAGTTAGGTTTCGTACTGGAAAGTGCAGAATGGTATTTCGATATGGAAAAAGAGCTGGTTTCAGAGACGTGGGTATGTTTGCGAATATCAGGAATGTTTGATGTGATTCAGTGTACTGCTAAACGGATGAGATGTGCATCCTCCCAGTGACCGTAACCCATTATTCATCTCACATTGTCTGCTTATATTCATGTCTCTTCTGCCTATGCTAATAAACCTCTCACTCTGGCCTCCGTGTTAGCTTGTTTTTTCAATTTCTCAACAATCAAAATGTTATTGAGTGCAGTACTGTATAATAATCAGAATTATTCTAGAAATTGGTTTTAGTACCATGAATGTCTGTTAACTATTTGATCATACACCTGGTCTGATCTCACACTCCCAAGAGGATTGGGCTGCTTAGGGCTATTCACGGGGTGATAATGAGCCTTTTGGACTCTTATGCCGCGTACACACGAGTGGACTTTATGGCAGACTTTGCTCGGCAGACTTTTCGACAGACTTTACGATGGACTTTTTGAATGAATGGACTTGCCTACACACAATCCACCAAAGTCCGTCGAATTCGTACATGATGACGTACGACCGGACTAAAACAAGGAAGTTCATAGCCAGTAGCCAATAGCTGCCCTAACGTGGCTTTTTGTCCGTCGAACTAGCATACAGACGAGTGGACTTTTCGACCGGACTCGATTTCGACGGATTAATTTAAAACATGTTTCAAATCTAAGTCCATCCAACTTTTGAGCAAACAAAGTCCGCTGGAGCCCACACACGATCGAATTGTCTGATGAAATCCCGTCCGCCGGGCAAAGTCTGCCGTAAAGTCAGCTCGTGTGTACGCGGCATTAGAAGTGATCTTTACCCCTCAGTGAGTTTTTTTCAACTTGAAGAGGTTAAAATGAACCTGTGCCTAGACTATGTACATATGCATGTTCATAACAAGCTGGAAATGAGCTTTAAAACAATACTGTAGATGCAGACATTTGGGGGGATTTACTAAAACTGGTACACACAGAATCTGGTGCAGCTGTTCATAGAAACCAGCTTCTAGGTATTGTCAAAGCTTACCGTAATTGAACAAGCTGAAGTTAGAAGCTGATTGGTTGCTATGCACAGCTGCACTAGATTTCGTGTGCATCAGTTTTAGTAAATCTCCCCCATTGTGTAGAAATTCATATCCAGAGTTCACAACTGAGACCCTGAAATCACAGCTCCTCTCTGCTTAGGTCCCGTCTTTACCTAAGTTAAAGGGTAAGTTCACCTTTGTACACTTTTTTTTTTCCAGCTCCTCTATGCGCCAATATAGCATTCATGTACTTTTTTTGCAAAAATATCAAAGCTCTCCATTAAATCTACAGTCACTTACTTTTCTTGTTCTAATCCATGTTTCCAGATGTTTCCATTTGTAATGTCTTTCTTCCTGATCAGACTTTAGGTTATGACACAGCAATTGACCAGCCGACCTCATTAGCACACACCCTCCATCATCCACCCACCCATTCCCAGGTTCATGAATGCTATACATGAATGCTATACATGAATGCTATATTGGTGCATAGGGGAGCTGGAATTTAGAGGGAAAAAAAAGCGTACAAAGGTGAACTTACCCTTTAAGTGTCTTTGGTTGTGTTTGAAGCATTTTTGAAAGCGGTAGTAAACCGCTGCAGGAAAAAAGAACACCTGTAAGACAATGGCTTAATGTGCTAGTAAAGTGCCTTGCAAAAGTATTCACCCCCCCTTGGCTTTGTACCTATTTTGTTATATTACAGCCTTTAGTTCAATGTTTTTTTTTCATCTGAATTATATGTGATGGATCAGAACACAATAAGTTGGTTAAATAAAATTTGAAAAAAGTATACATAAAACTATTTTTCAGAAATAAAAAACTGATAATTGCCATGTGCGTATATATTCACCCCATTTGTTATGAAGCCCATAAAAAGCTCTGGTGCAACCAATTACCTTCAGAAGTCACATAATTAGTGAAATGATATCCACCTGTGTGCAATCTAAGTGTCACATGATCTGTCATTACATAGACACACCTTTTTTGAAAGGCCCCAGAGGCTGCAACACCTAAGCAAGAGGCACCACTAACCAAACACTGCCATGAAGACCAAGGAACTCTCCAAACAAGTAAGGGACAATGTTGTTGAGAAGTACAAATCAGGGTTAGGTTATAAAAAAATATCAGAATCTTTGATGATCTCTAGGAGCACCATCAAATCTATCATAACCAAATGGAAAGAACACGGCACAACAGAAAACCTGCCAAGAGACGGCCGCACACCAAAACTCACGGACCGGGCAAGGAGGGCATTAATCAGAGAGGCAGCACAGAGACCTAAGGTAACCCTGGAGGAGCTGCAGAGTTCCACAGCAGAGACTGTAGTATCTGTACATAGGACGACAATAAGCCGTACGCTCCATAGAGTTGGGCTTTATTGCAGAGTGGCCAGAAGAAAGCCATTACTTTCAGCAAATAACAAAATTGCACGTTTTATGTTTGCGAAAAGGCATGTGGGAGACTCCCAAAATGTATGGAGGAAGGTGCTCTGGTCTGATGAGACTAAAATGTAACTTTTTGGCCATCAAAGAAAACGCTATGTCTGGCGCAAACCCAACACATCACATCACCCAAAGAACACCATCCCCACTGTGAAACATGGTGGTGGCAGCATCATGCTGTGGGGATGTTTTTCAGCAGTCAGGACTGGGAAACTGGTCAGAGTTGAGGGAAAGATGGATGGTGCTAAATACAGGGATATCCTTGAGTAAAACCTGTACCACTCTGTGTGTGATTTGAGGCTAGAATGGAGGTTCACCTTCCAGCAGGACAATGACCCCAAACACACTGCTAAAGCAACACTTGAGTGGTTTAAGGGGAAACATGTAAATGTGTTGGAATGTCCTAGTCAAAGCCCAGACCTTAATCCAATAGAAAATCTGAGGTCAGACTTAAAGATTGCTGTTCACAAGCGCAAACCATGCAACTTGAAGGAGCTGGAGAAGTTTTGCAAGGAGGAATGGGCAAAAATCCCAGTGGTAAGAAGTGGCAAGCTCACAGAGACTTATCCAAAGCCTCTTGGGCTGTGATAGCCGCAAAAGGTGGCTCTACAAAGTATTGACTTTAGGGGGGTGAATAGTTATGCACATTTACTTTTTCTGTTATTTTGTCCTATTTGTTGTTTGCTTCACAGTAAAAAAAAACATCTTTAAAGTTGTGGCCATGTTCTGTAAATTAAATGATGCAAATCCTCGAACAATCCATGTTAATTCCATGTTGTGAGACAACAAAACACGAAAAATGACAAGGGTGGGGTGAATACTTTTGCAAGGCACTGTATGCATTCTCACAGTGCATGTTTAGGAGATATGCATTATATATATATAATAAGGCTTACCTGTAGGTAAAATCAACAAAGTGGGCTTTACTACTGCTTAAAGCAGTCATTTTTGCACACCTTTTAGACTTTTCAAATTATATTTATCCAATGGAAAGCTAGTTGCTAGGCAAGAAAATGCAGGTTATTATGGGAGTTTTTTAGCTGCTCTCAGTGAAATCAATTGGAGCCAAAACATCAGTGATCAGTGTCAAGCAACAATGCGCTCAGGCTTGAAAGGGTACCATTGACTGTAATGAAAATCCTAGTGTCAAGCGTTAACACATTTCTGGTGAAGCTTTAAATTACACTTCAAATTCAGTTGTCATCATAATCCTGACTTCACTACCTAGTGAGGTACCGACCTGGAAGAAGCATTAACATTATAAGGTCTAAGGCTCGATTCACATCTATGCATGTTGCTTTTGAGCGTTTCTGCAGTGCTTTTTGCAGTGCTTGCCGCGTTTTTGGACACGCGTTTTTACCGTGCTTTTGCCGTGATTTGCGTTTTTTTTTTACACTGTATATAGCTGGTTGCTAAGGAGGGGACCGGGAAGCCGGCCGCCGCGTCCTTAACAATTGATGAGTCATCAGTTGTCAGCGGGCTTCCCGCTGAATGTAAAATAAAAAGAATTGCCGGCTTAAAAAATATCGAGAAAAAAACAGCGTGGGGTCTCCCCCCAGGTCCATACCAGGGCCTTGGGTCTAGTATGGATTTGGAGGGGACCCCCCATGCCAAGATTTAAAAAAAAAAATGGGGTCCTCCCAAAATCCATACCAGACCCTTATGCGAGCATGCAGCCCAGCATTAACCATACCAGACAGCATGCCCTCAACATGGAGGGGATGGGTGCTTTGGGGCTCTGTGCCCCCCCACCCCAAAGCACCTTGCCCCCATGTTGATGGGGACAAGGGCCTCTTCCCGACAACCCTTGCCCGGTGGTTGTCGGGGTTTGCTTATCGGAATCTGGAAGCCCCCAGATCCCCCCCCCCAATGTGAATGAGTATGGGGAACATTGTACCCCTACCCATTCACTAAAAAAAAATAGTGTAGTGTTAAAAAATACAGTAGACAGTTTTTGACAATTCTTTTTTAAAAATCTTCTTCTTCTCCTCCGCTTCTTCCTCCGGTCTTCCTCCATCTTCATCCTCCGGTCTTCTCCTTCTCCTCCTGCTTCTTCTTCCGCTCTTTCTTCTGTCTTCTTTGTCTGGTGTTCTTCTTCCTATGTCGCCGCTCCTGCCGACGACCCTTCTCCGATGCTGCGTCCCGCTGATCTGTCTGCGCCGATGTCCTGCATTTCTTAAATAATGATGGGGGTGTGGCAATCAGATTACGTCATCCAGAGGCCACTCCCCCTTGTGACGCCACAGACCCATCATGCCCTGGACGGTGACGTCAAAAGGGGCATGGCCTCCGGATATGGGGGACCCCTTGTTAAAGGGGGCTTCCAGATTCCGATAAGCCCCCCGCCCGCAAACCCTGACAACAACCGGCAAGAGTTGTCAAGAAGAGGCCCTTGTCCCCATCAACATGGGGGCAAGGTGCTTTGGGGTGGGGGCGCAGAGCCCCCCTACCCCAAACTACCCATCTCCCTATGTTGAGGGCATGCGGCCTGGTATGGATCAGGAGGGGGGGCGCTCGCTTGTCCCTTCCCTTTCCTGACCTGCCGGGCTGCATGCTCGGATAAGGGTCTGGTATGGATTTTGGGGGGGACCCCACAGCCAGCTGACAGCTAATAACTCATTGGTTGTCAAGGACATGGCGGCCGACTTCCCGCCCCCACCACCGCCCCCTCCTTAGCAACCAGCTATATACAGTGTAAAAAAAGAAATAAAAAAAACACAAATCGTGGCACAATCGCGGTAAAAACGCGTTACTTGCATTTTGGATGCGAGTTCATTAAAATTCTATTACATGCAAAACGCTGCATTTGCGGGAAAAAAAGTCCCCGACCCTTTCCAAAAACACAGAGGCACAAAAATGCATTGATGTGAACATGTTCCATATGAACCTATGTTAAAAAATTTCCCTGCATTTCTGCAAAATGCAAAATGCAAAATGCATCAAAAAACGCATTAGTGTGAATCGAGCCTTAAAAGCATGAACTTAAACTAGCAGATCAGGTTGCCTCACCCTTCTTGATTAAAGTGTGTTAAAAGAACAACAGCAAGTAATGTAAAGTTGCTTTTGTACTGTGAACAATACTTTATGCATTATACCAGTAGGTGGCACTGCAGTGTTATAATGTGTATTCTATGGTAATGTATTTAGTATTATTGTATGGTAAATTAATTTTGTGTATCCCCTGCAATAAAAATGTCATTTTTGGTGAGATATTCCCAAAGCAAATCACATCCAAAGGGATGCAGACCTTGCAATTTTCCTCATTTGAGCCCTGCAGGTACAGCAGCTGATTAATAATTACAAAACCACTCCCATACAGACTCACTCAACACATGGACACAGACAGACCGCTATTTATCCAGAATAACAAAAGGTAGGACTCTCCAATAAAGTTTGTTAAAATCCTTGCAGTGTACATAGATCACCCAGAGAGGAATATTTTTATCTCAACAAAAGTGGAGTTACTCTTTAAAAGCCCAACTCCATCTTTATACTTCAGTTACAAAAACGATTGGCCCAAACACCTCCACTGCGGCTTCTCTGATGTCCCCCTCAGACTTACTACTTTGTGATCCAGGACCACTTCGTATCCAGGTTGAATGATGCCCAGCATTATCCAACCTGTTTCATGTAAGCCCAGGCTGTCATGGACACACCCCCCTAAGTGTGCATCATCATGCTGGCCTGGGCTCACAGTACTACCAGAGAGAATGATGCTTACACTTAAAGAGGAGTTCCAGTCATTTATGTGTTTATTAAAAGTCAGCAGCTACAGAAACTGTAGCTGCTGACTTTTAATAAACACACACTCAGTTCCAGCGATGTGGCCGCCTGAACATTCGATTCTCTCCGTCTCCTTTCCCAGGTACCGGCATTACAACTGTGGTCACCTGACTGTCACAGCTTGCGGCTTCACAACCGGGTGTGCAATGCGCATGTGTGAGTCTCACTGCGCTTCCTAAATGGTCAGGCAATCTTCTGGGACCTGTGACATGCCCCAGAAGATTGCAGGGAGGAAGGGAGAGAGGAGAACTTCCGATTGTATCGCCTAGGTGGCCCGACCATAACTGGAAGTGGGTATTTGTCAAAACTAGGTACCCGCTCCCCCGCAAAAGAAATTACATGCCAAATGTGGCATAGGAGGGGGAGGAGTGCTTAAAGTGGAACCCTTTTTTGGGTGGAGCTCCGCTTTAACTATGTAAGTGCTGTACTGTTCAGAAGTGTGAAGAACTGTTCACCACCACCACCACCAAAGAAGAACCCATGATGTCACTGGACAGGTCAGAAGACTGCACGAAAAAAATGGTTTGGGAGGATGTTCAAAACCTGGAGTTCAAGTTAGAAGTTAGTTGGGTTTGCTTAAAACCTGAAGTAGAAATTAGAACCTTCTATACCCCAAGCATGTAAACACAGCAGTACTTTCATAATCTTGTCTATCTGCTGTTTCCTTCCTTGCCCGCATGCAATCAATACTGACTAAATAGCACTGATTTGCAAATTTTTACTTTTTGCCAAAAGTCAACATCTAAGCCTTAATCTCCATCTCTGACTACTTCCCCTGCCCACTCCTATGTACAGAGAACAGTGACACATCACCGTCACGGGAAGCACAAAGGTGTCCTTGTTGTGGAAGGTTGTCATGGACAGCTTGGCTTCTTCTTCTCTCTGCTGCACATGGAACAAAATATTGGCACCCAACTAGGCACCAACTGGACCTTAAAGGGGTTGTAAAGGTATGTGTTCTTTCACCTTAATGCATCCTATGCATTAAGGTGAAAAGACACCTGGCAGTCACTAGCCCCCCCCCCCCCCCCCCGTTTTACTTACCTGAACCCCTTCATTCGGTCAGCGGGGACGCGCTGGCTCCTTCTCCACTTGCTCCCGGCTCTTGATTGGATAGATTGATAGCAGCGCAGCCATTAGCTCCCACTGCTGTCAATCAAATCCAATAAAGAAGCCGCCGGGGGGGGGCGGGGCCGAGTCCAGCATTCTGTGTCTATAGACGCAAATGCCAGACTCAGGAGCGTGCCCGCAATGTAACCCCCTTGAGGAAGTGCTTCTCCAAGGGGGTTATCAGATGTGGGAGGAGCCGCGAGAGCCACGGGGGGACCCCAGAAGAACAGGTTCGGGGCCACTCTGCACAGTGGAGGTAAGTATGACATGTTTGTTATTTTTAAAAAAATGACTCTTACAATCACTTTAAGGAATGTATAGGAACAGTAATTTTGTTCCATGATTAAAATCTGAATAGTTAGTTCATATATGGAAAAGGTTTTGTAACCAAAGACAAAGGATAAAGGTGTTTTAATTGGTTGCTTTGGCCAACAAAAATAGACCATCCTTCAGTAAGTCCAGGGACCTAGGAGACCTTGACTTATAACATAGCAATTTTTTTTTTTTTAATAAATAAATTGTCAACCATCACACAACTGAAAAAGAGACAAAGAAACAGGATGCATTAGAGAAGAGCTGAAATAAATTACTTTAACAATGAAGAACAGGGTCATATTTACAAAGGTTCCAGGGTTTGGCACAGATAAAAATATTTGAAACAAGAAAAAAGGTCCCCCTTCCCAAGCAGAACGTTAACGATCACCTTCTCACAATCAAGCCAAAGGCCTCTCATCCACAGACACAGCGACACAGCCTACATGTCCTACCAACGCCTCGTTCTTTCACAGCAGGATGGAAGTGACAGCAGCCATTTTGTGAGTTGGGCAAAGGCTCGTGAAAAAATGGAAACCTCTAGCGATTCGTACCCAACTGTTCATCATAATATAGTCCAAATAGAAGATGAACCCATCACAGTATGTGACCTTTAAATAACCGGTAGGTGCTCAAAGCGATTGCTATAAATAGAGCCATTCCAAAACCAAATAGGAAAACGCGAAGCCCCCAGCACTCCAAATAATTGTGATTCATTTATTTATTGTAAAGATGGCATCAGTACCAGGACAGGTTTGTCCGGTGCCCAGGGCAAGAATGCAGATCTGTGCCCCCCTCCTAATGCATGCCATAGCATGGATGTACCATCTTGTGCCCATCCTTTGCCCCCTTGCTCCAACTGCCCATGGTTGGCATGGAGTGTGCACTGCCCCTGCATGGCCAGTCACTTGCTTTCTTGTGGTTAGAAGGCAGATGCACATGCATTTTTGTGTCAGCTGTGGGCAGATCGGGTGGACAGCAGGTACGTTGGAGCATGTTGTGACAGCAGTAGTGATCAGCGCAGATTTGAAACTACGGCCCCTGGTTGCTAGCCACTGATCTGTAGCTTGCATGTAGTATGGGGGTGCCCCCCCTACAGCTGCGCCCTGGGCGGCCTCCCCTCCTGCCCACCCTTGTCCCGGCGCTGGATGGCATCACATTAGTCATAAGAAACCAACATTTTGTGTCCTTGCAGGGTCCCTTCCTTGTAGTGTCACCTTGAGAAAGGGACCCTGTGAGGCACAAAAATGTTGGTTCCTTATGACTAATGGGAAGTTGTCTTCACAGTATGGGAAATGCATTAATTTGGAGAGCTGGGGACTTTGTGTCATCATAACTTTAATATGAATTTTGCGTTTTGCATGGTATTTTTTCATGGATGGTTTACATATGGATTGGAGGCTATGGAGCAATACAGGCCTGTCGGTTTTTTAGGTCCATTAATTTTAAAAAAGGGCCTAATATTATCACTGAAACTGTTTATGCAAAATATTCATTGGGCAAGACCAGCAATTAGGAAGGCTTATCTCTACTAATTGTTTTTATTATCCATTTTGTTGATATTAGAACTCAACAAAATGACTTCCTACCTCATATGTAGGCAACACATACTATTCTTTGAAGTATGCCCACCCATAGTAAGAGCCACCATTTTGTAGGCTACCACGATACTTATCTTAGTTATGATGACCTTACTGAAATGAAAGTCAATGGTACGCAACTGTCCTGTTGACCGTAACCAACCACCTGTACTGTGCCCAGCAGTGGCGCTGCTAGGGGGTGGCTTTTGGGGCTATAGCCCTGAATCTGGGGCCCATAGCCCCGAGTCTCTGCAGGGGTCCCCAAGGGGAGGGGAGGTTCTCTGGGGACCCTGATGTAAGGGGGGGCTCTCTGGGGACCCTGATGCAAGGGGGAGGCTCTCTGGGAACCCTAATTTTAAGGGGGAGGCTCTCTGGGGACCCTAATGTAAGGGGGGGCTCTCTCGGAACCCTGATGTAAGTGGGGGGCTCTCTGGGAACCCTGATGTAAGTGGGGGGGCTCTCTGGGAACCCTGACGTAAGTGGGGGGGCTCTCTGGGGACCCTGATGCAAGGGGGAGGCTCTCTGGGGACTCTGATGTAAGGAGTAGGCTCTCTGGGGACCCTGATGTAAGGGGGGGCTCTCTGGGGACCCTGATGTAAGGGGGAGGCTCTCTGGGGACTCAGATGTAAGGGGGGCTCTCTGGGGACCCTGATGTAAGGGGGGCTCTCTGGGGACCCTGATGTAAGGGGGGGCTCTCTGGGGACCCTGATGTAAGGGGGGCTCTCTGGGGACCCTGATGTAAGTGGAGGGCTCTCTGGGGATATACACACACATGTATATTACTGTACATACATGTGTATACCCGCCCAAGCGTATGACTTTCTTTACTACGCTGCTATGGGCTCTAGCCCTAGATCTTTTGTAGACCTAGCAACACCCCTAGTGCCCAGTACGTCTTTACTGTCAAACACCATTTCCAGATTCCAAGGTCCAATGTTCTTCATGGCTTGCCCAATACAAAATGGCTGCACCAAATGTGAATCAGATGGGGCTTATTCAATAAACAGTGCAAGAAACCAAGGACGGGAACCTATAACAACCAATCGGAGTTTACTTTACACCAATACAGGATTGATTGCCAATGGTACTGGATTTTCTTCTTGAACCTCTAAATTGAATAAAGATGGATTCTAAACCCTATGAAATCCCAAGAAGTATAAAACAGTCTTTGTACATATAGTAAGCCATGGCTGTTACCTGTCATATAGGCTATATGCGTTGGGTGTGCAGGTCCATGATTTGTGCATATCTGGATTAAGGTACCGCATGTCAACTACTATGAGTATATGGGCCAAAGCCCTGTAACGGTTGTTTGGGGACCATATAACATGATGCGGTGCAAAATATACATTTTGAAGAGTCAGAGGTATTCATGTTTTTTTTTTTTTCCTTTTTGTTTGCATAATGTTATACTTTGTTTCATTGGGTAGCATAATAACAGTGGATCTAAATCCTAAAGCTGGCTTCACATCTGTGCATTGGGGTACCGCATAATAAAATTTGCATTGAACTGCGTGCTAACGCGTGATCAGCCGCGTAGTGCATTGTGGTGTCATTCATTTTGAGTGGTACCTTAGCACACCTTGCAAACGCACCCAGCACACTTGCATCACATTGTTTTTTCAAGGGGGACCTGTCTGTTTTTCATGTGCTGTGGTGCATTTTTGCAGTATTTCAGCCACTTCCTACGTTCATCATTGCTCTGGAACGGCTTTCACATAAGAGTGGACCATGCCAAAGCAATGTGTGTTGGCACAGCTGCTGGTAGTCTCCACAAGCGGCACATGTGACAGGGTGGCAACAGAGGAGCACAATCAGCAGACAGCTGTCACTTATGAACAGGAAGTGCCTGAACAAAGATCTTCATGGCAGGATCACCAGATAATATTTTAATAAAAATGGCCTTTGAAATGACATTAACATGTTACTTAACACGACATTAACCTATATAAGATTTCAGTGATCGAGTTTTGATCTACTTTGAAATGGTTGTAAAGGCTGATTGATTTTTAACTTCATACATTACTATGCAAGAAGGTAAAAAAAAAACCTTCTGTGTGCTGCTCCCACCACAGCCCTCCTAATACTTACCTGAGCCCCCTCTCGATCCAGCCATGTGCAGGAGAGACTCGGCTATCCCGGGACTCCCTCTCCTCATTGGCTGATGCAGCCAGTTGGCTCCCACTGATGTCTATCACAGCCAGTGAACCAATAAAGAGAGGGCGGGGGGGTGGGGCCAAGCCACGGCTCTATAGGGTTGATTTACTAAAGACAAATACACTGCAAGTGCAGTTGCTCCAGAGCTTAGTAAATGAGCAGAAGCTCTGCTGACTTCCATCATCCAATCATGTGCAAGCAAAAATGCTGTTTTTTTAATTTTACTTGCATGTGATTGGGTACTCTTTGCAAAGTCAAGCTTTACCTTATTTACTAAGCTCTGGAGCAACTGCACTTTGCAGAGTGCGCAGCCTATTTGCCTTTAGTAAATCAACCCCTATGTGTCTTATGAATGCATAGAGCAGCGGCTCGGGAGCGGTGCCCCCAGGGAAATCTGCTTTCTCTGGTGGGCACTAACTCGAGGGGGAGGGGCCAGGAGCGCCGACATGGGACCTGAAAAGAAGAGGATCGGGGCTGCTCTGTGCAAAACCATTACACAGAGCAGATAAGTATAACATGTTTGTTATTTAAAAAATAAAAACCCAAGCTTTAATATCACTTTAAGCTGGCTACACACATTACAATATGACGGAATTGCAATAGGAAAAAATGGCGCTGTCTATAGCAAAAAAAAAATGGGCAGCATGAGCACACTGGCTCAGGAGTTAGCACTTCTGCCTTGCTGCACAGAGTTTGCTTGCTCTCCCTGTGCTTTTGTGGGTTTCCTCCCACACTCAAAAGACTTGCTGGTGGGCTAATTGGCAGCTGTCTAAATTGATCCTAGTAGACTATACACTCCTTGACAGCAGGGACTTCTGAGAATGTACAGTACTTAAAGTATTGCATAAACTGACAGCACTATAGAAATATCTGAAATAAATAATAGGAGATGGGGGCTGTTTTGCTAAATGAACTGCGCTTGGTTTCTATAATATATACGGCTGTACGGTTTATTAACAATCTCCTTGAGGCTGGGTTCACACCATTGCGAATTGAATTCTCAATAGCAGGAGATTTTGACCGGCTCTCTATGGAGCCGGTTCACATATCTCTGCTGCGGCTCCGGTGCAAATTTGCACAGAAGTCCTGCGCTTCATTTCAGGTCCTAAATTAGCCAACAATTCGTACCAGTAACGGTGAACCAGGACGCACCGGACCCCCTGCTGGGAGCCGCATGCTGAATCCTGGGATCAGTAAATATTGTCTAAATCCGTTCATCATGTACATTCTCCCTTGAAGCTTGCTGTGCTTTGTGTATTTCATCCAGATCTGTGCAGTAATCCAGAGTGAGACTTTTCCTTCCTGTAATAAAGACCGCTCACTGCTGCTCTCTCTCCTTGTGCAGAGTGACTGGTCTTGTCTCCGCCCCCCTCCTGTAATTTTCTGCAGGCAGCCTGCAGCGGGTGGAGCCTGCTGGCCCCTCCCACTGCTCTGCACAGGCTATGTACAGCACAATGATGATGATTTCGCTGATACTTTTACAAAGGTCATTTCTGAGTTTACTAAAGCATTAGGTGCACATAAAGTGGATTTACATTTTTTGCAGCTATTGAGGAATATTTTTAAATGGACGTTTGGGGGCCTGGAGTTCGGCTTTAAATTCAATAACAACTATTACTATACAGTGGGAAGACCTATCCAAACAATTACATTGGATATACATCCTGTCCGCTAGGCCCTCACGCTGATAGGTGTTGATAAATCGAATGAAGTCTGTACAATCCCATTGTAACATGTGTAGCCAGCTTTAGCCTCAGATTTAAGCATTCAGATTTGCATCGTCTAATAGAAGCTGATATAATATATATGGTTGGTACCTAATGGTCACTGCACAGCATACCCAGGTCCATATTCATCAAAGTGTCTGAAAACAACCTTCCATGCCGTCGGCTTTTTCATTTCTTTCTCCCAGGCTTAACTGCAATGGTTGCTATAGGCAAAAACGCCAGTTCATCCTTCAGACAGTATGATAAATAAAGCTGTGCTATACACTAGTAGATTTTGGAACAAAAATTCTCAGTAAAGTCGATGGTAGGGATGCACCGAAATATATTGGCCACCGAAAATTATCGGCCGAAAATAGGGACATCGGCTAGAGAAAAAAAAAGGTACCGATAATGGCATGTTGCGTTCCATTGACGTCAATGTAAAATCGCATCCCTTTGACTTCAATGCAAAAACGCCTCCTAGTGGCTTTAATGCAAATACGCCCCCCCCCTAGTGACTTCAATGTAAAATCGCATCCCTTTGACTTCAATGCAAAAACGCCTCCTAGTGGCTTCAATGCAAATACCCCCCCCCCCCAGTGACTTCAATGCAAAATCGCATCCCTTTGACTTCAATGCAAAAACGCCTCCTAGTGGCTTCAATGCAAATACCCCCCCCTCCCCCCCAGTGACTTCAATGCAAAAACGCCTCCTAGTGGCTTTAATGCAAATACACCCCCCCTAGTGACTTCAATGTAAAATCGCATCCCTTTGACTTCAATGCAAAAACGCCTCCCAGTGGCTTCAATGCAAATACGCCCCCCCCCCCCCCCCCAGTGACTTCAATGCAAAATCGCGTCCCATTGACTTCAATGCAAAAACACCAGCCACATTCATTCATTTTTTTTTTAAACTGTCCATTTCGGTTTTCAGCCAAGCCCAATGCAAAAACACCAGCCACATTCATTAAATTATTATTATTATTATTTTTTTAAACTGTCCATTTCGGTTTTCAGCCAAGCCCCAAAACGCCTCCTAGTGACTTCAATGCAAATACGCCCCCTGGTGACTTCAATGCAAAATCGGTTCCAATTGACTTCAATGCAAAAACGCCCCTTAGTGACTTTCAATGCAAAATCGCGTCCCATTGGCATTAATCCAAAAAAGGCCCCCTATTGACTTAAATGCAAAAACGCGCCCCATTGACTTCAATACAAAAACACCAGCCACATAAAATTTTTTTTTTTTAAACCATTTTTTTTTTAAAGTCCATTTCGGTTTTCGGCCAAGCCCATTGTGAATTTTCGGTTTCGGCACAGGAATTTTCATTTCGGTGCACCACTAGTCGATGGCTTAGCGAATGTCGTTTGAAAGTTTGAATGAAAGCTTCACTGAAAAGTTTGAATTTTCACCTCACTGTCTTAGAAAACGTACATGAATTTGACTCCACTAGAATTGAACAAGCATTGGTAAGACAAAATATTTCATACAAAGTTCTACTAGTGTACGGCCAACTTAAGGCCATGTGTTCAGTGAGTATATACCACAACATGCACCTTCCCTTGCAACATGTACCTAATCCCCAGATTTACAAACCATCCGCGAGCCATTGCAAAGACGGACCTCCATCTTGTGCTGCATATCATAAAATAGGAGTAAACTTCCTATATGAGGTCAATGAATGAATTACATGAGACTCTTAAACTGTGTCTGCGTCTTTTAGGTTTTTGGCGATATCCCCTCATCAACAACCACACGGCAACACGCACCTGAAACACACCACGTTCTGCCACCCTCCCCACCCATAACAATAATTTAAAAATCACCCATTGAAAAGCTCCAGAAAAGTCTAATACACCCGACCAAATCAGTCTTGTGGCTTTTTTTTCCTGAAATGAAGGTTTTTGTTTTTATTTTCGTCTCTCCTGTTGGATCCTTCAAGTTCTGAGTCTCCTTATAACTTTGATCGTTTTCTGCAGAATATACACGATGTACACAAGTCTCTGTGTTTGTACACTGAAATTTTAAAAAAACATGCCCCGGAGTTACTATACTTGGCCAGCAGATGACGTTGTAATAGGCTCAGGAAAGCAGAAGCTTGGAGACGAAAGTCGATGGGGGGTGTAGGCACAAAAGCGTACTGCCTGGCTGGGTCATCCAGTGGCTTCCGTCTCGAAAGACAGAGGGGGTTTGGAGAAGGCCCACATAGGGAGAGGTCTTGAAGTAGCAGTGCAGGGAGGTAGGTAGGAATGGCTATGTGATGAGTGACTGTAGAGAGGTAGGTGGGAGTCAATGCAGAGTGGACGCAGTTGATGGAGGGTCCTGATGCTCCTCGTTGTGCCGGCACAGTTGTTGTTGGAATGTCGCGATGGGTGATGGGTCTCCCTGATGGAGTTCTTACAGCGAGTGTCGGACTGACCCCCAATATTTTGTTTTTATTCCTACCGTTCCTCCCCGCTTTCTTCATTCTGTGTTATACGCGGACAGCCGACGCCGCTCCCGCAGTCAGCGGCACGCGGGATCCACAGTCATAGTCCAGGTCCACCACCGTGTGAGCTCCAGTGATCCGGCCTCGGGAGGAACCCGACTGCTGGTCTCTGAAACTCTGAATGTAGCTCTGCAGAGGAAGAGGGAGATGTATAAACATCAACTGAAAACATATTTGATTATTTAGAAACATAGAAAAGTGACAGCAGAAAAAGACTGAGTAGTCCATCGAGTCTGCCCATTTTTTTTGTTTGTTTTTTGGGTTTATTTTTTTTTTCATTACCTTTATTGCCTGAGTATAGATCTATGTTTGACCTAAACATGTTTGAAGCCATTTACTGTTGACTGCCTCACTACCTCTGCTGGTAGTTGGAAGTAGCTAGAAGTATACAGTTATGCCGCGTACACACGAGCGGACTTTTCGACCGGACTGGTCCGATGTACTATCCGACGGACTTTCGGCGGACTTCCAACAGACTTTCCCAATGAACGGACTTGCCTACACGCGATCACACCAAAGTCAGAGGGATTCGTACGTGATGACGTACGACCGGACTAGAATAAGGAAGTTGATAGCCAGTAGCCAATAGCTGCCCTAGCGTGGGTTTTCGTCCGTCGGACTAGCATACAGACGAGCGGACTTTCCGATAGGAACTGGGTCCGGCGGAGTTCCGAAGTAAAGATTTGAAACATGTTCCAAATCTAAAGTCCATCAGATTTTCGACCAAAAAAGTCCGCTGCAGGTCAGATGAAGCCCACACACGGTCGAATTGTCCGCCGGACTCGGTTCGTCGGACCAGTCCGGTCGAAAAGTCCGCTGGTGTGTACGCGGCATTACATTTTTAAAAATTATTTATGGCTGAATTATCTCTAAGGGCTCACTCGTCAAAAACATGTGTTTTAGTGCAGCGGTCGCCAACCAGTGGTTTTGGTGTTCCCCATGAGTTCTGCCGCAAATCATCATTGTGGCGGATGTATACTGCCCAATGTTTTTTCGAGTGTTGTTCTCAATGCCAGTATTGACTGACTGATACCGGATGCCTCCTCTGTAGTTCTGGTTCCTGTGAACTCAGAGGGAGGCACCTGGGAGTAGTGCAGAGAGCGGGAGGTGAAGGAGGAGGGGACTTCCAATGGCAGTGCTGATCACAGACAGTGGGAGGGAGCCCGGAGCTAGAGCACATGGCTGTATAAGGAGGTGAGATCCAATGATGAGTCAGTGTAGGGCAGTAGTGTGATGCAAAGTGCTTGGGGGGGGGAGAGGGGGGTCAGAGAGCCAGAGCATTGAGTGTATAAGGCATGTAAAACTCATGTTATTGGTCTACGGAATTCAAAATTGTGAGTTTAGTGGTCTGTGAGGTCCGAAAGGTTGGCCGCCACTGTTTTGGTGTATTTTTAATCAATCCCAGCTGATGGGACCTGGCCCATATTTCTCGTCAGCACAAAACTGGGAAGCTGGCTGTACGCATATATATTGCAGCATGGCGATAAGGCCCACTGCTGTTCTGCCATATATGCACATGGCAAGTGGGAAGTGGTTAAAGAAGGACTGAGTCCTTCAACTTTCCAGGCTCAGGGAACCCCTCCTAATAGGTACTATATTAACAGCTCATGGTACATTAGTGCAATGGTCAGTGGGAAGAATGCTCCTTACATTGGTGATCAGTGGGAAGAATGTTCCTTACATTGGTGATCAGTGGGAAGAATGTTCCTTACATTGGTGGTCAGTGAGAAGAATGCCCCTTACATTGGTGGTCAGTGGGAAGAATGCTCCTTACATTGGTGGTCAGTGGGAAGAATGCTCCTTACATTGGAGGTCAGTAGGAAAAATGCTCCTTACATTGTTGGTCAGTGAGAAGAATGTCCCTTACATTGAATGTCCCTTAAGCAGCGAGCTGGATAAAGACAATCTAAGGCAAACTGGGACCCTCTGAATGATTACTGATGATCCCGGGAGGAGAGGGACTGAGTAGGGAAGATGGCTTACTAATGTGTTCTGTGTGCTGCTTTCGCATGTGACTGCTGCGGTTCATCCATTTAATGTGATTGACAAAATGCTGTCAAGTGACCCGGGATAGTATGTCTATGTGTTGTGACTGTAATGCTATAGTAAAGTAAAATAAGTAAAGTGTAGCAATCTGAGTGTGAACATTCTTTCCTTGGGATAGAAAGGTCAATGGCCGGGAATGTCGTGAGAAGGCCTCTGGCAAGGAGATGGGCACAAGATGGCGGAGGGTTAAAATCTCATCCAGGAGGATTTTTGTTCTGGTAGCAAGAAGAAGTAAGGCAGGGTCTTGTGCTCTTGGCATCATTAAACAGACATTTGAAAGCCCTCTTACACGCTCCCATACACAAAAAAAAAAAAAAAAATCACCCTCCTTGCTGGTGACAGCAGACATCCCAAACTGGATCAGCCATAACTATGTGTGATTGGGCCCCATAGCAAAACCATTAAGGGATTCCTCTCTCTCTAATCAGCACCTCAAAGGTGTTTTGACCTTTTTTACATGGGCGGGGGGGGGGGCTTTAAAAACAAGGGGCTGAGCCATGGTTGGCCACCCAGCTAAATCGCCGGACAGGGCTGCACACATGTCATGTTAACACAGGCAATTTTAACTCTGTCTGCAGAGTTTGACAGATGGCATTGGGAACATGCTGCAACTGCAAACCATTTGCCATCATCCTATGTCCCTATATTTCTATGCCATAACCACAAAACACAAGGGGGGGGGGGGATAAAATACGATGCACATAACAGATCACTTACTGGGGAAATGACATCGCCATCAAATCGGCGGATAGGAGTGGGCTTCCTCCGGAAGGCGGGCTCGGGTGGGTGTGGTGTTTTGTGCTGAGGATGAGGATGATGGTGGTGAGGCTTCTTCTTCCTCTTCTTTTTCTCCTTGCGCTCCTCTCTCTGTTTTATTTTCATGAGTTGGACCCGACGTTGCTGCCGGCTAATGATAACTGGTAGGGACAAAGGACAAAAAAAAGGTTAGGTTGTGTATCTTTTATGAATACATCATTTACAAATACACGCTCCCAACTGTCCCAAATTTGGAGGAAATATCCCTCTGTTTAACTAAATTCCTTCTGTCCTCCTTTCCCTTTCTTGGCCCTCTTTGTGGTCTGATATATAGACCTGTATAAAAACCCTTTATCAAACCTCTGAGTTACTGTACTTCCTATTTTGAAAAGCCAGTATAAAGAAAAGGTAGTGGTGAAATATACATTTGTTAGCACAATCAATCATTTTTTGTGTAATCATTTTTTTGTGGTCCGCAGGGGTGTGTCCTTTGCCTACAAACTTTGCACTAAAGTGTGCCCCTCTTTCTCAGAAAGTTGGCTCTGGGAGCCCTTAAAGTGTAACTAAACCCAGGACCCTGCATTCACTATATCTGGTCTCCCACAGTACACAGAACATGGAAATGCAATTATTTTAGTAAATGCAAACTGCTAAATACCTTCTTTCATCAGCAGTATATAGCAGTCTTCTGATTCATATCAGTTCTTAGTAAAGCTTGGAGGAGGAGTTTTCATATTCCTCTAACTGTCCAATGACCCTCTGTCTGGACAGTGCTGATTGGCCCTGTGCATGTGTTGATCACATGCACCCTCCCAAGCTCTGTTCTATCAGGAGATGGATTGGGGACAGTAAAAGAAGGGGAGGATCAGAGAAGACAGGATCAAAAAGCCTTTAAGACCCATAGCTGCACGGCGGGGGACCCGATGCGCGTGGTCGGCGGCCGCTATGTCCGCCGGCCACCCGCCAATGTGGGCACGAGAGCCAGAACGGGGATTTGTGTGTGTAAGCAAACAAATCCTTGTTCTGACAGGGGAGGAGACACAGATCTGCTGTTCCTAGTAATTAGGAACAGCGATCTGTCTCCTCCACCAGTCAGTCACATCCCCCCACAGTTAGAAACACACACAAGGGAACACATGTAACCCCTTGATCGCCCCTGGTGTTAACCCCTGCCCTGCCAGTGACATTTACACAGTAATTAGTGCATTTTTATAGCACTGATCATTGTATAAATGTCACTGGTCCCAAAAAAGTGTCAAAAGTGTCCGATCTGTCCGCCGCAATGTCGCAGTCCCACTAAAAATCGCAGATCATCGCCATTACTAGTAAAAAAATAAATAAAAATGCCAAACCATAAATCTATCCCCTATTTTGTAGACGCTATAACTTTTGTGCAAACCAATCAATATAAGCTTAGTGCGATTTCTTTTACCAAAAATATGTAGAAGAATACATATTGGCCTAAAAAAAATTGGGGGATATTTATTATAGTAAAAAGTAAAAAATATTGTTTTTCTTTAAAGTTGTCGCTCTTTTTTTGTTTAAAGCACAAAAAATAAAAACTGATCAAATACCACCAAAAGAAAGCTCTATTTCTGCGAAAAAAAGGACGTCAATTTTGTCTGGGTACAGCGTCGCATGACCGCGCAATTGTCAGTTAAAGCGACGCAGTGCCGTATCGCAAAAAATGGCCTGGTCAGGAAGTGGGTAAATCCTTCCGGGGCTGAAGTGATTAAAGTAGTTCTAAAGGCTCAAGATTTTCAACTTAATGCATTCTATGCCAAAAGATAAAAAGCCTTCTGGGTTCAGCTCCCTCCACAGCCCCCCCAACGCTTACCTGGGCCCCATCTCGATCTAGCGATGTGCACGGACCTGGCTCTCCCAGGTCTGTCACCTCATTGGCTCACACAGCGAGTGAGACAGTGAGGAGAGAGCGAGGGGGCGGGGCTGAGACGCGCTCTGTGTGTGAATGGACATACAGAGTGCGGCACGGCAGCAAGCCTGATCGATTGCTCCTTTAGCAAGAGGGATGCTATTGGGAACACTAGGCAGGAAGGAGGAGCCAGGTCCACCAGCAGGGGGACCCAAAAGACATGGATGAGTGAGTTTGGGTGGAGGAACTTGACTGGCCTGCACAGAGTCCTGACCTCAACCCGATAGAACACCTTTGGGATGAATTAGAGCAGAGACTGCGAGCCAGGCCTTCTCATCCAACATCAGTGCTTGGCCTCACAATGCGATTCTGCAAGAATGGTCAAACATTCCCATAGACACACTCCTAAACCTTGTGGACAGCCTTCCCAGAAGAGTTGAAGCTGTTGTAGCTGTAAAGGGTGGGCCACCTCAATATTGAACCCTACGGACTAAGACTGGGATGCTTTTGGTAATATGGTGTATATGTAGCACCCTTCAAGGTAGGTGCTAAAGAGTGTATATGGTTTTTGGCTTTTCAGGCAGACAGGCAAATTTAGGTGCTGTCTGCTTAACAGTGAGTAGTGATTGATGAGTGAGGTCTGCTCAGTGTGCTCTGATGCTGATTCATGCTGTCTTGTGGATATCACACTGATCCAATAGTGAAGAGTCATATTGGACAGTGGGAGGAAACCCAGGAGGTGAAAGCATGGATGTAGATACAACCCTGGCCAATTAGCAGGGGAGGTGCCCCATTGCATGCTGGGAGACTGTATTTATATTGTAGGAGCACATGGGCTCGGGGTTCCAGACCAGCCCACCTCTAAGGAGAGAGGTTCTGGTGGGGAGGAGGCGGCTGCCTCTCCCCAGTGTGGAAGGCCATGTGGCCTCAGATTGCAGATCTGAGGGCCTGAAGCCTGCAAGCTACAACCCAGGGTTCTTGTGCAAGCTGACTGAGGGAGAAAGTCTATGGATCTGGTTGTGTGTCACTGGTATAGAGTGTCGCTTGGCGGTTGGGAGGAGGCTACCAGCTGTCCCTGGACATTTTGGGAGTACAGACCCTGAAGGGATCCTTGAGACTGAGTGTGTGTTGCTGAAATCTCCCTCTGGTCCTAGAAGTCAGCATACTGGGTGTGTGAGCTAAAGGAGACACTGGCTAGTGTCTTGAAGATATGTATCCACTGACAAAGTCCACTGAGTCCTGTCTGCTACAGAGGAACTTTTTCTTCCATACAGGCCCTGTATGGTTCAGCAGATCACCTGCTTCCACAGTACTACAGAGATAGAGTTGTCCTCGCTTGTGCATAGTTAACTTGGGGTATGCTACTAATTCCCTTCTCCTATCCAAGTTCTCCAAATAAATAAAAAAAAACCCTAGACTGGTCATTGGGCACAATGATCGGAAAAGTGTGTGCACCTGGCTTTGTGAAATACTGTGTAACTGGCTGCAGGATAATCAGTGGGAAGCCCAGGGGACAAGTATTCCAGCAGTTCCTGTGGGAGCTGTGCTACATTTGGGGGCTCGTCCGGGATAAATTTCCCCTGAAATTTTGCAGCAATGATTGATATCAGCAACGGTCAAGTAAAGTGTCTAAGGAATTGTCATATTTTACTGTGTGGATTGCAGGACCGCAATCGAAGAGAAACTGTGTTGTGCCATGGAAGGGAATGTCCACTCTACAGTGATCAATGCATGTGCATTTCCAAGTGATGGCATGGCACCTGGCTGTGTGAAATACTATGTAACTGGCTGCAGGATAATCAGTGGGAAGCCCAGGGGACAAGTACTCCAGCAATTCCTGCGGGAGCACTGCTATATATATATATATATATATATATATATATATATATATATATATATATATATATACATATACACTGTATATAATAGCTCAAATTGTGCTCCCTGAAAATACACAATAGTTCACCTTGATTATGAGCATTTACAGTGATGGTCACTGCAAATCCACAACACAGAAAATACAACTGAATAGCTTTTACAATCCTTTGCTTTGCTTCTGGTTTGTTTAGTTGAGTCTTCGTCAGACTGGGCAAAACATTCTTTCCCTTTATGGCCAGTCTTAGCATTTGCTAGATCCCGCCGCACCATTTATCAGCCGCCCACATAATAGAGCGTACCCTGACGCCCAATCTTTATCTGAACTACTGAATTCATGAAAGAGCAGGCCGTACCTTCTATAATTGAGATATCACAGAGTCTCTGATTGCAGCCGATTTAAAAGGCCTTTCATCACGCTGAAGATTAAGAGATTTGTTTCTTAGAGGAAAGGGCCTGGAGGGCGAATTGTTAGTGGTTCCGGAGAGGCTTGGCTGTCGTGCCTGGTCATTGATTCTGATTAGATTCAGATCTGAGAGCCATCAGGGTGCTGCAATGTTAACTGAGTCCAGACAAATTAGCCAGTCACTGTGTGCAGCTTGTGGACAGCTGGAACAATTCCCATAAACCTTCCAGCAGCTTAAAGCTGAACTCCGGGGAAAGTAAAAAAAAAAAAGCTTCCTTGCAGTGGGCCTGCCTAGCACTGTAAGGGTTAAATGCTTGTTTAGGTTTAGGGGACCAGATAAAGCAGTTTTACTGAACTGACCCTACGCTCCCTCAGACTCCCTGCATCCTCTAAGGCCGGTCTCCAGAGCCTCTCTTCCCCTGTGTTCAGCAGTTGCAGGTCCTCTGACGTCATCAAGTACAATGCAGAGCTCATAGCCGTGCATGGGATGTGAGAATGCCGTGGGACAGTCTACTGCGGGAGCATGGGGGGGAGTATGGGGTGTGGAGGATCAGGTAAGTAAAACTGCTTCTTGCAACCCCCTGGACCTAAAGAAACAATTAACCCTTGCAGCATGGGGGCAGCCACTATAGTACACTATAGGGGCTAAAAGTGATGCGGACACCCCATCAAATTATTGAGTTTAGGTTTTTCAGCCGCACCGACTGTTAACAGGTGCATAAAGGAGACATGTACAGCAGCCATTAAGGCCTCATGCACATGGGCACCCGGGGTCGTAAAATGTTGGTGCTTTTACCTGCCCCATAGCCACAGATGCTGCAAAAAGCTGCCCATAGAAATCAATGGCTCTACACAGGTGTGCATACGCTGGTGCTTGCATACAAGAGTGCATGTGTATTAGTGCATATTTTGGGGGTGTGTCGGCAGACAAACCTGCCCCCCTCATTCACAATGAAGCCACTCCCCCGTGCAGAAGATGGACGGGAGGGTGGCGACCCCCCCCTCCTGCGGGAGACGGACGGGAAGAAGGCAATCGGGGGCCTTACCGTTAGGAGGCAGAGGGGATCCGGCGTGAGAAGAGATGAGCTTGCTGAGGGAAGTGGGTCCTGAGTCCCGATTGGCTGGGAGTCCTAAGAGTGTTCCGGAGTGTAAGTCTGTATGCATGTGTGTATTATGCACGTACCCACGCACAGCCAATGTTTTCTGGGGGCATGCATAGGGCCTTAAACCCCTCCGCGCCCCACCCCTCATATTTTTCCCCTATTACCTGTATTGCTGTGTTCTCTTCTGGGTGCGAACCACTGTTTGAGTGTCACACAGTAGGTTCCATGACGCCACCTTGGTCCTCTTCAGCTGGCTGCCTCCTCCAGGGCAGCCTACTGGCCGCCCTGTGTGCCGATCCTGCAGCCTTCTGGGAGAAGTGGTGTAAATACCCCAGGAGGTGCAGGACCTTGGTCGGAATGGTGGAAGGGGGCGGGGCTAACAATTTAAAAATGAAGAAAAAAAGAAATCCACAATGTTGCTTGCAGAGTGGGGGGGGGGCGCAGTGTGAAAGAGGAACTAACTTCCTTTTGGGAGTTTTGTTCCACTTTATTGTTTATTGTGGGTCATGCTAAAAAGTAAGTCAACCCTAACAAATGACTTATTTGGTCCATTGTACTCTGTTAAATAGTGGTTTGTCATATCTGTTGATCCTGCCAGAAATCATGTCAGCTGATCATTTAGGGCACTCTCCGCTTGTTCTAACTCTTATCAGTTACATTATTCCTAAATATCTATAAGCCAGTGGCGGCTGGTGTTTTTTGTTGGGGGGGCAGCAAACAACCCCCCCCCCATCCGCACCCCGAGCCCACTCTTTTTTGAAGCCTATTAAAGCCTCTAGCTCTAATCACGTGCTTCAAAAAAAAACAAAACACCCCACCATTGAAACCCATGGTCCGGCGCCCTATATGTAGATCGGTGAGCCGGACGCATGGATGGGAGGGCGGTGCCCTGCGCCCCTAATGCACGGGCAGCCAATGCTATAAGGACTACAGAATCCCGCGGCTATGTATGTTATGGAGAAGAGGACAGAAGGAGGTCTTTCCAGTCGTGTCCTCCAGAGACAACCATGGCTCCCTCTATGAATATAGTGAAGGTAATGACTGTTGTCATTAGGACAGAAAGTGCGTCACTGGCAGATCCCCAGGTGAAAAAAAAAGAAAAAAAGCCAAAAAAGAAAACTATTGAGGCATCCATATCTAAGGACTGGTAAGCTACAATATATTAAATTTTTCTTTTTGGATTTGAATATGCTTGAAGTCCTCAGGCTCCTTTCTGTTCCAGCATGACTGAGCCCCTGTGCACAAAGCCATCTCCGTAAAGACATCATTTGATGAGTTTGGTGTGGCGCAAAGCCCTGGCCTCAACCCAACTGAACACCTTTGGGATGAATTGGATGCCAGTTGTGAGTCAGGTCTTCTCCACCACCATCAATACGTGGCCTCACACATGCTCTTTTGGATGAATGCGTACAAATTCCTAAAGACACTCTAAAACCTTCTTGAGGGCCTTCATAGAAGAGTGGAGGCTGGTATGGCCAACACGAGGGGCAAATCTATAATAATGCTTATGGTTTTAAAATTGGATATGCAACAAGCCCCTATAGGTATGAAGGCCAGGTCTCCACAATCATTTGGACATATAGTATACCTGTCCTAGCATCCACTTGCAGTTTCTTGCATGAGCCATCATATAGCGTCTTGAGCACTTCAAATCCCTGGGAGCTCTAATATGCTAAATTTAACATAAGCCAGTATTAAAGTATTAAATACCATCAACCTAAAGAAGTGGAGATTTGGTGCTCAAGAAGCTATAGGAAGGTACATGTGAGGTGAGTACATGAAAGTGTCAGCATTTGATTTTTGACACTTGTTTAAAGTGTCACAGAACCCACATCATAAAAAAAAAAACTATCAATAAATGGTGTATTACATGCTGTTCATACTCACTTAGTCACTATGAGATTTTTTTTTATATCCTGCAAAAAACCTGATTGATCCTGCTGCTCTCTATCTCCCCCTGATGTCCATGTCCCCAATTCAGCTAGGGATTTTGCAGAGCAGTGTTGGCAGCTCTGCACATGCTCAGTTTTCAGTGTGTTTTCTACCCTAAGCATTTCCTCCCTATCACATCTGAGCAGCCCATGTTACTATAGAGTCACACATGTGGGTGTATACACAGTGGTAAATGACAGCCCACTCCCTCCCTCCTCCTCCATGCCCACTAACCAGCTAAAACACAATGGGGGTGGGATATTACATGTAGTTGATGGAGGCTTCACCTCCCTATTATTCTAAGACACAGGATGGAGGGCGTGACTGGCAGAAATCCACCTACACCATGTTGTTGCCAAAAAATTGTAAAAATTTGATTTCTAATATATATTCAATAATCATTTTTTTTACTCTGTATACCAAAGGCTGTTTTTTTTTTCAACATGTGGCCAGTAGCAGAGGACTAGAAGTTCCTCCTGCTTATGTTTCCCTGCAGACAGGCTGGGAGAGAGCTGGGTCATGTGACAGCTGTATATCTATTAGGAAAAAGGTACTTAGATGTTCTTTTTTTTAATGATTACAGTCCCATCATCCACATACAGAAATAGAAGGGGCAATGAAAATTAAACAGTATTAGTATCACTTTAATGTACTTTGAGTGTACAATAGGATTTTAAAGGGTATATGTAGCCTTTTTCAAAGCTTACTACATACTTGCCAAAGCATGCTAAATGCATATTTTAAAGCGGAGTTCCACCCAAAAGTGGAAGCTCCGCTTATCTGCTTCCTCTCCCCCTCCGGTGTCACATTTGGCCCCTTTCAGGGAGTGAGGGGGGAACAGATACTTGTTTTTCACAGATACCCTTCCCCGCTTCTGGAAAACTGCGCCGCGGCACCGTCCCTTTGGAAGTTCGGCCCCCCCTCCTCCTTTCCCCGCTGCCGGGCCAGTTAGAAAGCGCAGCACGCTTCGTGCATGCGCAGCAGGGAACTGGCTGTGAAGCTGAAAGGCGTTACTGCCAGTTTCCCTTTACCACAAATAGCGAAGGCACCACCTGAGAGCTTTCGCCTTGGCCTGATCATTTAGGGGGTAAAACCTTCTGGGGCTGAAGTGGTTAAAGCTACAGGAAGATCTGTATTCAGAACCCTCAGATTGGAAATGAAGTGCGCTTCATAGGGACCATTCAGGGAAAAGTGACAGCCCATCCCCCTACGCTCTTATACTTTCACAGTGCTCCCCCACAGATTCTTTGGCACAAATACTTTGAGCTTTGGGCAAGCATGTTACCTTCTCCAAATATGTAATGACTGGGACTGTTAGGAGGTGAATATTATGAAACCTGTGTAAGCTCCAACACCATCCAACTAGGAGCTTACACAGAGTTTAGCTCAGCACTCTGATGCGCGGGGGGGGGGGGGGGGGGATTGGTCTTTCAAGAGATTCTGTCCTTTTAAAATGTCTGTTCTTTTTTTTTTTTACCATATACAATCTTTGTACTACAATTACTAAATTGCAAAGGATTCTTACAGCACTATGGGTTAGCTAAAGACAAAACACAGCTAATGCTGATTGCTTTGGAGTTCCACTTAACTCTTTAAAACGTCAGACTTAAGCCCCATACACACTATCAGATTTTCTGCTGATTTTTGTCTTCAAATTTACCAAAACCATGTGGCGCAAGGGCCGGCCTGATTGCATACAAATTTAAACTCTTAAGGTTTTACCGCATATTATATGGTTTTGGTAAATCTGAAGGAAAAAATCAGGAGAAAATCTGATAGTGTGTATGGGGCTTTAGCCTTCCGATCGGTTAGGACTAAGGCTGGCCATAACTGGGTCGAATTTCAAAAGAATTTTCTTTTCGAAAATCTTATCTAAGAATTTTTTGCTTAAATTTCGCACCATTAGTGGGCTGCAGCAACAGTCGATTTTTGTGCGGCCATCGGATTTAAGTAATCGGGCATGTTTGGAAATTTTTTGAAAAACTAAGGATTTTCTAATCAATGATGGGAGAATTGTGTGAGAAATCGAAAAAGAAATGCGCATGTGCAAGAATAGAAAATTCCCAGAAAGAAAGGAAGTATTCTCAGCCACGAAAATTATTTTCTGTAGCAACATGAGGTGAAATTGAAGGCTTGGTTGGTCAAATTTTGAAATCAATGGTGGCACCATCGGATCACAAAACGCACGACATTTCTGATTTTCAAAAGAAAATTCTTTCGAAATTCGACCCTTGTATGGCCAGCTTTAGTGAATAAACTCATACAATCACATGTATAAAGAAGACAAGAATGTAAAGGGCTGGCTGGAAGAACTACATAATATACCATATGCAATATATGATATTTCTTAAATTATTAAAAAAAAAATTCAAAGGTGTTAGATTTTTTTTATTTTAGGACTGGCCATAATAAATAGGCATGGAAAAAAATGGTATTGATATCCTTTAACCGCTTCAGGCCTGGAAAATTTTACTCCCTTCCTGACCAGAGCACTTTTTGCGATTCGGCACTGCGTCGCTTTAACTGACAATTGCACGGTCGTGCATCCAAACAAAATTGACGTCCTTTTTTTCCCACAAATTTCTTTTGGTGGTATTTAATCACCTCTGTGGTTTTTATTTTTTGCGCTATAAACAAAAGAAGAGTGACAGTTTTGAAAAAAAAAGCAATATTTTTTACTTTTTGCTATAATAAATATCCCCCAAAAATATATTACAAAAAAAAAATTTTTTCCTCAGTTTAGGCCGTTATGTATTCTTTTACATATTTTTTGGTAAAAAAAAAAATCGCAAAAAGCGTATATTGATTGGTTTGCGCAAAAGTTAGGGGTTAAACACTAGGGGGCGATGAAGGGGTTAAGTGTGTCCTAGGGAGTGATTCTAACTGTGGGATGGGCATCAACTCACATGACAGCGATCACTGCTCCCGATGACAGGGAGCAGTGATCTCTGTCATGTCACTAGGCAGAACAGGGAGAATATGCATTTGTTTGAACTCATGATGATGAATCACTAATAAAGATTGTTTTTGATATGTGGTAAGATAAGTATACTATTTAGGGTCAGCGCAGTTACACCTTTTTCCAGGGCTTTTTTTCTCAGAGAATAGGTGCAGGAACTCCCTTCTTTCGAGTTACCTCTTGTGTCCACCCCCTACCCACCTCCGAGCACCATTCCTTGGTTCCACCACCTACCCACCTCTGAGCACCGTTCCTTGGTTCCATACCCTACCCACCTCTGAGCACTGTTCCTTGGTTCCACCCCCTACCCACCTCCGAGCACCATTCCTTGGTTCCACCCCCTACCCACCTCCGAGCACTATTCCTCGGTTCCACACCCTACCCACCTCTGAGCTCCATTCCTTGGTTCCACCCCCTACCCAACTCTGAGCACTGTTCCTTGTTTCCACCCCCTACCCACCTCCGAGCACCATTCCTTGGTTCCACCCCCTACCCACCTCCGAGCACCATTCCTTGGTTCCACCCCCTACCCACCTCCGAGCACTATTTCTCGGTTCCACTCCCTACCCACCTCCGAGCACCATTCCTTGGTTCCACACTCTACCCACCTCTGAGCACTGTTCCTTGGTTCCACCCCCTACCCACCTCCGAGCACCATTCCTTGGTTCCACTCCCTACCCACCTCCGAGCACCATTCCTCGGTTCTACTCCCTACCCACCTCCGAGCACCATTCCTTGGTTCCACACCCTACCCACCTCTGGGCACTGTTCCTTGGTTCCACCCCCTACCCACCTCTGAGCACCATTCCTTGGTTCCACCCCCTACCCACCTCCGAGCACAATTCCTTGGTTCCACACCTTACCCACCTCTGGGCACTGTTCCTTGGTTCCACCCCCAACCCACCTCCGAGCACCATTCCTTGGTTCCACCCCCTACCCACCACCGAGCACCATTCCTTGGTTCCACCCCCTACCCATCTCTGAGCACCATTCCTTGGTTCCACTCCCTACCCACCTCCGAACACCATTCCTTGGTTCCACCCCCTACCCACCTCTCATTAATGGATACAGAATCAAGTATCAATTTCTGGTGCTAAGTAATTTGTATGTAATTTTTTGAAAATGATAGGAAGTAAAATAGATCTCCTGTAGCCAGCAACAATGAAGCACCCCCAGCAACAATAGACTCTGAACAGCTAGCAACAATAGACCTCTCCCTCAACAGTAGATGTCTCCAAGAAACGATTGTCTCCCATTAGCATAAGAGTCCCTCAGCAGCAATAGATCCCCCACCAGCAACAACTGACCTCCCCAGCAACAACAGACTCTCCCCCTGTAAAAATAGATCCCCTCCAACAACAATAGATCCCCCAGCAGCCAACATCAATACACTCTCCAGTACACCCCTTACCATTACATACATTCAGAGCTGGAGGTGCCACCCCCTACCCACCTCCGAGCACCATTCCTTGGTTCCACCACCTACCCACCTCTGAGCACCGTTCCTTGGTTCCACACCCTACCCACCTCTGAGCACTGTTCCTTGGTTCCACCCCCTACCCACCTCCGAGCACCATTCCTTGGTTCCACCTCTGAGCACCGTTCCTTGGTTCCACCACCTACCCACCTCCGAGCACCATTCCTTGGTTCCACCCCCTACCCACCTCTGAGCACTGTTCCTTGGTTCCACTCCCTACCCACCTCCAAGCACCATTCCTTGGTTCCACCCCCTACCCACGTCTCAGTAATGAATACAGAATCAAGTATCAATTTCTGGTGATAAGTAATTTGTATGTAATTTTTTGAAAATGATAGGAAGTAAAATAGATCTCCTGTAGCCAACAACAATGAAGCACCCCCAGCAACAATAGACTCTGAACAGCTAGCAACAATAGACCTCTCCCTCAACAGTAGATGTCTCCTAGAAACGATTGTCTCCCATTAGCATAAGAGTCCCTCAGCAAAAATAGATCCCCCACCAGTGACAACTTACCTCCCCAGCAACAACAGACTCTCCCCCTGTAAAAATAGATCCCCTCCAACAACAATAGATCCCCCAGCAGCCAACATCAATAGACTCTCCAGTACACCCCTTACCATTACATACATTCAGAGCTGGAGGTGCCGGAACTGCGTTCCCCCGCATTCCTGCTGAAAAAAAGCCCTGCCTTTTTCTGTATTAAGAAGGAACTGCTCACATAATTAGTAATAAAAACACCTTTGCCATTCCGAAGCTTCCCTCCAACCACTTTGCATATTATTTTATATCTACTGTGATTCTGTACTTGCCAAATATGCTGCAGAAATCTCCCTCCACTGAGTCTGGCTGCATCCATTTTAACTGTGGGCAGTTACTGCCTGTTCACTTCCTGGATTTACACAGACACAGAGGCACACCTCCAGCTCTGCAGCTCTCATTGGCTCTCTTATGACTCATCCCCCCTCCCTTCCTGGCAAACTCTCACGAGTGAGAGTGAGAGAGAGAGAGAGCTGTGCATGATGTCATAAGCCTAGGCTAATGAACAGACAAGAAACAGGAAGTGGGCTGTATAAGGGATTTACTGGAAGAAAAAAAATGTTTTACTATCCAAAGTTAAAACAACAACAACGGCAGAAGATTTAAAAGATGGAAAGTTGAAAAAATGACTGAAGGCCCACTTTAAGGGGGTAAATCCTTCCGGGGTTGAAGTGGTTAGGCTTTAGCAGGTTTTAGCAAGCTTCAAGCAGCACTGCGAAATGTTTTTCTCTCCCAGTCTAGAGCTGAAAGGTATTTTAAGGGCTTTAAGAAAGCTTTCAAAAGCTTGTTAAATGCTTTTGTAAATGTTTGTTGAAGCTGCTGCTCCTCAGATCAGTGTTTACAAGCTAATGTCAGCGTGATCCAGACATGAGAACTGGCTGCTCCTTTTTACGGTACATAAATAATCAAAATAGGCCTAAAGCCTGGATCCCATAGCAAATCCACACTTCACTAAAGCCAACAATTGTCCTACCTGTAGAATCATTCCTAATGGTTAATGCGATTAGCTCGGTCCTTAATCTAAACGTGAATCGTAATCCGGCTTCTAATCTAGTCTCCACCATGAATGTAGGTAATGCCCAATTCTACAATTATTCTATCGATTATTTATGTACTAAAGTGTACTTCTTTATTATTCATTACAGATAGCTCAAAATTTGTTATAAAACTTTTGAGAAGTGTAAATTGGTGCAGTACTTTGTAGTGACCTCAAGGTGACGCTCTACGCTTGCTACCCTATAAAGGATGCTTCAGTGATAGCACATACTAGTAAAATAAAAGTCCTCTTCCAGTAGTTACCTTAGCACTACAAATCTATAAATGAGCCATTTGAAACCTGGTTCCATTGAAACCCCTAGAGTTCCTCCAGAGGTCCCTTGAGTTGTGGCTGATTGGCCTCCTATCTGCCTGCATGGTTCCGGCTCCAACGCCACTTGGCAGAGGCAGCAGTAGGACACCAGAGACCCTTTTAGCTGTCTGTAAGAATGGAAATAGGGCCACCACTGTAAGTGGGGGCATTCTTCCAACTGACCACCAATGAAAAGGCCATTATTTCCAATGATACCCAATGAACTGGTTTTAGGAGGGGTAATCTGAGACCTGGAAATAATTTTAGGGTTCCTCTGGGGTAAAAAAGGTTGAGAAAGGCTGCTCTAACGTCTTCTCATTAAGCCCAACCCACCCTAACCCATTCCCACCCTGCCGTTTTCACCCCCAACGCCCTTTAAGAGTAACTCTACAACAGGGCTCTCCGTACTTTCTAAACAAAGGGCCAGTTTACTGTTCTTCAGACTTTAGGAGGGCCAGACTGTGACCACTGGGAGTAATAAAGGTCTTGACATCAGTGGGAAAAAATAACGTCCCATTGTTTGCTTCAGTGAGAGTAATTGTGCCCCATTATTGGTTAAGTGGGAGGAATTGTGCCCCATCGTTGATGTCATTGGGCCCCAATGTTGGTGTCATTAAGAGGAATTTTGCCCCATCATTAATGTCATTGGGCCCCATTGTTGGTGTCAGTGAGAGGAATTGTGCCCTATCCTTGGTATCATTGGGGGAAATTGTGCCCCTTCATTGGTGTCAGTGTGGGGAATTATGCCCCATTGTTGATGTCATTGGGCCCCATTGTTGGTGTCATTGGGAGGAATTGTGTCCCATCATTGATGTCATTGGGCCCCATTGTTGGTGTCAGTGGAAGGAATTGTGACCTATCCTTTTTTTTTTTTTTTTAAATATTTTTATTAAGATTTTTGAGACAAACAAACAGTAACACTTGGTTGCTACAGTACATCAACACCACACCAGGTTAAGCAAAGCGTCCGACAGCGTGAGTTGCCAGGGTATATAGCAGTAATATAAGTAAATACAGGTAAATAGCAGTAAATATATGGTCCTCCACAGAAGGAAATAGTCTGTTAAATACAGTACAGTACATTAGCCTGGAATTGCAGAGAGTTGGGTTTAAAAACACACAATTCTAATCAGAATTTTGCCCTGAAAATTATTATAGATCTATGTTTATTATGAGATATTCATTTTTTCCATCCACTTACGCCAGACTTTGTCAAATTTCAAAGGACAACCTCTGTTAGCATAGGTGTCCTTGTATAGCGGAAGGTTCCCATTAACTAGATGTTTCCACTGCGCAATTGATGGAGGGTTAGATTTTTTCCACTGCATTGCGATATTTTTCCTAGCATAGAAGAGTAGTAGACTGATCAGAGTGCGTTTGGCTATGGTAGGAACAACATTATCTAATAAGCCCAGTATACAAATCTCCATCAGCGGGGAAAGGTTGGTTGAGGCCACTTTATTGGTTAGATCAAGTACCTCTTTCCAGTATTGTTGTAATCTTGGACAGTGCCAGAAGATGTGTGCGAAGTCCCCGGGGGATATGCCACATCTCCAGCATTCCGGAGAATGCTGAGGGTTCATCAGGTGTAGTCTATGTGGGGTAAAGTAGGCCCTATGGACTATTTTAAATTGTACCACTCTGTCTCTTATGGAGACGAGTGACCTGAAAGGGAAATCCCAGACATCATCCCAGTCGTCGTTATCCAACGCAGGAATATCGCGTTGCCAACGGGACCAGAGTCCATCCAGAGATGGTAAGGACACAAAGATCAGATGCGCGTATAAACGCGAAGTAGGTTTTTCCGCGCAGCCGTATCGGAGCGTCCTCTCCAGCTCGGATTGAGTCAGGATACAAGAGGAGTGAGGAAATTGGGCAGCAAATGCATGTGCCAGTTGGAAATAGCGGAACTGATAGTGTTTCGGTAGGTTGTACATTGAGGATAACTGGTCAAAGGAAAGCAATGAAGTCTGCGATATAACTTGTGATATTAATTTGATGCCATATTTGGTCCATATTTGGGGGTCTGGGAGCTTCAGAAAATGTGGTAAATTGGGGTTTGACCATAGCGGGGCGTTGGGTGAGGGTTCAGAGAGTTTATGTTTTCCAATAATAAGACCCGTTCGCCATGCTCGCAAGGTAGTGTGCATGGAGGGGGTTAGAGGGTGTGGGGCGCGTGGTCCTCTATGTATTAAAAGCTGAAGGGTCTCCCAGGAACCCACCACTGTGGCCTCCAAAGCTGAGGCCGCATTGGTTTTGTCAGGGACTAACCACCAGACTACCGTCACTAACTGTGAGGCTAGGAAATATTTATGACAATCTGGGAAGGCCATACCCCCCTGAGATGTTGGCCTCATCAAGGTAGACAGTTTGTATCTAGGTGGGGTGGGGCCCCACAAGAAATCTGAGAACTTTTGATTGAGTTTGGTGAAGAATGATTTGGGGATCCACTGCGGGGAGTGACGAAAAAGGTAGGTGAATTTGGGGATAATTTTCATCTTGAGGAGATTTACTCTACCCCAAACCGATAGGGGTAAATTGCTCCATGATTTGAGTTTAGGTTTCATATCATCAAACACAGGGTCGAGGTTTAGTTTAATAAAATCGTGGGCATGGGATGAGACCTGAACCCCAAGATATTTGAAAGTGTCTACCCAACTTAACGGGCTGTCAGGGGGAGAGGTGTTCTTAGCTTCCTGATCTATTGGGAATAGGGTGGATTTTGACCAATTGACCCGTAAACCCGTAACTTCGGAGAAAGTGTCTAGAACTGAAAGTGCTCCTTGGAGCGACGGACCAGCATCTGCAAGAAAAAGGACCATATCATCTGCGTACAGGGCTACCCTCTCCTCCAGCAAGCCAATACGCAACCCCTTGATATGGGGCGATGTACGCAGGGCTTCGGCAACTGGCTCAATGGCTATGGCAAACAAGGCCGGGGAGAGAGGGCAGCCCTGTCTAGTTCCCCTAAACAGTCTGAAGGGAGATGACAAACTGGAGCCAAGACGTATCGAAGAGGTAGGACTCTTGTATATCGTCTGTAACCACGAAATGAACTTTAGTGGAAAGCCCATCCTCCGGAGGGTCTCCCAAAGAAAGGGCCACTCCACTGTGTCGAAAGCCTTTTCTATGTCTAATAGAGCTATGGCCCTTGTCCCCGAGTTACAATGCTGGGTATGGATATTTGTGAAGAGTCTTCTAAGATTTACATCAGTAGACCTCTTGGGCATGAAACCCGTTTGGTCGGGATCAATTACTGATGGCAACAATGGATACAGACGGGAGGCTAGGAGTTTGGTTAAAATTTTTAGATCGTTGTTTAATAATGCGATCGGTCTGTATGATGTACATAGCTCCGGGTCCTTGGGGGGCTTATGAATTAAGGTTAAGTATGCCTGGTGCATTGACGGTGGTAAATCCCCCTTAGACAAGCAGGTGGTATAAAGCTGGGCAAGAATGGGTGCCAGCAGCTCGCAGTGAGATCGATAAAAATCAATTGGGAGTCCGTCTGGTCCCGGTGCCTTACCGGTGGGAAAGGAGCGGATAACATTTAGAACTTCCAGTGCCGAAAAAGGCTGGACCAGTGACTGTCTCTCCACGTCCGAGAGCCAACCGAGTGCCAATGGATCCAAGAGGTCCTGTAATGACTCGGGTCGGAAATCGGAGGGGAGAGAGGAGTCATAGAGCTTCCCATAAAAAGCACTGAAAGCCTCCAATATTGCAGACTGGGACGTCACTACATCTCCCTCTGAGGAACGTAGACTGGAAACTACTGTGAGTGGGTGATCGTGTTGAGCCATCATAGCCAGAAACCGACCGTTTTTGTCCCCTTGCTCAAAGAACCGTTGTCTGCCTTTGTGTATGTCTAGCCTGGTGACCTCTGACATATGTAAGTTTAATGCACTTTGTGCTGCATTTAGCGAATCAAAATGAGAGGGCGAGGGGTCTGCACTAAACACTGCAGTCTGATCATCAACTGACTGTTGAAGTAGCTGTGTTTGTTGGCTCTGTTGTTTCTTAACGCTGGCTATAGTGGAAATGTATAGACCTCTGGCATAGGCCTTGAATGTGTCCCATACTATTTGCGGAGATGAGGAATCCCTGTTGTGTTCCCAAAAATCTACCAGCCCGGGTGGAATAATGTCAGCCACCTCAGGGTGAGAGATCCACTGCGCTCCCAGCCTCCACAAAGCCGCATCCCGACATGCAGACGAGCGGAACTCCACAACCAGAGGGCTATGATCAGATAAGCCACTCGGGAGGTAGGAGGCCTCCACTACGTCTGCTAACAGCGATTGGTTAGAGAAAGCCAAGTCTATTCTTGAGGCAGTCTTGTGGGAAGCCGAGAAGCACGAGTAGGCCCTAAGGGCAGGGTGTCTCCATCTCCATATTTCCTCTAAGCCCATTGCCTGTGCCCAGGAGAGTAAGTCAGAATTGTGGCTTTTAGGGGGGGCAGGTCTATCCATGTCTGGGGAGAGAATAGCGTTGAAATCTCCCATTACCAAAAGTTTCCCGGGGCAAAAGGGGGCTGCTTTTTCCAGGACTGTATAGAGAAGGCTTGGAGAAAAGGGTGGGGGTATGTAAATATTTATCACAATATATCTCTGAGACCAATGTCTAAACACCAAAATAACAAATTTACCCTGGGGGTCCGTGCACACCTCCTCAATTATACATGGGAATTTCTTGGCAATCAGTATTGAGACCCCCCTTGCATAGGAGGAATATGTAGCATGCACGGACCTCTGTATCCAGGGTTTTTTAAGGGTCAGAACCTTGCTGCCTGTGAGATGAGTCTCTTGGAGAAAAATAATATGAGGGGAGTGGAGTTTCAGGTATTTGGTTAATAGTGCGCGTTTGAATTTGGAATTCAGGCCTCTGATGTTCCATGAAAGGACAGTAAATTTTTCGGTTAGGGAGGTGGCCATATGTAGAAGGGAAACCTATGTAGGACAGGATAGTAGGGGGGGCATATGGGGGAGCAACTCACAGACAGCAAAATCCCGGAGTAATTCCACCGTGTGGCGGTGGCGATTGACCACTGCAGCAACCTTTTAGAAACTAACAGTAAAAACAACAAACTAAAACATATAAGACCCAAGCACTGAGTGCTTATCCTACTAGTTCCCATCGCCTCTCCGGAAGAAAAGAAAAAACAAAACCCGGGGAGGAGAGCGGGAATAGTTTTACCCAAAAAAGAAAAAAAACAACTTCAACTGTGGGTGTTCCCTTAAATAGGGTTGTCACTCTGCAATGTTTTTACTGCAGACCAGTCCGTGGTCTTGATGGGGGGGGGTAGGAACTTATTCTATCTCCCTCAACAGTGGGGTGATAGAGCGCCTCCAAGTAGGGGCAGATGGAGGGGGAGTGTAGGGGGGCAGGTGAGAGTGTTGTTGCGTGGAGATCTTGTTGGGGTAGGTGGTATAGTTCGCTTAACTGGTGGGTGAGCAGTCCGGCTCTCAGTATACTGCTCAGATCACACATATAGTGAATGTCTTACCAACCTGGGGCTGCGAAAATAAAAAATAGGGGGACATAAGAAAAAAAAAAAAAAAAAAAAGGGGGGAGGGAAAAAATAAAAAAAGGGGGGAAAAAAAATAAAAAAAAAATAAATAAAAGTCCACCGAGGATAAAAATTAAGATAAAAAACAAGACCAAAAATCAGAATCTCAGCGAGGCATTTGGAGAATTTGAGGAACTGAGATTCGCGGCAGATAATACGGCCCCAGGGGTAAGTAAAAGTTATTTATGATAGATCCAGGTGGAAAGGGGAGAAAATAGGAAGATTGGAACTTGCAGGATAATTAAGCCATGTCGCAATAACTGGGGATATAGAGCTGCAGTTTAGCCACGACCATCCAGCCAGGAAAGAGCTGCTTCAGGATCCAAGAAAAAATGAGCTCTGTCGCCATCGATCACACGGAGCTTGCTAGGGTAAAGTAAGCTGAATTTTAATCCTTTATCTCTCAGGCGTCGTCTTGCTTCCGTGAACGATCGGCGTCTCTGCTGTATCTCTGGGGAGTAGTCGGGAAAAAGCATTATTTTTGCGTTGTTGAAGCGTAATTCTTGCTTTTCCCTGGCAGCAGCAAGCAGTTTATCCCGGTCTCTGTAATTCAGGAGCCTGAGGAGGAATGGTCTCGGTGGGGCTCCAGGTATAGGGGGAGCAGGGGGAACCCTGTGAGCTCTCTCCACTACATATGTAGGAGGCATGGCAGGGATATCCAGGAGAGAGAGGAGAAAGGATTCTGCAAATTCGGCCGGTTTAGACCCCTCTGCTCTCTCAGGGAGACCTATGACACGAATGTTGTTCCTCCTCAGTCTGTTCTCGGTGTCTATGGACTTTTCTTGCAGGGCTTTCACTTGCAATTGCAGGGCGCGGAGGTCCCGTGAGTCAGCTCTGGTATCATCTTCTAGCTGGGAAATGCGGCCTTCAGCCTCAGCGAACCGGGACCTAAATTTGTCCATGTCATGTCTGATGAGGCTGACATCTGTGACTAGGTGGTCTATCTTGACCATGACAGAGTCATTGCCCGTTTTTATGGCGGCCAAAAGCTCAGCATGTGAGGCTGCTTGAGCTGCAGATAGCTCAGAGAGGGTCTGTGTCTGAGTACCGGCCGACATTGTGGAGACAGGGGGCCTCGTGGACAAGATGGCGGCGGCCGAGGAGCGGGTATGGGCCGCGGATGATGAACGGGTCTTACCCGGTGTTGGCGGGGAGTTCCGCTTGGTGCTGTAGGACCTCTTGGACCCCAGGGTGCCGGATTAGGTGGAGATAGGTGTGATTTTTGAGCCAGGATAGGTATCAGGATCTGTGTGAGAGCGGAGCTCAGCCGCAGCACGTCTTCTCTCCTTCACATCCGGCCACGCCCCGACCTATCCTTAGTATCATTGGGAGGAATTGTGCCCCTTCATTGGTGTCAGTGGGGGGAATTATGCCCCATTGTTGATATCATTGGGCCCCATTGTTGGTGTCATTGGGAGGAATTGTGTCCCATCATTGATGTCATTGGGCCCCATTGTTGGTGTCAGTGGAAGGAATTGTGACCTATCCTTAGTATCATTGGAAGGAATTGTGCCCCTTCATTGATGTCAGTGGGGGGAATTATGCCCTACTGTTGATATCATTGGGCCCCATTGTTGGTTGGAGGGGGGGTGAGTCATAAGAGGGCCAATGAGAGCTGCAGAGCTGAAGGTGTGCCTCCTGTGTGTCTGTGCAAATCCAGGAAGTGAACAGGCAGCAGCTTCAGCTGCCCACAGCTAAAATGGATGCAGCCAGACTCAGTAGAGGGAGATTTCTGCCGCATATTTGGCAAGTACAGAATCGCAGTATATATATATATAAAATAATATGCAAAGTGGTTGGAGGGAAGCTTCAGAATGGCAAAGATGATTTTACTACAAATTATGTGAGCAGACTGCAGTTCCTCTTTAAATGACCTAGAAGGTGAGTAGCGCCGGATCAGTGCCCCCCCCCCCCCCCATCCATGTGTTCAGCCCCCTAATCTACATGCATGGACGCATTGATGCCTAAGGGTTTTTTTTTTTTAAGCACGTGATTAGAGCCAGAGGCTCTAATAGGCTTCAAAAAAGGGTGGGCTCGGGGCGCAGTGTGACAATTGTGAATGAATATTCGCTATTGTCTCCCTCATTCTCCTCCCGGCCAATCAGGAAGCCCCTATTGGCCAGGGAATCTTAGCACTCCCTGGCCAATCGTGTCTCAGGACACACTTCCTGCTCCTGTGCGGCCTGGGAGGAGAATGTCTCTCTGTGTGCCCCCTGGCAGAATCGGACAGGGCGGCCCCGGCTCTTCCTTTCCCCTGCCTCCATAAGGTAAGACATCCGCAGGGGGGAGGGGGGGTGATGTCTGCTATCTGTCTCCGGCGGGGGCGACAGGGAACGGGTGGTGTTAGTTTGTGCCGCCCCCCAAAATGTGGAGCACCAGCCGCCAGTACCTGCCGCAGTATATGTACTGCGACGGGTCTGCGAGAGAGTATTTAACATATTTGAACCGCTTCCCGCCTGCCTACCATCAAATGATGGCTGGGCGGTGCGGCTCTCTTTCTGGGTGGACATCATATGACGGCCTCCCAGAAAGACCACTCTCACGCACCCGTGAGGGCATGCATCACGGCGATCAGTGGTGCGGTGTGTCAGTCCGACACACCGCTATACCGATCTCGGTAAAGAGCCTCTGACGGGGGGCTCTTTATCACGGCTGATCACGATGTAAACAGGAAGAGCCGTTGATCGTCTTTTCCTCACTCGCGTCTGACAGACGCGAGTAGAGGAGAGCCGATTGGCTGCTCTCCTGACAGGGGGAGTCTGTGCTGATTGTTTATCAGCATAGCCCCCCCCCCCCCCCGTCGGATGCCCACCCAGGACCACCAGGATGCAGCCAGGAACTCCAGGAATGGCCACCACACTGGACCACCAGGTACGCCACCCTAGATCATCAGGGAAATGCCAATCAGTGCCCAGGTAGCTGCCAATCAGTGCCCATCCCCAATGCCTGCCAGTGCCAGTGCCATTAGTGATGCCTAACAATGCCATCTATCAGTGCCGCATATCAGTGCCATGTATCAGTGCCCATCAGTGCCGCCTATCAGTGCCACCCATAAGTACTAGGGGTGCAACGGATCAAAAAACTCACGGTTCGGACCGTTCCTCGGATCAGGAGTCACGGTTCGGATCATTTTCGGATCAACCAAAAAAAAAAAATCTCCCCCACTGTAATATCCACAATCTCCCTATTGGCAGAGTATTGGCAGGGTATTGGCGGGTATATTGGCCGGGTATATTGGCAGGTATATTGGCAGGGTATTGGCAGGGTATTGGCAGGGTATTGGCAGGGTATTGGCAGAGTATTGACAGGGTATTGACAGGGTATAGGCAGAGTATTGGCAGGGTATGGCAGACTATTTGCAGAGTATTGGCAGGGTATTGGCAGAGTATTGGCAGGGTATTGGCAGACTATTGGCAGGGTATGGCAGACTATTGGCAGGGTATGGCAGAGTATTACAGAGTATTGGCAGGGTATGGAAGAGTATTGTCAGGGTATGGAAGAGTATTGCAGCAGGGCATTGCAGAGTATTGCAGCAGGGCATTGCAGAGTATTGCAACAGGGCATTGCAGAGTATTGCAGCAGGGCATTGCAGAGTATTGCGGCAGGGCATTGCAGCAGGGAATTGCAGAGTATTGCAGCAGGGCATTGCAGAGTATTGCAGCAGGGCATTGCAGAGTATTGCAGCAGGGCATTGCAGAGTATTGGCAGGGCATTGCAGAGTATTGGCAGGGCATTGCTGACATCCGATCTCTCCCCACCACTGTACAGATCAGTACACAGAGGGGTGAGAGGAACCGGCGTCATGACATTACGCTGGTTTGTTACAAGTGATCGCTCCGTCATTTGACAGAGCGATCACGTGCTGCTAAACGGCCGCCGGGTGTACCAAGATGGCCGCCGCTCCGGAGCAAGGCCGAAGCCGCGGCCTTTCCTATGGCCGAGGCCACAGAGCGCTCCGCGGATCGCGGATCGCGGATGTCCTGATCCGCGGAGGTTGATCCGTACGGGTCACGGATCGATGACGATCCGTTGCACCCCTAAGTACCCATCAGTGCAGCCTTTCAGTGCCCATCAGTGTCGCCTATCTGTGCCCACCAGTGCCAACCATGAGTGCCTATCAGTGCCGGCTACCAGTGCCCATCAGTGCTGCCTATCAGTGCCTATTGTCAGTGCCCATCAGTGCCACCTCATTGGTGCCACCTCATCGGTGGCGCCTTATCAGTGCCCATCAGTGAAGGAGAAAACTTACTTATTTACAAAATTTTATAACAGAAACAAAAGAAAAACTTTTTTTTCCCAAAACTTTAGGTCTTTTTTTATTTGTTTAGCAAAAAATAAAAAAATGCAGAGGTGATCAAATACCACCAAAAGAAAGCTCTATTTGTGAGAACAAAATGATAAAAATTCTGTTTGGGTACAGTGTAGCATGACCGCGCAATTATCATTTAAACAGCGACAGCGCTAAAAGCTGAAAATTGGCTTGGGCAGGAAGGGGGTGTAAGTGCCCGGTATTGAAGTAGTTAAGCATGTTATTTACCTGCTGGAGGGGGCGAAGCTGCAGTAAAAACATAATGCTAACCCAAAAAAAAAATGACCATTTCATATTGCGGACGTTGGGGGAGTTGCAGGGAGGAAAACGCCCTCTTTGAGACTGAAGGTTCGTTTAACGGAACGGCCATGATTTTAGAAAGAGGGACAGGTGACCTTTAACCTAAGAGAATGATCTCTTTACAGTGGTAACGACAACGTCCAGTAATCTATTATTTTTACACTTGATGAACTGCCATTAGTGTATACGGCACATTCCTAACAAACAAAGGGGGGAAAACGATGTTCTAAAGAAATTCCGTCCTTGTGTCTCGCTGGGAAGTGCGGAGAAGAACAACGACACCACGTGACGTGCTTAATTGCACCTGCTACTCGGTAGACGTATCTCTGGAAATAATTATAATTAGCTGGCAATTATGAATTGTACAGAATAATGTCTGAAGCGCTGATTATAGTGTCACATATTTTTGTGCTGTATTAAAGATTTCACATTGTTTCAAGATACACTGTCATTTCATAATGTGCAGATTCTTCCTTCTGGGTGAACCATTGTTACAACGATAGACTGATTCTGAACTTACCGTGAAAGAACCCAATTTAAGGTAAAGAGAACTATATCCATTCATGTTATGTAATATGTATTAGTGATTATTTTATATGTTCGAAGTGCTATGTTTTCTTGCTTAGGCTTGTTCCCAGTATAAGCCAGTATAGGAATAGATGCAATGTATTAGGAATGGATGCAATGAGAGATTGTCATTTGCTCTATGCATTCATTTTTTGATGTTATTGCTGTAGATCGAGGGTCTTCAAACTATGGGCCTCCAGTTGTTCAAGAACTACAATTCCCATCATGCCTAGTCATGTCTGTGAATGTCAGAGTTTTACAATGCCTCATGTGTAGTTCCGCAACAGCTGGAGGGCCGTAGTTTGAGGACCCCTGCTGTAGATGATTCAGTGAACTCATTATGGAGGGTAGATAAAGATACTTACGCACCGTGATTCCCAGCTTCTGATTAAGTCATTTTTGATGACGAAACGCGCCAAGTTAGGACGCACAATGCGGTGTGTAGGGCTCTAGGTGGAACGCACGCTAACAGACCTGAGCCTCTTAAAGTGGTTGTAAACCCTTACAGACCACTTTTCGCTATAGGTAAGCCTATAATAAGGCTTACCTGTAGCTACCCAGGATATCTCCTAAACCTGCACGGTTTAGGAGATATCCCCAGTATTTGCATGTGCCGACGTCATCGGCACATGCGCACTGACACAAACTGAAGCAACGGCACGTACACGGAAGTAACCTGTGGGAGTGATGGCACCGGCCGGGGCTGTGTACGGGCACCGCAGTGAGGGCTTCGATCTCAGGTGAGTATTACATAATGAGCTAGTATGCTATGCATACTAGCTCATTATGCCTTTGTCTTGCAGGTGTTTTTTGCTTTTTTTTCAAAGTGGGTTTACAACTACTTTAAGCCTTTTTATGGTTTATTTGATGCTACTTATGCCATCACGGGAAAGGTTTACACTAATCCTGGTTGGAAACTGTACCTGGTTTTAAAAGTTTTTCAATAACGAGAAAAAAACTTTTTTACACTGTGGAACCCGTTTTCTTTTTGAGTTTAACCACGAGGTTAACCCTTGGATTACGGATTGCAGTAAGGCGAATACGATTGGAGCTGTTTTGTGAATCTTCTGGTCACTGAGACAACACAAGCTCATTTGACCTCTCTTGTCGTATGACATTGAGGGTCAACTACATTTGGTGAGTACGGATCTTCACCTTACTTATCTGAGTCCTTTTGGGAGCGCTTTCAACTGCAAATCACTACTGCGGGGGATTTCAATGGAAAGTACGCTCTTTTTTTCTTCTGGAAAAAGGAATACTTTCATACCACTGTTTATGGACTTATGAATTATTGTATACATATGTAGCCCGACCCCCTAAGGGGATGCTTGGATTTACCTGCTCATCTGCACTGCCATGACCTGATGAACATTCCAACCCACCTGACACTCTGGGTTCAGACATATTCGCACCACCTTAAAGCAATAAGTCAGACAACTCTGTGCGTTTATGTTCTGATAATGTTTACTAGAACATTTCAAAGAAGATATTCTCACAAAGAGGAGGTAATAGATCTGCTGAGTTTTGGGCAACAGCGCCAACTCAGCAAAGGAATTCCTCCGAATAACACAATATAAATATTTGCAGTTAAAACGGTCTACACATGTACAGTGGAGTTCTGCTTGCGCCTGAAAGGATAAACAAAGTTAGGTAGTTATACTGACAAACTTCTAAAAGGGAAACCTCAGCCAGCCTATAAACCTCTAACCCTAATGAGAGGTCAGACTTTGTGGCAGTGGTATAAGGACCCTTGTAGCAATAATGACAGCAATATCCCCGTTAAAGATGGTCTTCACCGGCAGGTAGGAGCTCATTAATTGTATCCAATAAGGTGTAATAGCAAACAATAAGATTTCTTGAAATAGTAGTAGCTAAAGGTGTCTAGGCACAGCGTTCAAGATAGGGTCAGTAAAGTAATCCCAAGGTAAAGATTTCTGTAAAAAGTATCTCAACCGCAGTGAAACCGCGAGAAGAGGATTTGTAAACGTGGGCAATTGCCCTCTCACCAATGACCAGGCCGATTTAATGCCCTCCAAACAGCAGCCCCTGTAGCGACACGCAGGCAGCAGATCCGCCGTTTCGATCTCCCGATGCGAAGCTTAGAACACAGGTTGGCAGGTGACTGAAGTGGTGCTGAATGGATGTCCGACGAACAGCAAGCAGTGCTAGGCCCCTCTTATCAGTGTTGGAATGTTATACACCGCGTGGTAGGCCGCGACCTCTCGCTCTCCATGCATGGAGAGGTTCCTCTCGCGCCAAGCCCAGGAGGAAGAGAGCGCCAGGCAGGGCTTTGGCTTCTTATATAGGCTTCTTATATAGTTCCTTCCAGAATTCTCTCCCATGGTAGCAAAGATCCCTGGGATCTGTAGTCCAGGTACAGAGTCATGCAAAGCAATTATCAATCTGAGGAACTACTCATCCCACAATCCCTTTAGCTTGGCTCACAAACATGATGTCAGTTGATAACACTGGGCACTAGAGGGACATGCCATGAATAGAAATACAGGAGGAACACCGTACTTCATAATTGTAGTCCACATTGCTACATCCTCCCCCCACTTGAAAGACTTTGGTCCCTAAAGACAGATCACAACCTGTGGGGTCACTTTACTGTATTATAAAACTGAATACTTAATCATCTGATAAACTAGAAGTTGTAACAGCTAACAACAACAATAACAGACCCAAGGAAGGATCTTCTAGCAGCAAATTATATACATCCTTAGGTGAAGTCAATTAATTTTGTGACAAGCCGGTAACAAGTTAGTGGCCCACCCAGTAGTGTCAGGAGGTGGATCAAGGTCATCCTTTACTAAAGGTTCAATAAAGGAGGCAAGTGCTTGACTGGAACGTTGAGCAGTAGGTATAAGTTTGTCAGTTTGTCAGTCTTTTTGGAGTACATATCCTCTGTCTCAACCTGGAGTAGATGTATTCCAGTGGCTCTGGTCCCTGTTCTGTTCCCCAGAAACTCCATCTAGATTCAGGTTCAAGTTCTACTTCAGGCTCTGGTTCTAGTTCAGGGACCGTCTCTCTCTCTACAAGGTTAGTAGGAGGAATGGGAGCATCCATTACACTCGGCACTTCACTGGGTTCCACCTTGACCTCCTCATCTCCCCTTGGTGGGTGAGGACCTAATGTTTAAATTTCAGGAAAAGGGAGACATGTCCTCCTCCTGAAGGGTGTTCTTTGACGGTCTTCTTCCTCAATACCAGGGATGATGGAATTATCTTGCAAAGGAGAAACCCACAACCAATCAAGGTTTAATTCTTCATTGTCACTCTCCTCTTCAGGGAGTGTGGGTGGGCAAGTTTTACAGGCCCTAGGCCTCAGCGTCGGGGACTGATAAGTCTCTAAGCAAAGGGGTGAGAGTACTCAAACAACCTCTGATATAGACAGGAAATGGTTTTGATGCCAAGTCTTGAGAGGGCCAGTCTTCCCTTCAGGCTGAATCTGATACACAGGGAGCCCAGGTAGTGGTTTACAGGTCAGCCAGCTTATGCTTCCCTGGCACCCCTAGATTGCGCAACAACACTCGATCTCCAGGTTGTAAATCCTGAACCCTCACTCTGAGATCAAAGTTTTTCTTGTTCCTTTGTTCTCTGATGGTAGAGGCCTCCTTGGCTTTCTCATAAGCCACTTTTAGGTTCTTCTGTCTGTCAATATACCCCCTCTAAGAGGCTTGGGAGGTGTGATCTAGTGATGTTCCAAAAGCCAGATCCACAGGTAGACGAGCTTCTCTCCCAAACATTAACCTGTAGGGAGAGAATCCAGTAGAATTATTTGAGGTGCTATTATAAGCATGAACTACTGCAGCGATATGATCCCCCCAATGCGGTTTCTTCTCTAATGGGGGAGTTCCCAACATGTTTAGCAGGGTACGGGTGAAACGCTCTGGTTGTGGATCCCCTTGAGGATGGTAAGGAGTAGTTCTGGATTTCTTTATGTTTAAGAGTTTATATAATCTTCTGATCAGTTTGCTCTCAAAATCCTGACCTTGATCCGAATGCAGGCGCTAAGGCAACCCGTAATGAATGAAGAACTTCTCCACTAGAGTTTTTGCCACCATACTAGCTTGTTGATCTCTAGTGGGAAAAGCTTGAGCATATTGGGTGAAATGATCTGTCACAACTAGGACATTACTTCTTCCACTCACACGTTCCAGACACAAGAAATGAATGCACACCAATTTGATGGGTCCCTGGCCTTGAAGATGGCCCATTGGGGCTGCCCTGCCTGGTAAGGTCTTTCTCTGAATGCATCTGATGCAAGAGTGACAGTAGCTTTCCACCTCTGTTCTCACGGACGGCCAGTAAAATCGATCACTGACCAGCTGGAAAGTTCTATCTGGGCCTAAGTGGCCATGATCATCATAAAGAGCGGTCAACACAGTTAGACAATGTTTTTCAGGGAGGAACAGTTGACTCACACCTAATGGTGCCTCACAGGGACTTCTTCAATATATGATCCCATCTTCCAAGTTCATTCGCTCCCACTCTCTATGGATTACTTTGGCCCCCTCAATGGGGCTATTCACCAGTATCTGAGGGTCTTGGGCAGATAGCGATTTCCTTATCAGACTCCCCAATGGATCTTCCCATTGATCCCGTCTCATATCCTCTTTTGTCAGCTGAGGCAATTCTTGGCTGGGTACTTGGGTCAAATCACAGTAATACTTCGGTAATCCCGGGGGGGGTGACTCCTACGGCTTCAGCCCCTATGGCTCCTGTGTTTATATTCTACTCCTTGACACATGGCCCGTACTCCTTTGAGAGGTAAATTGACCCAACTCTTCTGTCCAGCCTTGATAGAGTGAGGCCTTTGGGAAAGAGCATCATCGTCTCTGTTTCCCACTCCCGGTTGGTATTTCAAACTGAACGGAACTCAGACAGAGCTGCCAGCCACCGATGCCCAGTGGTGTCCAACTTTGCAGTGGACAGTAGGTAAGTCAGTGGGTTGTTGTCAGTCTTCACCACAAAGGTAGCCCCGTACAGATAGTTGTGTAATTTATCTACCACAGCCTACTTGAAGGCCAAGAACTCCAATTTATGCACAGGATAGTTCTCAGGGGGGTGAGGCTGCGACTCACATAGGCCACTTGGCAGAGTTTTCCCTCCGACTCTTGGTACAATACCCCTCCAAGGCCATCTTTGCTGTGAATTACGTGTAATTCATACGGTTTAGATGGATCAGCATAGGCCAACAAACTGGTGCTTCGACCAGGCTCTTCTTCAGCCATTCAAAAGACCTTTCACACTTCGTTGTCCATTGTTACTGGATAGGCTCACAAGACTTCCTGGGGCCTCCCCTCTGAGCTTTTTGCTGATCCCCTTTCATTTGCTTCTGTAACACCTCATTCAATGGCCAGGCAATCTGTGAGAAGTTCTTCACAATTCTTCTATAATACGAGCAGAAACCCAAGAATGACCTCAACTCTGGCGGTATTTGGGCAAGGCCAGGAAGTGACAGCCTCCAACGTTTGAGGGTCAGTTGCACACCACATGCCCTAGGTACGTGATTGAGGTCTGGTAGAACTGGCACTTCTCTAAAGACAGCTTCAACCTCTCGGCGTGTAGTCGATGGAAAACGTTCTCCAATCGAGCTTCATGCTTCACCAACGTTCTGCCATACACAATGATATCATCGAGATAAACTAGCACTTCTACCAAGCTCATATCACCCACAGTGTTCTCCGTCAGTCTCTGGAAAGTAGCAGGGGCCCCTGTTAATCCCTGTGGCAGTCTAGTCAAACTCGATAAGCCCTAGAGGCATGATGAAAGCCGTCTTTTCTCAGTCATCTGGATGCATGGGGATCTGGTAATAGCCACTCTTTAAATCCTGTACACTGGACCATTTGGCCCCTGATAAGCATTGTAGGGCTTCTTCTATGCGAGGGGTTGTGTACTGATCTGGGATAGTTCAAGGTTCGGTAGTCGATGCACATGCGAAGGGACCCATTCTTCTTCCTAACTACCACAACCGGGGAGGCATAGGGGCTCCTGGACTCCTTAATTATCCCTGATCTCTTCAATTCAGCCAGCTGCTCTCGAAGATTCTCTAGATTACACAAGGGCATTCGCCTGGCCCTCTCTCGAAAAGGCTTATCTTCAGTCAGTCGAATTTGATGTTGAGCACTCCTGGCACAGCCCACATCAAAGTCATTCTTGGAGAACATTTTCTTCCATCGAGCTATCTGAGCTTTGATTATCTCTTCCCAGGCATGAACTACCTCATCTTCCACCACTGGGGTGGCAGCACTCACTTTTCCGATCACCATACGGGGCTTCAAGCTGATTAGGTGATTAATGATGTTCCTCACGCTGACAGGAATTCGTCCCCCGTTTCTTAGTAAGGCCCGAGTGGGTACAATCTCTGGGACCAATTCTATTCCAGCCTCCTCCTTGGCTGGATCAGCTTCCACCACCACGTAAGGACCCGGCTGGTCCCATGACAGCTTGAACGTGGCTTCCAGACAGGCCCTCTCTCCAGGCTACAACACCGTCTCATGGGTATCCAATCGCCACAATCTTCCCACTCCTTCAGCAGGTGCCTTCTTTTCTTGTAACACTTGCTGGATTGCCTGCCTCAGCTGAGGATGAATCTTCCATACTGGAGCGCCCTCCAAGGCCACAGGAGTGAGTAGTCTCCTCACAAGGTTGGTGTTGGTGCCTATGAATAAGGAATTTTAGCCTGCCCCAGGAGGTCAGGGACAGACAACAGCCAGTGTATCAAAAGTCTCTGGTTTTCCTGCCATGGCAGGATCGAAGGTTATCTTGATTAGTATGTATCCGTCGTATGTGCACTTCTGGGTCCCTATGCCCCAAATCTCGAACGCCTCGAGGTTGCACAAAGGGATATGCTTCAAGTACTTGTGGTACAAGTCTTGATACAGCAGCATCACCTGAGCTTCAGTATCCCGTAGGGCTTGTGTATAGATGCTCTCTAATTCTACCGAGACTATGGGGGAGGGCCTCACTAAGTTCTTTGGTAGGTTTCTCACAGGTGGCTCTATAGTTTGTGTCCTAACCAATCTTCTCGGCGGCGGTGGAGTTGGTCTAACTATTCGTTCAGTGAGGTGTGCATTGATTTCCTGCCTCTGTCTTCCCTTCTCTGAGGATTTTGTTCCTTTCGCTCCTTTTGGTAAAGGAGGGGTAGAGGTAACAGGTGACGTCCTTTTTTTTTTTCTTGTCTCTTTTCTTGGCTTTGGAGCGCAGTTTTCCCTTGGGACTCTCAACTAGCTCCTTCACTGAGGTCCCCTGAAGTTTCCCACTGGCTTAGGAAAAAGTAATTTTTGTAATGCTCTCAGAACTTCTGTGAGTAATTGAGGGATGATGCCAGACTTGGGGCACGCAGCTAGGAAGTGTCCAACCTCTATGCACCCATAACATCTCTTCTCTTGCCCCGGTACAGTTTTTGCTCACCTTGACGAGTCCTTTGTTCCTGGACCTTCGCTAGGGTCTCCATCACTCGCATCAGAGCATGATACATTTGGGTTTGAGCCTGAAATACCTGAGCCATCAATTCGGATGGCCCGAGTTCTGTTACTGGCTTATTAGTGTCAGGAAAGGCCAATTCCACCGGTTCAGACTCAGTTCCACTATCTTCATCTGAGACTTCCATTTCTGCATGAACAGCTCGAGCCACTACTTTCTCTTTGTTCCCAACAATAGAGCCCAATTTTCTCGATCTTTGGATTTTCTCTTTTTAATAGTGCCTCCTCCTCTCGTACTTCTCTTATCAGTTCAGGGTATGTGGGTACCACTTGAGTTCTCTTCGACAGTAATTTTAATACAATAGGATGATTTGGCCGAGCCCCTTGCAGAACCCGGTCCAGGCGAGCCTGGTCAACATCTTTGGGGTCTTGAGGATAATTTGATGCAGCATCCTGTCTACTCGAGAGATGTATTTGAACAGACTCTCTCCCTTCTGTTGGTGGGTGTGGTTGAATTTGTGGTAGTTTCAACTCTCCCAAATACAGCATACAGAGCATCTATGTAGTCCATGGTGACACAGGTTTTCTTGCCCATCCTCAGATTATGGATCCCATCAGCCGCTGGGCCTCGAAGGCTTTCACTAAGCTGTTGTCGTTTCACAGCCTCTGGAACACTCCACTCTTCCATGGCCTGCAGGGCCGGACTCATCCACGTTTCAAACTCATCTTCCCATACAGGAGTTGGCAGTTGCCCTGAGAAGAACCTAAGTCTTCGATAGCTCTGGTTGGCTTTTCCAGATCCATTCTTCACTAAGCTATCAACTAGTGGGCTCATATCCATGCAGAAAGAGAGGAGGAGCACTAGCCCCTTGATAGTCGGCTCCCACAGGTACGGGACCCTTCTCCTGAGTTCTGGTCGAGGGCTGCCTTTCAGTCTGTTCTCCCCCCACTTTGAGTGGGAACACTTTAGCAACCACCCTTTCAGCCAGACGTACCTTATCCTCTTGAAAGCACATAAGTACCTCTTCCTGCCATTCTAGTAATACCCTGACTTGATCCAACTCATATGTGGCTTCAGTTTCCACAATGTAAGCCCGATGTCCTGGGACCGGAGCTCTCAGCTACCTTCTGATCTCTCTCTCTCTCTCTGTGCTCACTTCTGAGATCTCCAGAACAGTGCTCTTCTCTGTTGAAGCTCCCTGACTCCTGCCCCAAGCAACCATGGCCATCGAAACGAGTTCCCACGTGGATTGTGGCTGTTGTCTAGGTTGGCTAAGGCCAGCTGTACATAGCATCCCGGACAAGCCCCCAAATGTAGCATGACCCCCTAAGGGGCTGCTTGGATTTACCTGCTCATCTGCACTGCCATGACCTGATGAACATTCCAACCAACCTCACACTCTGGGTTCAGACATCTTTGCACCACCTAAAGCAATAAGTCAAACAACTCTGCGTGTTTATGTTCTGATAATGTTTACTAGAACAGTTCAAAGAAGATATTGTCACCAAGAGGAGGTAATAGATCTGCTGAGTTTTGGGCTCAACTCAGCAAAGGAATTCCTCCGAATAACACAAGACAAAATATTTGAAGGTAAAACAGTCTATTATATACACATGTACAGTGGAGTTCTGCTTGCGCCTGAAAGGATGAACAAAGTTAGGTGGTTATACTGACAAACTTGTAAAGGGTAAACCTCGTCCAGCCTATAAACCTTTAACCCCAATGAGAGGTCAGATTTAATGGCAGTGGTATAAGGCCCTATGTAGCAATAATGACAGCAATGTCCCCATTGCAGATCTGATGGTCTTCACCAGCATGTAGGAGCTCAATAATTGTATCCAACAAGGTATAATAGCAAGCAATAAGATTTCTTGAAATGGTAGTAGCTAAAGGTGTCGCACAGTGTTCAAGATAGGGTCAGTAAAGTATTCCAAAGGAAACGATGTCTGTGCAAAGTGTCTCCCAGGAGGAAGAGAGTGCCGGGCAGGGCTTTGGCCTCTTATATAGTTCCTCCCAGAAATCTCTCCGATGGTAGCAAAGATCCCTAGGATCTGTAGTCCAGGTACAGAGTCATATGAAGCAATTATCAATCTGAGGAACTACTCATCCCACAATCCCTTTTAGCTTGGCTCACAAATATGATGTCAGCTGATAACACTGGGCACTAGAGGGACATGCGATGCAAAGAAATACCGGAGGAACACCATACTTCATAATTGTAGTCCACATTGCTACATACATGTTTAATAATAATTTATAATAATTTATATATTGTGTTTGCACATTTAATAAGTGTGGTTTTGTTTTCATTTGATAACAGCAAGCGCTGTTTGCTCACAGGAATTTAGATTTTTGTGACACCATTATTTATCATTAATCACACGATTTGAAACAGCTGCTGCACTCTACACTCTTAGTATATTGTTTTCAAGTTTATACTCTAGGCACGAGTGTTTACTAAGCCAGTATAGGCCTCGTCCCTATTCCTGACGATCATCTGTTGTGACAACATCAAAACAATCCACCATCCAAATAACGAGCCGCTCACTGAAGATGTTCAACTCCAGTCATGGTTTGTTGGGTGTTAGAAATTCTGTATATTGCCCTACAGAACAGACTTGCTGCTTAACTGCAGACAGGAAAAGGGAAATTTTAAAATTTTATTATACAGAGAAAAGACATGGAGTTTAGCATAGATGCAGCTACAACATGTAAACACTGCCATCTACGGGCTGATGTAGTTGTTGTACAAAATACATGAACAATGTATTCCAACACCCCTCAATCAACAACTACTCCTTATATTTGTCCCATTTCAGATCTCAGTTCTATAACTGTTTCGGTTTACTAAGAGATGTCATCTCTTTCATTACCAGCTCTGATCCACATTTGTTTCTCTTGAGATGGAAGTTTTTGCACCTCATGAATATGGTTTTAATGGTATGTGAGCAACATAGGACAGATGTTTGGCTAGGATGCCTTTATTACTTCTGATGGAGTTCTTGATTGAAGCCTCTTGTGGTCTGGCTTCTTCTTTTACAATATTTGTACTATCTGCCTTCATTTTTATATATCTTTTTTTTGTCAGGGCCTAGACTTGAACCCAGGATTTCTGCTGTGTCTGGCAATGACTCTGCTTGCTGAGCCACCTGAAATGCTGGACAGCACCCTGGATAATTCCTTGAATGATCCTGTCTTGAATCATACATAGTTACAAAGTAGGTAAGGTTGAATAAAGACAATAGTCGATCCAGTTCAACATGTGTAGGTGAATGTGTGTCAGTGTTGATAATCATTTCCCATATCCCTGTATGCTGTGTTCTTTAAGATGCATGTCCAAAGAGTTATTTAAAAATATCAATACTCTCCGCTGACACCACCAATTGTGAAAAAGAGTTCCACATCCTTATCGCCCTGACAGTACAAAACCCCCTGTGCAGCTTAAGGTTAAACCGCTTCTCCTCCAATCTCATTGTGTGGCCCCATGTCCTCTAATGCCCCGTACACACGGTCGGACTTTGTTCGGACATTCCGTCAACAAAATCCTTGTTTTGTCTACACACGGTCGCACAAAGTTGTCGGAAAATCCGATTGTTCTAAACGCGGTGACGTAAAACACGTACGTCGGGACTATAAACGGGGCAGTGGCCAATAGCTTTCATCTCTTTATTTATTCTGAGCATGCGTGGCACTTTGTCCGTCGGATTTGTGTACACACGATCGGAATTTCCGACAACGGATTTTGTTGTCGGAAAATGTTATCTCCTGCTCTCCAACTTTGTGTGTCGGAAAATCCGATGGAAAATGTCCGATGGAGCCCACACACGGTCGGAATTTCCGACAACACGCTCCGATCGGACATTGTCCATCGGAAAATCCGACCGTGTGTACGGGGCATTACACTCCCTGAGACTGAATCCTTTTTTCCTACGCTGGGATCACCATTAAGATATTTGTAAATCGCTAACATGTCTCCTCTCAAAAGTCTCTTCTACAGCGAGAATAAATTTAGTGCTTGTAGTCGTTCCCCATAATTGAGGTCCTCCAGTCCCCTTATTCATTTTGTTGCTTTTCTTTGGTCTCTCTCCAGCACAACCCATCTTGTTTGTCTTGAACCTTGAACTCTTTGCACCTCCCACGAACTTCCTGATGAAGCTATGTCTCTGTTCTTCCTGCTGTTTGCCAGATTATTGTGCTTCCTCCAGCCAATATCTCACTTTTGTCTCTCAGTCTGTATTCTTGCTACCATTCGTTACCGACCTTTGGCTTGTTCCTCAACTACCCTTCTGCTTAATCCCAACCTGCAACCATTAGTTACTGAACTTTTGGCTTGTTTCCTGACCTTCTGCTTGATCTCTACCTGCTAAATCTGCTACTGGACCCCGGCTTGTTCACCTGCTGATAGGGCAATCCTGAGGTCCATGACCTCGTACCAACATGCAGCAAAACCCATCTCTACCATCAGGAGCAACACTGCTATAGCTACTGGCTTCCGAGTCTGAATCCAGGCCCTGACACTTTGTGGCTTAACTACATAGGCCTTGGCACCGGGCTGATTGCAGGGAATCAGAAAGAATTCAAGGCTGGCCTGTAAGCGGTGCAAGGGGTTGGGTTTGTCTAACATCAAGACAAGCCACATTAGAATTTTGTAACTCCAACTTCTACCAAGAATGTTTTCTGTCCATGTTCAATGACAACCCCGCAGCTTTCAATGAACACTGTATGAATAATGCCTCTTGAAGTGTTTAAAGCTATCATTCTAACATATTTCAGGCAGCAGGAGCTGGCTGGGAGGTGCTTAGGCAGACCTACATGATAGGCAGCATGATGATGCTTATTCACAGTCCAGTGAGGAGGCTCCTAGATAGCAAGAAAACTTGCCACAAATTTGTGGCAGTGTTGAATTGTAAGTCTGTTAACTTGCTGCACATTTTCACTGGCAAGTTGTACACTTGCAAAGCACTTGAAGCACAAGTTCTAGTTAAAACGTTTCCAATTTGTAGCAAATTTGGATGGCAAGTCTCTAGCAAGAGAAAAGTTGCAATGGTGAGTCTACAGCAAGAGCTCTGCAAGTCTACAGCATGAAAATTCAGCACAGTGACCCCTGTGGTGGGAAGACTAATGCACAACATAATTGAACCAGAACTTGCAACAGACTTGCAGAATGTTTGCAAAGAAAGTTGATCTGGCGTCATGCAATGCGGACTTGCTGCAATTGTGCAACAAACTTGTGAAGCCTGGCAAGTCTAGCAATAGATTAGCAAGTCATTTTCAAACTTGCAGCACAATTGCTTGCTATCTGGGCTTGAGGCAGGTAGGTGACATATAAGGCTACAACAGGGATGTGTGTATCACAAGACTGGCTGAACAGAATTACATATTTTTCCAGATAACACAGTTTCCATGCAATATATGGTCAATTGTGTCCATCACACCTATATGAGCTTGTTGGACAGCCCAGTCAAAAACCCAATCCAATTGGGTTTTGGACTAGGTTGCTCCAACAAGCTGAGTTGCTCTCCCCCTTTATGGCTATACAGCCTCCAGTCTTCTAGGAAGGCTTTCCATAAGCTTTTGGAGGGTATATGTGGGAATTTGTGCCTATTAAGCTAAAAAGCATTTGTGAGGTTAGGTACTGGCGTTAGATGAGAGGACCTGACTACCAACTGGTGCTAACATTCATCCCAAAGGTGTTCGGTAGGGTAGGGTTGAGGCCCCTTGAGTTCCTCAACACTAAACCCATCAATCCATGTCTTTACGGAGCTTGCTTGTAGTTATGTTGGTACAGAAGGTCTGAAGTATACAATTGTCTACAGTGTCTTTTGTATGCTGTATCATTACCAGTACTCCTCAGTGGAATCATCTGAACTTATTCATTTGTAGGGGTGTCCACCTACCTTTAGCTGCATGGAATGGTCACGTTTCCTCAGACTTTTGGCCACATAATGTATGTTTTGTGTGTTTATCCTACATTACACCTCATTTTCTTGCGTCCCTGCCACTGGTATAGATGGGAGAAGGCTGGCTGTTTATAAACTATCGAATAGTGTGTATGTGGGGGGGGGGGCATAGGGAATGCACATCAGTTCAATACAATGCAGTATATGAGTTAGTGACTGATAGCGTTAGCTTACCTTCTGTGTGTGAATATCCCTCTGCTGTGACTTTCCACTGGACGAGTACCCCCAGTAAGCTGAGCACAGGCCAGATCCCGAGGATGACCCAGCTGTACCAGCAGACGGGCTGCGGAGGGTCAACCTTCATGCGCTGGTACACGTACTGCACCAGAAGAAAGAGCTCAATGAAGTAATCCACAGTCACAGTCATGATGGCACTGCCAAAGACAGCAGTGGAGAGTGTGGTGAAGAAGCGCTGCCACTGTAAGGTCAACACGGCAAAGAGCATCCCAATCCCAAGCAGAAGCGCCACCGGAACCCAGACGGTGCGCGGGTGGTAGAACTGTTCCATGACGATCAGCGCTGCTATGGCAAGCAGGAGCCCTAGCAACAAGCCCACCATGAATAGTCCAACGCTCCTCACCAGCATGGTTACCAGTCCACAAAGGACACCAATGCCCAGGCCAATGCCAACACTGGCTTCCACACTCAGCTGCGTGTCCAGAACCCGTTCCTTATAGCAGAGCATGAAGATGACCACTGAGCCAAACATCAGACCCGTCAAGAACATGACAGCCTTGAAGCAGCGGTAACCTGCAAGGGACAATTGGATAGCAATCAGAACATCATAATCATGTACAGATAATGACATCATTACATTGGATTACTCATAATTTTCTAGTAATAGTGAGCGAATAAAAATATAAGAGGCATCTAAAGACTATATATTTATTAGATGCATATAATAAAGTCTTCTTCCTAACCTACTGTATATTCCGAATTTTTTTTAGCTTTACCAGGTTTTACTGCTATAAAGGGTTCAGTTAAAGAGGAACTTAAGTCCAGTTTACCTTTGGCCCCATTCTCCCTGGGGAATGGGGCAGCCATCTTTGTTAGTCTGGCATGTGCGCAGATAAGTAGTTCATGTATTTAAGGGTTTTAGTTATGTCTCCCCTTTTCCTTTCTCTTTCCTCACGACTCTACATATTAAAATATAACTAAAAGCAAAACTTTATTTTGTAGTTTTGAAAAGAGTGGAGAGGGATTAGAACCCTGTCAGGTTTTTATTGCTGACTGTACCCCTGTCCTGTTTACCGTTATCACTGAGAGTGAAAGAAAAGCCCAAATTTTGGGTTATAACCAGAATAGGAATAGAGGATAGGGATTGCCTTGCACTTCCTGTTTTGGCTAAGGGACAGGACGTGAAGAGAAATCTCCCCAATGTGGCACAGATGCCAAAAAAAAACAACAACAGGGGTTATAACCCTCTGTTCACACTGATGCGACATAGGCTCGAACTTGTGAGACCCCAAGTCAGATGACATGTGAAATTGAATGTTTCCCTATGAGAACTGTCTTAAAGGGGTTGTAAAGTCTGTGTTTTTCATCTTAATGCATTCTATGCATTAAAGCGAAAAAACCTTTTGTGGTGCAACTGCCCCCCTGAGCCCCCCTTTTACTTAACTGAACTCGATCTTTCCAGCAACGAAAACGAGCCCAGCAGCTCCAGCCGCTGTCTCGGGTCCTCATTGGATAGATTGATATTAGCAGGAGTCTTTGGCTCCCACTGATGTCAATCAAATCCAGTGACAAGGGAGCCGGGGGCGGAATCGAGTCCTGCTGTCTGTGTAAATGGACGCAGCAGCAGGACACGGGAGCGTGCCTGCACGAGTGCCCCCATGGAAAGTGGCTTTCCGTGGGGGGCGCTTGAGAAGAGGAGTAGCCAGGAGCGCCGCTGAGGGACCTCAGAAGAGGAGTATCAGGGCCAATCTGTGCAAAACCCTTGTACAGAGGAGGTAAGTATAATATATTTGTTATTTTAAAATAAAAACGAACCTTTAGTATCACTATAACTGATACTACACAAGTCTGTCCGAATTTAGAAAAGGTTCCTGCACTACTTTGGTCCGACTTTGATATGACTTCAATGCCACAGAGTGTAGAAAGTCACATCAAAGTTGTATCAAAGTCAGGCTCCAAAGTTGCATTGAAAGTCATGCGACTTTGGAGTCGGGCTAGTGTAAACTGAGCCTTGTGCTATCCAAAATGCTATTTCTAAGTTCTGCAGTCTCTGTTTTATCCCTCAAACCTTTCACTATTTTGTTGCCCTTCTCTGGACTCTTTCTATCTTATTAAAATATTTTTGTAAGTGAGGACCTCAGAAATGGATGTAGAAATATACAGATGGCCATACACTAGTAGACTTCCGAAAGAACGTTTGTAGGAACATTCATATGAAAATGAAAAATCTGTATTTTTGATGACTTGACAAGTGACATTCGAAAGTACAGTAAAACCTCGGATTGCGAGTAACACGGTTTACAAACGTTTCGCAATACGAGCTGTTTTTTTTTTTTTTAAATCCTGACTCAATTTGTGAGCGTTGATGAGCAGGATTCAAGCCTCTGGGGTGTGCAGTACCGCACGTGGCTAGAGGTGCGGGGGCGCCGGAGACACTCGGAAACACCCAGAAACACTACGCTCCCGAGTGTCTCCGAGTATTTTCAAATGTCTCCAGCGCCCTCCCACCTCTGGCCACATGCGGTACAGCATACACTAGCAGTGACACTGGAACAAATGATCTGAGTTTCCATTGATTCCTCTGGGGACACTTATATGAGTGCTTTGGATTACAAGCACGCTTCTGGAACAGATTATGCTTGTAATCCAAGGTACTACTGTATTTCAAAAAAAGGTTTGCTTTTAACATTTGATTTTGGAGTTAATGGACTTTCCCAAACAAAAAACATATTTATTAATTTGACCAGTGGCGGTGCGTTCATAAGAGCGCACGGGCACCGCCCCCTCTCTCCACCCCTATCTGTGTAGAATGGATAGATTCATGCATTCTATCTTATTAAAATATTTTTGTAAGTGAGGACCTCAGAAATGCATGCAGAATCAGCTGAACTCGCACAATTTCTTTCCCGCAGTCAGTGTGAACCAAGGCTGATGGACAGTAAACTGGCCCATTGTTTAGAAAATTTGGAAACCCTTGGATTAGCTAATATTGCCAAACAGTCATCATCATTTAACATTGATGGTGCTTGAGGGGTTCTTTACTGGCAAATACTGTTTATAGGATTGCCTATCCCAATCTCATATTTTATATCTACGTTTAAATATTGAACATGCACATACTGTTCAAATACAAGCTACTTGATTGACGATATGTTGAGCTATGTGTGACAAAGAAAAATACTGAAATATAAAATGAAGGTTGGTTTCTCCAGACATACTCACCAAAGAAGCAGTAGATGATCCCGAAAAGGCAGCACATGGCACAGACCACAGAGGGCACCACCTGGTACCTCCTCTCGATCTCCTGCTCGCATTGTGGTGGCCAATCCTGCCCTGGCTCCGGAGCAAACTGCTTGAAGGGAAGGGTTTGCATAGTGGCGGTCATGTCCCCAGGAGGAGATACGGGATTGTATGTCCAGGTGTGATTGTTCTTCACAAATACGTATTACGGAGCCAATTCCATGTACAGAGCCTTATTGATGGTCCTACAAAAGGAGACCAAAGACAAAGACATGATCAGTTAACAAGGCAAGACGTAAAAAGTAGAACGGTGCAACTTCAATACAGGTCATTACTTCATATGAGACCGGTCACAGATATGAGATGGAGGTCAGAAAATCAAAGGCCACAGACAAGACCAGCAAATATTGAATCCAACTCTTCATTGATTGATCGCCCTGCCGTTGTTGACCAAGGTTTCAGCTAGCCCACAGACAAGTGAATGTTTCCCAATCCTGTCGTTATTTGCCTAGGTCAGGTGACAATCATCTCATGTTTATGGATTGCCCAAGGCTACAAAGAATCACACTTTACAGTTATAGTAAGGCTGACCATGCACTATACATTCTGATTGTATGATCTCCCATCAACTGTGGTGCAAAAATCTACTTGACTGGATATAGACTGATTGGATAGATGAGGTAGGTTCTCATAATACATAGTTTTGGTAAATCCGATGTTGACTGTACAAAGATTGCAATGTGGATGGTGACCCTAAAGCCAGTTTTCTATCGAATACTGCCCCTCGTCGAAAAATGCCTCCAATGGGTATGCGCATGCGCATCAGCTGGCGTGATGTCAACACATCATCAGTATCCGACGATCTGCTAAGCACCGAGGGAGAATGTAATTGTCAGATTCTTCCTCGCTATTGTGGGGCGGGTTGTGGGTGTGTTAAATGACGGGTTTTGTGTGTGTATTAACCTGCCCTTAGACACAGGCAAAACTCGCCTTTTAACACGCAAAACCCGCCATGTAACAGACAGAAAACACGCCGTGTTTTCATGCCAAACACGCCAAACCCCGCCCCGCAACAGCAAGGCTCAATCTGACACGTACGTTCTCCCTCAGCTGTTGGCATAGAGTCAGATAATGCCTTAGATGATCTGTGCACGCGCTGTGTTTACGTCGTGCCAGCTGATCAACAGATCACCTGGAGTGACGTTTGGTCCTGCGCATGTGCAGACCCATCAGAGGCATTTCTCGATGGGAGGCATTTCTCGATAGAACACCGGCTGTTGAAGATTTGATCCATGTATGGGCAGGCTGATTGTACCCAAGTTGATTGATCAATCTACTTGGGTACAACCAGCCTGTAGGAGGTTTCATGCGATTATTGCCACTAGGTGTTCTCCCTCCCTGCTCCTCACCGGGAGTACACAATAGCTCCACGGGAGGGATTCCTCCCTCAACACTGACTGTGGTTGCAGGAAAGAAAATCACACCATCCAAGGATGGCTTAAGGCTGAAGACACACAGGTGATTCCAGGTGAGCCTATTGCATTAGTGTGTGCACCCCAAAGTTCAAACACACACTACCGATCACTGGCGATGTTCATTCAGAAATGAAAGGTGCTGGTAAATTACATATTAACCGGCTCCTTCTCCCACTCATCCTAAAACATCCCTTCAACAGCAGCTGGCAGGAGAGGAAGGAAGGAAGCCAGAGGCACTGTGGGAAGAAGGGGGAGCCAGGGTAGTAGGGGGAATCTGTGCTGCACAGGGCGATTAGGGTGTGCTTGGGCACACCTGGCATACCCTGTGCACATGCCTATGGGTGATTCCACTAGAGACAAAGCAGCTGCAGGATCGCTAAAATTATAAACAGAAAAGTCAGTGCTACCACCCATACACCACATAGATAGCAGAGCTCCCAGGTGCTCGATCCACAGTCGCTGGCTGAGTAGAGTAATGTAGAAAAAATGATTGGCACTCCGGTTGTTGCTCTTAAAATTTCTTCATTTTATTGAATAGCCACAGTGAACAAACACAGATTAAGTCAGTTGATGTGTTTCAGCCTATAAGGCCTTAGTCATAACCACGTAGTTATGACTAAGGCCTTATAGGCTGAAACAAGTCAACTGACCTAATCTGTGTTTATTCACTGTGGCTATTCAATAAAATGAAGAAATTTTAAGAGCAACAACCGGAGTGCGGATCATTTTTTCTACAGGATCACTAAAAAGGCTGCCTGTCTGCCTCTATGGAATTGCTTTCATCTGTAGCCACACACAGCAGGGGGGTGTCACTCCATCACTGGCCTGAACACATCCTGATCTTGAATGCTGCTCCAAAATCCCTCCAGTTATAAGTGACCTCTGCTGAAAGGGAGTCTTAGCATGAATTCTGAGTTCAAATGACCAGATGCCGAAGCTCTTGTTTGTGTGAGCAGCACTGGAGGGAGTCTGGAGCAGCATATCCTCCGGGAAAGCTAAGTATATCAGCTCTTGTATTACTGTTTTTTATGCATCATAGCAGGATGCTGTGAGGTTTTCAGGAAGCTATGTACAGCACCCGGCCAGCCTCTACCACCAGCCATGATCTGCCTGCATTACATAGAGAAGCAAGAGGATCCAGTGATGGCATGTGTCTAAAGAAAGATATATAATGAAAACAGAAAGTCTTTATTTAAAAATCCTATTAACATGTTGATATCTGAAGGAGGAAGCAGGGAAAGTAAAATATAGGGAGAGTAAACTTCAGCTGTAGGCTGCCCATACATTATACAATTTTCTTATCCTATTTCCCCTTTAGATTTACCTTCAACTATGCAGTGCCAGGGCCTCCCTGATTGCATACAAATTTACAGTGTTTAGGTTTGACCCTAAAGTATATGGTTTTTGTAAATCCAAAGGAGAATTGAATAAGAAAATTGTATAATGTATGGCCAGCCTTAGGCAAGCAGCAGACCAAAAAAAGCAAGAACCCCAAGGGGGAATTCACTAAAACTGGAGCAGATAGAATCCAATCAGCTTCTCCCTGTATATTCTATTGTCTTTTTTAAATGTTTTTATTTTTTATCATGGAGGGTCTGGATTTGGTCACTGGAGTCTAGACCCCACCTTGCACCTTTTAGGCCTGGTTCACACCTGTGCATTTTAAGTGCTTTTTGCATTTTGCATAAACACACTACAGACCATTCACCTTTGGTTTCCTATGGAGCACGTTCTGTAGTGCAAATCTGCAAAATGCAAAAAGCACTAAAAATGCGTAGGTGTGAAGCAGGCCTTAGGCTCGATTCACACCTATGCATGTTGCTTTTGAGCGTTTTTGGAGGTTTTTTTTTCATGCTTGCCACGTTTTTGAGCCGCGTTTTTGCCACGTTTTTGCCGCGATTTTGCCGCGATTTGCGTTTTGTTTTTTTTTGTTTTTTACATTTTTTTTTTACAGTCTTTAAAAAAATTTTAAAAAAAAAAACCGGCAAAAACGCATCAAAAACGCACCAAAAACGCACCAAAAACGCTGCAAAAACGGTGCACTTGCGTTTTTGATGCTTGTCCATTGAATTCTATTACATGCAAAATGCTGCATTTTGCATGAAAAAAAGTCCCCGACCCTTTCCAAAAATGCAGAGAAACAAAAAAGCATTGATGTGAACATGTTCCATAGGAACCCATGTTAAAAAATTCCCGTGCATTTCTGCAAAATGCAAAATGCATCAAAAAACGCGCTAGTGTGAATGGAGCCTTAGCCCAGGTTCACAATGAGGGCGCATTTGAAATTGTGCGATCGCAAACCGGCAATGCAATCCGACTTGGGGGGGGCATTTGACAGACATCTGTGCGGGTTCCTGCACAGATATCTATTTAAATCGCCCCCAAAGTTGCCAAAAGTAGTACAGGAACTACTTTTGGGAATCGGTGCGGCGCTGCTCCGATTCGGACGATGCTATTGTCGGCAATAATCGCCGATTTGGCATGCAATTTGACATATCAAATCGCATGCCAAATTGGCCCAATGTGGACGTGGGCTTAGGGTCCTTTCATATGGGGGGGGGGACTCCGCTTTTGCTCAGCGTGGGATCGCTCCGCTGATCCCCGCTGAGCAGGCAGATGACGGTCAGAGCCCCGCTCTCCTCTATGGGGAAATCGAGTGAAGAGGGACCACCTGTCCCGTTTTACCCAATCTAATCTGATCCGATCCTCCAGACGGATGGAAAATAGGGTCACCATCCATCTGGATTTGGTGGACAGGATCAGATCGAATAATGGTGGATGTCAACAGACACGTCACCGCTGACATCTGCCGCTCCATAGGGGTGAATGGAGGGTCCGATCAGGTCCGCCTGAAAAATTGACAGGCGGACCTGATCGGACCACCCGTGTGAAAGGGGCCTTACAGCAACAGAACACTTCCAATAATGAACTACAGCTGGCCGCAATCAGCCAGCAATAAATCATTATAGCCCTGATCTTTTGCTGTAGGGATCCACTGAACAGATTTGCAACAGCTCTGCCAGAGCCCCCATATAAGAGAAAATGTCATGGAGTCAATAAATTCCTGATGTAAACACGAGGAAGCCCTGTGATTACAGCGATCTGCTACATTCAGTCCTATAGAGTACTGTACAGCAAGATCAGAAGTCCAGAATTTGATCATTTCAGCTGCTGGGCTTAGCACTGGATGCCGGCTGTCAATGGCAGGTATCGTTTCCAGCCTGAACCTCATTGGGGACCCACAGGAGCCACTGAGTTCTGAAGCCGTTTTCACACCTAAACTTGCATATGTTTTTCTTTTGTTTTGTCGATATTTATTATCATCCATATGCCATCTGGTGGGGCTATTCGTCATTATTAGTGGGAGGCGATGAATCATTCGCTCTCACCAACATCTCTGTAGGAGGTACCTTCATTCTTCACCAGGATCCAAGCATGTAATTGGGCAGTTCTACACCTCCCTGTCTTCTGCTCTTTTATCAGCCACTTGTTAGGCCTCAGGCATACTGGGCGTTTAGCCACGGTGCATGAGACTCTGGCGCAGGCCCGGACTGGGTCTAAAAATAGGATCCAGGCATTTTAGATTGAGCTGCGGCGGGTGAGGGGGGCTGGGAAAGAGCATGGGGGGGCCAGAGAGCACAGGGGGCTGGAGAGCACAGGGGGAGCAAAGAACACGGGCTGGGGGGAGGAGAGCTCAGGGGGGGCTGGAGAGCACGGGGGGGTCAGAGAGCACTAGGGGGGAATCAGAGAGTACAGGGGGGATGGACAGCATGGGGGGATGGACAGCACGGGGGGGTGGAGAGCACAGGGGGGGTCAGAGAGCACTAGGGGGAATCAGAGAGTACAGGGGGGATGGACAGCATGGGGGATGGACAGCACGGGGGGGTGGAGAGCACAGGGGGGGTCAGAGAGCACTAGGGGGAATCAGAGAGTACAGGGGGGATGGACAGCATGGGGGGATGGACAGCATGGGGGGGTGGAGAGCACTAGGGGGAATCAGAGAGCACTAGGGGGAATCAGAGAGCACAGGGGGGATGGACAGCATGGGGGGCAGAGAGCACAGGGGGAGCAAAGAACACGAGCTGGGGGGGAGGAAAGCTCAGTGGGGGGCTGGAGAGCACGGGGGGGTCAGAGAGCACTAGGGGGAATCAGAGAGCACTAGGGGGAATCAGAGAGCACTAGTGGGAATCAGAGAGCACAGGGGGGATGGACAGCATGGGGGGGCAGAGAGCACAGGGGGAGCAAAGAACACGAGCTGGGGGGGAGGAGAGCTCAGGGGGGGCTGGAGAGCACGGGGGGGTCAGAGAGCACTAGGGGGGAATCAGAATGTACAGGGGGATGGCCAGCATGGGGGGATGGACAGCACGGGGGGGTGGAGAGCACAGGGGGGGGGGTCAGAGAGCACTAGGGGGAATCAGAGAGCACAGGGGGGATGGACAGCATGGGGGGGCAGAGAGCACTGGGGGGTAGGGGTGGAGAGCACGGGGGGGGGAGAGCACATGGGGGGTGGGGCAGAGAACACTGGGGGGGTGGAGAGCACAAGGGGGACAGCAGAGGGTAGCTGCATAGGAGGAGCGGTGAGGCGGCTGCATTTAGAGGAATCAATTTGTTAATTTTCCTCCTGCAGCCTCTGAAAGCCTGCTTCTCCACATCTTCCTCCCGCAGGCATTCAGAGGATGCAGGAGGAAAATAAACAGGCCAGGTGAGCGGCACAAGCTCAAGGAGCAGCATAGCTGCCTTGGGCCCCAGGAGGACATGTGGACCGGCGACCCTGGCCCACCAGGCAAGTGCCCGGTATGCCCTATGACCAGCCCGGGCCTGCTCTAGCATTTAGGTGCGGGTGGAGGGCATAGGGCACTGTCCAGCCTTGCTCCTGGCAACCTGTAAAACTCCATGAGAAGCTGAGAGCTGTTGTGTGTGGACGGTGCACCCATTTCTACTACGGTTTAACCCTTTCACTGCCAGGTCCGCACATGTTACGAACCTGACAGCGGGGGAGGTTAGGCCGTCAGATAGAAGCAGTCTGGCATCACTCCCCCCCCCCCTCGCTCCCCTGCCATGTAACACATGTTCCACTTGTCCATCTGCAAGACTGGCATAGCGGTTGCCGCCGGGTAGAGAGCTGAGCAGACATGCATCTACTCTCCTCCCCATCTTGTTGCTGACCCTGCTGACCCAGAAGCGACATCACTTCCGGGTCCCCCTGTCAGTTTCAGACATCCCAAGTCTCCCGCGAGGTGCAGGAGCCTCCCGCATTTCGGGGGCGGCTCCCGGACACCCGCAAGTGCTGCCCAATATCCCGGCTGCGGGGCTGATTCTGGATGGTCCCCTGGTTCACAGCGGGGGGATGATCGGCGCAGCAGGAGGGACAGCTGTAAACACCAATTTCCCTGTATAGCTGACAGCCGCTTCTCCTTCTCTCCCTCCCACGGCTATCAGCTAAAAAGCTATACAGGGAGATTGGTGATCACAGCTGTCCCTCCTTCTGCACCGATCATCCCTTGACTGTTCCCTGTATCCTCCTCCTCCAGCCCCCCTCCGTTTCCTTCACCCCCCACTTCTTCTCCGGCTCCCTGTCCTCCTCCTCCGCTCCCCCTCGCCCCCCACAGCCGGCTTCCCTCCTCTCCCGCCAGCTGTGGGGATCTGTCAGGGTGGCGAGCGGAGGAAGGGACCTGTCATTTACCGGCCCCTGCCTTTTCTGAATTGGACACAGTGAGCGAGATCGCTCCTGTGTCCTGTGAAAACTGAGTAGAGTAACCTGAGGACACTGGAACCGCTGCTACCAGTCACCCGCCGTGCTGAGGACACCAGAGCCGCTGCTGCCAGCCGCCGCCGCACTGAGGACACCGGAGCGGCTGCTGCCAGCCGCCGCCGCACTGAGGACACCGGAGCCGCTGCTGCCAGCCACCATCCGCACTGAGGATACCGGAGGCACTGCTGCCAGCCACCCGCCGCACTGAGGACACTTGAGCCACTGCTGCCAGCCACCTGCCATGCCGAAGACACCAGAGCAGCTGCCTTCAATCCACCGCCCGCCACCTAGATGGGGTAATTCCCGTACCGGCTAGCAGATGGGGGGTAGTAACACGCCGCCGGCCGCTCGGGGGGTGGCGTGGTTTGCCCCCAAAGAAAAACCCACCAGCCGCCACTGGTGCTACCACCAGCCAATTGCGATCTATTCAAATAAATGGGGCCACTCTGCAAGAGCCCCGCAACTGCATGCTTCTGTGGGGTCCAAGGGGTTAAAGCAGGTGGTGAGAAAGTAACACAACGCGTTCTCCTTTAACTCCTTGTTTGCTGTACTGCACAAAGTTGCAGGGTGCTTGGAGAGCAGCCCCATTCACTTGAAAAGGTCATGCTTGGCAGGTTCTAGATCCACCAACCACGACAGGGCGTATAAGTCCATGTGTACACCGCTGACGACTGCAGCTAAAGGGCTGTGTGGTTGGGGTGGTAAAACATGTCTTCTTAACTATGGGTTTTTAACACCCCCCCCAAACTGCAAATGTAAATGGAACCCTTATGCCCCGTACACACGGTCGGACTTTGTTCGGACATTCCGACAACAAAATCCTAGGATTTTTTCCGACAGATGTTGGCTCAAACTTGTCTTGCATACACACGGTCACACAAAGTTGTCGGAAAATCCGATCGTTCTGAACGCGATGACGTAAAACACGTACGTCGGGACTATAAACGGGGCAGTGGCCAATAGCTTTCATCTCTTTATTTATTCTGAGCATGCGTGGCACTTTTTGCATCGGATTTGTGTACACACGATCGGAATTTCCGACAACGGATTTTGTTGTCGGAAAATTTTATATCCTGCTCTCAAACTTTGTGTGTCGGAAAATCCGATGGAAAATGTCCGATGGAGCCTACACACGGTCGGAATTTCCAACACGCTCCGATCGGACATTTTCCATCGGAAAATCCGACCGTGTGTACGGGGCATTACTGTTCTGAGCCCCCTATAAGGCTGCTTTCACACTGATGTGCTGCGGTTTACCCACACTGCGGGTGCAGCACAGTGCATCTGCAACTTTTCTAAGTTAGCTGCGCTGTGCTATAGACTTCTACTACCTCCTGCAGGTGTGTTGCACTTTCTGAAAGTGCACCAAAACTCCTGCATTCAGGAAGTGCACCAAACCCGGAGGATACAATAGAAGTCTATGGCTAAGTGCAGCAAACCCCCAGGAAAGCTGCAGGTACACTGTGTTGCACCCGCAGTGTGGGTAAACCGCAGCACATCAGTGTGAAAGCAGCGCTATACTATAATGCCCATTGGCTTCACACGGACCAGAAGATCTCTTCTTTCCTGCTGCTGGCACCACTCTGGAGATCTCTAGCTGGGATAAGAGATGGCGTGCAGTTGGTATCAATCTGCATGGGACAGAAGCCGGCACTACAGAGGAGACATCGGCTTATGTGGCTCTCGCTCTCTACTACATCTCCAACTTTACAAGTAGTCCCTCTGCACTGCACTCTGTTTGATCCTCTGGATTGGCGGGTCAGCAAGCACAGACCGCGATCTACCAGTCACTTGGCTGCGAGCTACTGGTAGATTGTGATCTACAGGTTGCTGACCCCCCCGCTCTAGGGTGTCTGCTTTCAGAAAAAAATCCCAGGCCTAAAATGATTTTTTTAAAACATGTGTGCAAAAACGCCTCTGGCAGTGAAGGGGTAACTCCACTTAATATTATGGCATATGCAATCGCTACACAAGTCATATTGTAATTGAATGTTATAAAAGAAAAATATATATTTTTCAATCTGCATCACTGTACTTTCTGCAAAATGCAATATGGCTATCTGGAGGTGTTCTGTACACAGGCAGGGTATGCAATGCCCCCAGTAATGTCATTTCCTGCTGGTGTGATTGGCTCACTGATTTCCCCAGAAGTCTGCACTAAGATACAAGTCAGATATTGGGCATCCCCTGTAACAAAAATTTCATTGTTGATGAGATACTCCCAAAGGGAAATAACGTCTGAGAGCCCTTGCACACTGGGGCGGTTTGCAGGCGCTATTGCGCTAATAATAGCGCCTGCAAACCGCCCCGAAAGTGCCGCTGCTTTCATTCCAGTGTGCAAGCCCCGAGGGCTTGCACACTGGAGCGATGCGCTGGCAGGACGGTAAAAAAAGTCCTGCCAGCAGCATCTTCGGAGCGGTGAAGGAGCGGTGTGTATACCGCTCCTTTACCGCTCCTGCCCATTGAAATCAATGGGACGGCGCGGCTGTACCGCCGGCAAAGCGCCTCTGCAGAGGCGCTTTGCGGTAGTATTTAACCCTTTCTTGGCCGCTAGCGGGGGGTAAAACCGCCCCGCTAGCGGCCGCATACTGACGGTAAAACTCCGCTACTAATAGCGGCATTTTACCGCCGACGCCGCCCCCCGCTCCAGTGTGCAAGGGCTCTACAGGTATGCAAACCCTGCCATTTTCCTCATTAGAACCCTGCAAGTGCAGCAGCTGATTGATAATTATAAAGTCACTCCCATTCTCAAACAAAACAGTTATTTCTTCAGAATAACAAAAGGTAGGAATTGGCAACAAAGTTTGACGCAGCCTCTCGATCGTGTCTCAAAGGAACATGTTGGGACCTGGAGGTGGCTGCAGAGAAGAGGATCTCAGCAGGACAACGGCGGATCCCAACTGTTTCCCAACTGTGGCCATCTCAGCAACTGGTAAGAAGGGGGGGGGATGGGAGGAAGAAAAAATAATAATAATAGAGGGGAGGGTGAAATACCTCTTTAACTTACATTTTCAGTGTTTTTTAAAGAAAGAAACTTCAGTTCTGCTGAACAGGTGGTGAGATAAGATCTTAGGAAGTCAATTGTTTTCAATGAGTGGTGAGAAGGTGCAGTAAAGCACAACCATTGCAAAGCACCGCAAAGCAGGAAGCAGAAAATGCACAGGTAATGAGGAAATAAATTATTTCAAACTTCAAATCAAACAATTTAAAGAAAAAAGCATTATTATATACAAAAATATTATTTACAGCAGACTGATCCCTTTGACATTTTTATCTAAACTATGGCAATGATAATACTTTTCCTTAAAAGACCAATAGATGTAGGGTTACCACCTGTCCGGGATTCACCCGGACAGTTCGGGTTTGGAATCATGTGTCCTGGTTTCAAACTGCCTGAAACCCGGACACATTATTCAGACTGGACTGTTAGTTCCCAGCAGGGTTGTTGGCTGCAGTTGTCTAAGCTGAGTGTGTCTCTCACAGTGCTCAAAGCCAACACTAACAATCCCCCCCCATGCAGACGGGAGAGGAGAGAGGGCTTGATCTGCTCCTCTTCCTCCAGCCCCTACCCCTCTTTATCTGCCCACACTCCAATCCCCAGCATTGTGCCTCATTAGGACCAGAAATTTGAAGTCCAGCAGCGTCAGATACCTCTGGATGAGAGGTGCTGACTGCCAAGGGGTGAGTGAGCTCACCATCCATCCCTGTTTGTGACTGAAGTCTCCCCCTTCTCTCTTCTGCCTCTGAGTACACTAAGGTAAATCAGGGTTCTCAGAGCACCCCTTACATCAGAGTTCCCCTTTACACCAGAAGCCACAGTGTTCCCCCTTACATCAGAGTCCTCTCCATGCATCTGAGTTCTCAGTGTTCCCCCTTAAATCAGGGTTCCCAGAGCATCCCTTATGTTAGAGTCCCCAGAGTTCTCCCTTACATCAGAGTCTGCAGAGTCTCCCCTTACTGATTAAGGGAACTCAGCGAGTTCAGATATAAAAGGGGAGCTCTGAGGATTCAGATGTAATGGGGGACTCTTAAGATTAACTTTATAGGATTAAAAATGTTACTTAATTGCAAAATATATGTATAGTTTATACTATAATAAAAAAAATTGCTGTGCACCGCTAAAGTGTTCAGGTTTGACTTGAAGAAAAGGTGGCAACCCTAAATAGATGGCTGATTCTTTTTGGAAGATGCGCTTTTCTGTGCTGGCAGAGCTGAGTAGCACCCTCACCTCTCAGCCTGGTTCCCACTATCGCAGGTGGTTGCGGGAATTGCATCTGTTCCTGGACCAGCAACCACCTGCAGCCAAAAATGTGCTGCTGTTTGAAAACACGTTGGGCTGCCCATTCATTCTTACTGGCAACCCCATGCATCTAAAAACAGGAATGGCCGGAAAAATGTCCTGGCTGCTGCGTTTTGGAAAATAGTGCAGGAACCTTTTTTCCTGCATTTTTTTTTTCATGCACTCAGCATTTATTGGTTAACATTTTGATCACTTTCACTGTGAACTTGCTTAATTTAAATTTATTGTATTTTTCTTATTTAATATATATAATTTTTTTTGCACTTTTGTAGGAATACGTGTGTAGCATGGTGTATTGCATATTCCTTGCTGACAGTTATATATGAATTTATCTATGTGTTAAGTTAGTAAGCTATATAGATTCACACAGCGCTGCAATTTATTGATTTTATTTATACTCTAGCACAAAGCATATGGGATTATGTTCATTTCTAGCAGCTGTATGTTCTTTTTAGCCATTGTTTCACTTCATTTACGTTAGGGTGGGAATTTAATTTGGTAGCTCGCAAGACTCATTGTTTATGCATATAAATGGATTGAAATTTGGCCCAGGTCAGCAGGGACTGGCCTGAATTTTGATCCCTGTATGGCTACTGTGGTTGAACAGATGTCAATCTACCAATCGACTTCTGTTCAACCGCCCTGTTGGAAAAAAAGCTGCTCAATCAGCGCAGGAGGGCTGTAGACTGCAGTGCTGATCTGTGTATTCTGACGGAGGGGAAGTCTCAAAGACACAGCAGGGAGGAATGCTCCATTCACCTCAAATGTGGGGAATCAAGACAGTTTTTTCATTCAACCCGCTGGTTGAATGAAAAAAAATGGACCCTTGTATGGCCAGCTTTACTCTGGGGCCTAATACCCTGCATAGTCTTAGCCTAGGTTCACAATTGTGAAGGTCGGGAACGCTTGTTGGGTGCTTTCCCAACCCGCAGACAAACCGAGCTGCTCTTTAGCAGATGCACAGGGGTGCCATTAATTACTAATGCTGCGGCACCATGTAAGCGGTGTGATTTTAATAAAAGAAGCAGGCACTTTTTTTGCCCTGCATTTCTCTGGGTAGGGCCACCGATTGAAATAAACCCACAGAACACAGGTTGCACAAGTGTGAACCTAGAGTTATATAGACACCCGGCATAACTACTGTAAGAAAAGTGGGGGTAAGACTAGCAAATATCCATCTGACTGAATATCTACTTCTGGGACTTCAATTGGGCACTAAAAACTTGTTTTAATAAAATAATAATAGAAAGGTTGACTGTAGGGTAGAGCTGGGCGATTTTCTCAAAAAAAAAAAAAAAAATCTGCGATTTTTAAAAAAAAAAAACTCGATTCACGATTCGAATGAAGTTTTTTTTTTTTTGGACACCGCGCCGGTCCTGAGAAGCTGCGGGCAGGAGTTTTTATGCGAGGCTTTGGCCTAGTCAGCGGCGTGCGGCCTCGCAGACTAGTCTGAAGCCGCGGCCTTACCGAAAAACTCCTGCCCGCAGCTCCTCAGGACCGGCGCGGTGTCAGCGCCAGTCCTGGTGAAAAAAAAAAAATCTAAAAAAATCAATTTGCTGAAATTTTGAATCGATTTGACCTCTCAACTCGATTCAAGATTCTAATAGATTTTTTCCCCAGCCCTACTGTACGGTTGCACCAATACCGGTATCGGTGCCGATGCTAAGCATTTACATGAGTATCGGTAATCGTGCAAATGCACCGATACCTGAAACTGATACTTCCAGGCTCGGTTCTTTCAGCTGTCAGCGGGATTCCACCACTAACAGATGAAATAGGGGGAAAAAAAGGCGGCAATTTTCAGTTGTTAAGGAGCTGGGCCGACGCGTCCTTAACAACTCATTCAGCTGTCAGTGGGGTTCCCCTGTTGGAGCTCTCAAAAAAAAAAAAAAAAGCAGGCAGGCAATGTTTATCAACAACATTGCTTAGCCGCTGAAACATTGTTTATTTTTGTATCTTTCTGTTTCTTCATCTACAGATCTAAGAGATGAACTTCATCTGCAGATGAAGTCAGTTTAAAGCAACCTGTCAAGTAAAAAAACTGTTTTTTTTGTAATTTTTTTTTTTTTTTTTTATTTTTTTTATTAAATGTTTCTCTGTTTAACTCCTTATTAACCCTTCATTTACTCCAATCAGCCTTAATTAACTCCCTATTCTTCTCCATTTAATTATTATTTCCCTGCTATTTTTTGTCACTTCTATTTTATAAACTATTAATAATTAAAACTTTTTTTTTTGTTTGCTTTGTTAAAATTTTTACACCTTTAACATTTACACGTTATACATTGAAAAAGCGCAACATTAAAATAAAATGTATTTATTTCATTTGTAAATAACTTTTCAATGCTTTTGTACCATTGCTGACAGCTGTAGTGTAAACAAATCTGTTGCAGTAGGTATCGGTAATTGGTATCGGCGAATACAAAAAAAAGTATTGGTACTCGTAAAAAAAAATGGTATAAGGGCATCCCTAGTTGACTGCAAACTAATGGGATCCTTTATTTAGTTGAGTCAAAGAAGATATCAATGTTTGAATGTCCTGATGGTAAATGTAAGCAGAACAATGTTTTATATTTCAGGCCTGTTTTAATTACCGTTCTGTAGGTTTTGATATAACAGTAATAATAAAAATATTATCAGTTGCATACCTGGTGACCCACTAAGTTCCTAGCCAACTAAACACATACCTTCCAACTGTCACGCTTGCCCCTAACGCAGGTGGTCAGACAATATAGCTGGCTACTGTGTTCTTCACCTATAGCAGCCCCCTTTTCCTAGTCAAGCAGGCCTACCGGTACTTGGTTGCCCCCAGGACTTATACACAACGCTATAGTGCCTGGCTACCATGCCAGGGCAGGCGCAAACTGAGCAAACAGGTACTTGCGGTTGGCAGACAGGCAGAGTGATTCAATGACAGTCCAGGAAAAAGGCAGCAGAGTTCAGAGAATAGTTGTTATCCGATCCGAGGTCATACACAGGGAAATCCAATCTAGCAGAGCAGGGTAGACAAACAGGCAGCTTGATCAAGTATTACAACAATCTATCACACTCTATTACAAGCATGAGACTGCAGGCTTGGCTAACTTATATCAGGGTCGGTCTCTACATTGAATCTGGCCACAATCAACCACCTTGCAGGTGGACAGACAGACAAGGAGAAAGCCCCGAGGAGGGGCCCTTTGGATCCTTAATGGCAAGCTGGACATGCGGCACAGGACCATAAGGCTGTGCAAAGGTCAGGGGATCACAAGGTCAGGTTGGTTAGCAGGTGATGTGTCCCTGGAGTCAAGCTGGATAGCTAGAACACAAGTTGGATGCAGAGTGGCGAGAAGAAAATGGTCAAAGGCCCCACCTGGCTGAATGAGGCGGTCAATCCAAAAGATGGATGGAGCCTCTTAGACAGGTTTGAGCCGATGTAGTTGCAGTAGGGTGAGGCCAGGTTACAGAAAGTCCTGAATTTGAAAAAGCAGGTGGCTCAATTGGCATGGGCTGAACTGGAATAACTGGTGAAGAGACAGTGAAGAGACAGGCTGGACTGCATCGGCAGGTGTAGAGGCAGCAGAACTTGAGGACAAGTTAGCCTGGATGTGTGCCCAAGGAGCGTTTAGGGACAGGCAAAGGTAGGGGTAATCCAAAGGGCTTGACTTTTAGGACTTAGAGAAAGCACGGGTTTTGCAAGCCTTTACATAAGAACAGGAGTCTGGCCACAAAAGCCTACGAGAAACCAAAGAAAATGTTTTAGTCATCCCTGGGTGCATGGCCGTCTTAGCGTTATGTGCTTCTGAAAGCACTTTATGCCTAAGGTGGAGGGGAACAAACAGCTTTCCAGGGGGTAGATTGAGAGGAACACAAGACTGAGCCTTTAAAATAGAGTCTAAAAGGTGAAGGAACAAGGCCCCTATAACTTGTGCTGGAGGTAAGATATTGTGAGGAACTTTCCAAACAGGGCTCAAGGCTGCGAGACAGCGGATAATTTTGGCCTCCTGGGAGGAAAGATTCAGACTGTGGCAATTGGCTGGAGAGGTGGCCTGTATAGGATTCAATAAACTTGTCAGTGTCTTTTGCTACAACAGTCATATAAAGACAAATGGTCATGCAAACTGGAGTCACACTTGGAAAAATAATCATGATCAACATCGGAATAGGACTGTAATAAAGGCACATGGCTGGTACTGGCCACAAAAAAGAGTTGCAAATGGGCAAATGGTCAGCAGTTTTAACCACTTCAGGCCCAGACGGATTTACACCCTTCCTGACCAGAGCACTTTTTGCGATTTGGCACTGCGTCGCTTTAACTGACAATTGCGCAGTTGTGTGACGTTACATCAAAACAAAATTGACGTCCTTTTTTTTTCTACAAATGGAGCTTTCTTTTGGTGGTATTTGATCACTTCTGTGGTTTTTATTTTTTGCGCTATAAACAAAAAAAGAGCGACAATTTTGAAAAACAGCAATATTTTTTACTTTTTGCTATAATAAATATCCCCTAAAAAAATATAAAAAAAAATAATTTTTTCCTCAGTTTAGGCCGATATGTATTCTTCTACATATGCAATAAGCGTACATGGATTGCTCTGCGCAAAAGTTATAGTGTCTACAAAATAGGGGATAGATTTATGGCATTTTTATTATTTTTTTTTTATTAGTAATGGTGGCAATCTGCGATTTTTATCGTGGCTGTGACATTGCAGTGGACACATCAGACACTTTTAACACTATTTTGGGACCATTGTCATTTATACAGCGATCAGTGCTATAAAAATTCACTGATTACTGTGAATTACTGTAAATAACACTGGCAGGGAAGGGGTTAAACATTAGGGGTGATTAAGGGGTTAAGTGTGTCCTAGGGAGTGATTCTAACTGTAGGGGGGGATGGGCTCACTACAACATGACAGAGATCACTGCTCCCGATGACAAGGATTGTTGCTAGGCAGAACAGGGAAATGCCTTGTTTACTAAGGGCATTTCCCCGTTCTGCCGCACCGTGAAACGATCGCAGGACACCGGCAGACATCGAGTCCGCGGGACCCGTGGGCACAGTCATGCAGTACGCGGTAGGTGTGCGCACGCCCTGCCGACGGCGCACCCTCTAGCCTGCAAATTAACAGGGACGTACAGGTACGCCCATTTGCCCACCGCTGCCATTGTGCCGCCGTATATCGGCGTGCAGCGGTCGGCAAGTAGTTAATACAGTTCTGGATACAGGTCTGGGACCAGGACCTAATCTCTCCTGTAGCCCAATCTATGTGCGGGTCATGATGTTTAAGCCTAGGATAACTTAGGATAAGGGAATAGGCAGGAGATGTTATCAAGCAAAAGCTGATTGTCTCCCTATGAAATTCCCTAATGGTCAGAGTAATAGGTACACAGTGCACAAGGTGACCAGGCCCATGGACAAGCGAGAAAAGGGGTTTGTGCACATTAGTCAAGGGAATCTGCAGACAGAGTGCTAGCCCCCTCTCAATTAAATTGCTATCGGCACCAGAATCTATGAAAGCTGAGCAGTGATGAGAAAACTTTGGCAGAACTAAGTTGTGCAGGAACAAATATATATATATGTCTAGCCCGGGGGGAACCTGGCACCGTATAGTCTAAAGAAGCAGACCCCACCCGCACTAGACACTTGCCGTTTCCTGGCTTATTAAGGCAGCTGGCGACAAAGTGGCTGCAGTTCCGTGGTATAAGCAGCGTCCTTGGGATCTTACTCTAGCCTTTTCCCCAGAGGACAAATGAGTAGCGCCAATCTGCATGGGCTCCGCCTGGATAGGTGGAGAGGACCCTGGAAGGGCTGGTGGGGAAGTGGCAGGCAGAGTGCGTGGGGACAAGGGAACAAACCTCTCTGAACGCCTTTCCAGTAAATGTCTGTCTATACGGATGGCTACTTGCATGACTTCATTCAACGTCTTTGGTTCAGGGTAGTGTACTAAGGAGTCCTTTATGGAGTCTGATAAGCCTAATCTGAATTGGCTTCTTAGAGCTGGGTCATTCCACCCTGAGTCAGGTGCCCAGTGGCGGAAATCATGACAGTATTGTTCATTAGTGCATTTACCCTGACGTAAAGACCTAAGGTTAGTTTCAGCTGAGTGGAATGGTCAGGATCATCATAGAGTAAACCTAGGGCCATAAAAGAAGCTTCAACTGACCCTCTGGCTGGGTCATCTGCTGGGAGACTAATGCCGCGTACACACGGTCGGACTTTTCGTCTACAAAAGTCCGACGGGCGCCGACGGACAAAATACGGCTGACAATCCGATCGTGTGTGGGCTTCCCCAAGCTTTCAGCGGACTTTTCCAGCCGCAAATCTGAAGGACTTTAGATTTGAAACATGCTTCAAATCTTTACGTCGTAACTACGCCGGACCCAGAAATCCACTCGTCTGTGTGCTAGTCCGACGGACAAAAACCGAGGCTAGGGCAGCTATTGGCTACTGGCTATCAACTTCCTTATTTTAGTCCGGTGTTTGTCATCACGTACGAATCCGTCGGACTTTTGTGTGATCGTATGTAGGCAAGTCCGTTCGTTAGAAAGTCTGCCGCAAGTCCGCCAAAAGTCAGTCGAAAGTCTGTCGGACGGGCTGTCGGACTTTTGTAGCCGTAAAGTCCGACCGTGTGTACACGACATAAAAGTCCAAGACTGGGGGTCCCACTGCAACCATGTAATAATCAGGTTTCTCCGCTGTGCTTTGGAACCAGAAGAGCGTGGCTTAAACTTAAAATGCTTGTAAAGGCAGAAGGTTTTTTTACCTTCATGCAGTCTATGCATGAAGGTAAAAAATCTTCTGTGTGCAGTAGCCCCCCTAATACTTACCCGATCCCCCTCTCTCAAGGGAACTCGCACTCCTGATTGGCTCACTGGCTGTGATTGCTGCCTAAAGCCAATCAGGAGACGGAAGGGACAGGGTTGAGCCACGGATCCGTGTGTGAATGGACACACAGAGCCGTGGGTCGGAATTGTGCCTGCTTCGGTGCCCCCAGAGCAAGCTGCTTGCTGTGGAGGCACCTGGCAGAAGGGAGGAGCCAGTAGTGCCTAGAAGAGGAGGATCTGGGCTGCTCTGTGCAGTATCATTGCACAGAGCAGGTAAGTATAACATGCTTGTTATTTAAAAAAAGAGACTTTAATATCGCTTTAAAGTATAGCATACAGCAATTTTTAAAGTTGGAAAACATATGGAGGTGACCAGAAAAATGATAAGGCAGGTTAATTTTGGGCTCTGGCTCCTGCGTTACTGCTGGTGGTGCGTTCAAAAGACAGCTCTTGGACTTGGCATGTCAATTTGCAAAGCTCCTCAACAAATAAATGAGCCTGTGTGGAGTCAATAGTCACAGAATAATTTTATTGTTAAAGGCTTGTGATAATGTCACGCTTACCCCCTAACACAGGTGGTCAGACACTATAGCTGGCTACTGTGTTATTCACTTATAGCAGCCCCCTTTCCCTTTAGGCAACCAGGCCTACTGGTACACGGTTGCCCCCAGGACTTATACACAAAGCTATAGTGCCTGGCCACCATGCCAGGGCAGGCGCAAACTGAGCAAAGCAAACAGGTACTTGCAGTTGGCAGACAGGCAGAGTGGTTCAATGACAGTCCAGGAAAAAGGCAGCAGAGTTCAGAAAATAGTCTTTATCCAATCTGAGGCCATACACAGGGAAATCCAATCTAGCAGAGCAGGGTAGACAAACAGGCAGCTTGATCAGGCATTACACACGTTATCACAAGCATGGGACTGCAGGCTTGGCTGGCTTATAACAGGTTTGGTCTCCACCCAGAGTCTGGCCACAATCAATCACCATGCAGGTGGACAGACAGACAAGGAGAATGACAGCAATTATGATGGAGCAGGAGCGCATATGCTCCTGACATCAACATTCTGAGATCAAAAAGGGGAACATTTTTAACCCCTTCGCGCCTAAGGGTAAAACAAATCTAAATTTCTAAGCACAATTTTGCAACTTTGACATGTGTTAGTTAAACCGTACATATCATCATAACTACTTTGTGGATGCAGGTGGATTATACCTTGTTTTTTCAGGACAAATTGGGCTTTCATTTGGTAAAAAAAGGTTATTGATATCTCCAACTGAAAACTGGCCCAAAATAGTAAAAGAAAAATATTTTTTTTTAAATGTAGCTGTATATTTCTTGTTACTACCATAACCTACCACCAAAGAACAACCCAAAATAAATTCTCCTGCTCCTGATGATCACAGCGATACCACTCATGTGTATGTTATTTGTTGTTTGTACCCGTATTCGCATTTTGCTTTTTTTTTTTTTTTTTTGGTTTTACCCAAAACACACTTAAAAGCAGGATGCTCATTCTCGTGGACTTGCCATCTAATGCCCCGTACACATGGTCGGATTTTCCGACGGAAAATGTGTGATAGGACCTTGTTGTGGGAAATTCCGACCGTGTGTGGGCTCCATCACACATTTTCCATCGGATTTTCCGACACACAAAGTTTGAGAGCAGGCTATTAAATTTTCCGACACCAAAATCCGATCGTGTGTACACAAATCCGACGGACAAAGTGCCACGCATGCTCAGAATAAATAAAGAGATGATAGCTATTGGCTACTGCCCCGTTTATAGTCCCGACGTACGTGTTTTACGTCACCACGTTCAGAACGATCGGATTTTCCGACAACTTTGTGTGTATGAAAGACAAGTTTGAGCCAACATCCGTCAGAAAAAATCCTAGGATTTTGTTGTCGGAATGTCCAATCAATGTCCGAGTGTGTGTACGGGGCATAACAGTAGGTTTATCTGTGAAAAATGATTAACACAAAGGGCAAAAGGCGTGTAACCTGCTATGCGTTCTCTAGATCCCTCTACAAGCACTGACAACCTATATGTGCATCTACAAGAAGGTTGGTATTGTGGACATCAAGGGTACAAGCACAAACCAAAAAGGTATACTGTACAAGTACTGCCATGACAAGACTGGATCTACAATGTACATAGCATTCGATGGATATAGTACAATCTTATGTATGCCATACAGTTCTGGTCACCGGTCTGTGCTGGAATTGGAGAGAGTCCAGAGAAGGACAACAAAACTAATAAGGGGGCTGGAGGACCTCAGTTATGAGGAGAGGCTACACACATTAAGTTTGTTTTCCCTGCAGAAGAGACGCTGAAGATGGTCTAAATCAGGGGTCTCCAAACTTTCTAACCAAAGGGCCAGTTTACCATCCTTCAGATTTTGGACAGGCTGGACTGTGGCCAGTGGGAGTAGAACATTTCCTGGTGTCGGTAACACCCAATAATTGATATCAGTGAGAGGAATAGTCCCCATTGTTGGTGTCAGTAATAGGAATAGTGCACCTCGTTGGGTGTCTGTGAGCAGAATAGTGCCCTCTCATTGGTGTCAATGAGAGGAATAGTGCCCCATCATTGGTGTCTGTGAGCGGAATAGTGCCCCATCATTGGTGTCATTGAAAGGAAGTGTGCCCCGTCATTGGGAAGATTAGTGCTCCAAGGGCCAGATAAAGGCAAGTAAAAGGCCATATCCGGCCCCTGGGCCGCAGTTTGGAGATCACTGGTCTAAATGAAAGACCTAAATGGTGTTTCTAGCATAGATATAAAAGTGTTCAGTGTCAGGTTGCTCAAAAAGACACGCGGACATTTGAAGAACTTGGATGAACAGCGGTTTAACCTTAAACTGCGTAAGGGGTTCTCTTTTTTGTTTACTTTTTTTTAAATTAAGTTTTGGACCGCCCCCCTCATTCTCCGTAAATTCCCTTAGATGAAGGCGTCATTGCCCCTGGCACCTTCTGGGATATGTGACATCACCCCATTCACTAACAGAGGAGGGGGATCTTTACTGTTAGAACTATAAGGATGTGGAACTCCCTTCCACAATCGGTGGTGTCAGCAGGAAGTTTGACAATTTATTAAAACTTTTAGATAAGCATCTTGGTGTAACCAATATACAGGGATATGGGAAGTGGTAGAAACATAATACATACACACATATGTTGAACTTAATGGACTGATGTCTTCATTCAACCTTACCAACTATGTAACAAACAAATCAAGAGTAGGATTCTTCTCTATGTAGAGCACATCCACCAATCTAAGAGCACAGGCAGTTCCTAGCAGTGTGTAAAGGACACAGGAAGAAAAAGGAGGCCAAGGAGAAGGACATTTGGATGGAGCTGAAATGTCAACCAGTCCAGCCAAGAAAGGCTCCCTTTGTCCAAACATTTGGAAAGGGACCTGAGCTCTTTGAGACGATTCCATTGGAGCTTCCATGCCAAGACTGGTCAGATCTACAATGTCACATAGCATGCTGTGGGCATAATTGCGAGCAAACAAGTCAAGGGTAAGATTTTTGCCAAAAAAAATCAGTGTCTATGTAGAGCACCTCCACCACTCTAAAAGCAAAAACAGTTGCCAGCAGCATGTGAAGGAGAACGAGAAGAAGAAAAAAGAAAGCCAACGAAAAGGGTATCTGACCGACATTGAAATATCAACCAGCCTAACCAAGAGGAGCTCACTTTGTCCAAACGTATGAAAAGGAACCTGAGTTCCTTAGGCCAAGTCAATATGAATTAATGGCATAAAGTATTAAAAAATACCCTTTTCTCCAAAGAAAAAAAAAAATGTCACATTACTTTAAACTAGTAATATCCCTCAAATATGAAGTTCCCCATAGAGCATGCCTATTCCTATTTGTTGTTTGGTTCAGATGCACATACCCTCGATCTGTGTGCCTCCCCTCCCCCCGTCACATATAGGGATTACTGATTAAGCTTTGTATCCTCTGCTGGCTGGAAAAGCTTCTTCTACTGGTCACAGCTGTGGGATGAACTGTCATGGCAGAGAGTTAACCTGGCGAGCCTCCTGCCTGCTAATCCTGAGCGTGAACCATATAGCAGGTGCGGTCCAGTGGATAATGATATCCTGGCACAGCCTACTGCTTCCCTGTATAGAACGTCGCCCCCTGCCCTGACCCCAAGCTCAGGAGGGATCATTGATGGAATCCATTGAAGAAGCCTATGTTTAGTCTAGATTAGATTTAGATTTCTGGTACAAGTTAAATAACTGAAAACTTTCAACATCTTTATTTTTCTGCTGCTATTGTTTTTATGAGCCCCAATGTATGGCGTTCTAGTCAAATAATAAACCTAACATTTCATATTTCTGATATGTGCTGTACCATGTACTTGTACGAAAAAGTATCCTGTTCTCTTTGTATTGCTTCCGTTATGTGTCCTATTAAAAGCCTATTAAAAGCTGACCACACTAGACATGAGAGCACAGTGGTCAGTTCTCTAGCTATGCTGAGAACTCAGCCTGCTCTGCTCCAATGATTAGACTTTCCCTGACACGCCCCCCTGCACAGCCATTCATTAGGAAGATCAATGTGCTGCTGTTTCTCCTCCTCCATCTCATATCTCAGCCAGCCATTTTTCACACCCATGTGAAAGAGACCTTCCTGTCCATCCGGGAGATTTGGAAATCCTCACCCTCCTTGTGTATTCCAGTTCCTTCTGTTACATTCTCCATATTTTAAGATAAATTAGAAATCCAGCAGGAAGAGGGGGGACACCTCTTAATGGCCACAGCGGGTGTGCATATCTGGGAACTCAGCGCAGAGATCTCACCAATGGAGTCTTTGAGAGACAGAAGACACTGTGGGGTGGTTTACCTATCCAGGATCCACCAAAACCTGAAATATCAGGTTTGAATGGACTGGTCAATTAACGTAAATAATCATATCCAGAAGTATTGGGACAACTGCCTTTACACACGCCTAAACTTTAATGGCATCCCAGTCTAAAGCCGCGTACACACGATCAGATTTTCCAATGGGAATTGTGTGATGACAGGTTGTTGGCGGAGAATCCGACTGTGTGTACGCTCCATCGGACAATTGTTGTCGGATTTTCCACTGGCAAATGTTGAATGGCAGGTTTTAAAATTTTCCGCGGACAAATGTCTGTTGTCGGATTTTCCGAGCGTGTGTACACAAGTCCGTCGGACAAAAGTCCAAAGTACAAACACGCATGCTCGGAAGCAACGACGAGCCAGAAGCGGTCGGTCTTGTAAACTAGCGTTCGTAATGGAGAATTAACATTCGTGACGCGGCAAATTATGAAATCTCGAAATGCAGCGCACAATTCTCTTCTTCTTTAATGGGATAATAATGAAGCTGCTTTGCTGGTGATACTGATGGAGATATTGCAGACACATTTTCAAAGGCTTTTTTTTCTAGTGATATCAAGAATAATATTATTATGCTTTTTTTGGGGGGGGGGAGGGGGGCAGTTACCACAACATCATTATCCCATATTTTTTAAGATCAAAGATACAACTATGTTGGTGTCCCTTGTTAATTTTACATTGTATTTTTTTTTAAATGTAACTGCCGACTCCCAAACTGTCATTTGAAGTAAAACACATAGCCAAGTATTATTCTACACAATTTTATCATTGTGCATTAAAAAAAAGAAAACAAATAAAATTAGACATGCTATCTGCCAATAGAACTTAACCAAAAAGTGCATTCTATGCATCCAAAAATATAGAAAATATAACAAATCAAATCATTATTATTCAACCAAAAAATAAAATAAAAGCCTCATCCATGTGTCCTGCTTCTTAATATAGGGGGTCAACGATGCCAAGAGTTGGTGAAAGCAGGGGTCCGTCATCCGGAGATAATTCCGAAAATCATCTGGATTATTCTCCTGGAGTTCCCGCAGCAAAGGCATATGACATAATTGGTCACTATTAATAAAGCAACCAATTTTTGGTCCAATAAATCCTCCTCCTCCTGTTCCTCAACTGTACTTGGATCAAAGCAATAACTCCAAGGCCAATAATAAATAACAAGTTATCTCCCCCGATTCTGCAACATGTCTGGTTGACGAACGGCCATTCAGAAATGAACTGAAAAGCACGAACTGAAAAGCGCAAAATGAAAAGCGTGAAATGAAAAGCGCGAATCAACACTCACCAAACTTCTACTAACACGAAATTAGCAGAAGGAGCCCAAAGGGTGGCGATAAAGAGCTGAAAAACCACATAGTACTACGTTCGTGTTTGATGGCCACCAATTCCTTGCCGTTTGTATGCAAGACCCCTGCCTTCACCAACTCTTGGCCGTCCAGGCACACGCCTTCGGACAAAAGTCTGAGGTTCTGTCTGTGGAAAATCCGATCATGTGTACGAGGCTTTAGTCTGTAGGGTTCAATATTGAGTTGACCCACCCTTTGCAGCTGTAACAGCTACTCTTCTGAGGTTTAGGAGGGTGTCTATAGGAATGTTTGACCATTCTTCCAGAAGCGCATTTGTGAGGTCAGGCACTGATATTGGACGAGAAGGCCTGGCTCGCAGTCTCTGCTCTAATTCATCCCAAAGGTGTTCTATCGGGTTGAGGTCAAGACTCTGTGCAGGCCAGTCAAGTTCCTCCACCCCAAACTCGCTCATCCATGTCTTTATGGACCTTGCTTTGTGCACTGGTGCGCAGTCATGTTGGAACAGGAAGGGGCCATCCCCAAACTGTTCCCACAAAGTTGGGAGCATGAAATTGTCCAAAATGTCTTGGTATGCTAACTAAGGGGTCAAGCCCAACCCCTGAAAAACAACCCCACACCATAATCCCCCCCCCTCCACCAAATTACTGCGCACCAGTGCACAAAGCAAGGTCCATAAAGACCTGGATGAGTGAGTTTGGGGTGAAGGAACTTGACTGGCCTGCACAGAGTCCTGACCTCAATCCGATAGAACACCCTTGGGATGAATTAGAGCGGAGACTGCGAGCCAGGCTTTCTCGTCCAACATCAGTTCCTGACCTCACAAATGCGCTTCTGGAAGAATGGTCAAACATTCCCATAGACACACTCCTAAACCTTGTGGAGAGCCGCCCCAGAAGAGTTGAAGCTGTTATAGCTGTAAAGGGTGGGCCAACTCAATATTGAACCCTACGGACTAAGACTGGGATGCCATTAAATTTCATGTGCGTATAAAGGCAGGCATCCCAATACTTTTGGCAATATAGTGTATGTATATCGATCATTACATAGGCAGGTTCTGCTTCCTTCTGAGTAGCATAGCACATAGCAGACTCGCTTGTGTAGACCAGGTTTGTTTAGGTTTTTTTACTCGTTGTTCAAATGTATATGTTTGGGTGCAAAGCTGCTTTTGCCTACAACACAAACGGATTTCAATAGGACCTGCTGCCATCAAAGAAATGCAAAGCAGGAGCAACGCATCCTCCTTAAGGTCATTCAAGCTGCAGAATTAAAATCAATTAAAAGCCAATCAATAAACCTAGGTTCTCAAAAGCCCATGCTTTAAAAACAATCCATGGTCATAGTTCCCAACTGTCCCTGATTTCGAGGGACTGTCCCTCTGTCCCTCTTTCCTCCTAATTTTAGTCTGATCTATGTAGTTGTATATAAAATGCATTTTTTATCTTTCAAAAAGTGTTTCCCAGTGCTGAACCTTTCATCCAATTTCTAAATTGTTGCATTTGTACATTTTAAAAGCCAATTTAAAGGAATAGTAGTGGTTTAAAAAAAAGCACTTGTGGATTTATTTAACCTTTTTTGTGGTTAATTCTCCTTTAAGGGGGTGTGGCAGGGGGCGTGTCCTATGCCTATATACGTTTGCTAGTAGATGTCCCTCATACCTATCCCAAAATGTTGGGAGGTATGTCCGTGGTGGATTGCTTTTCAGAATGTGGCTAATGCCTCGTACACACGTTCCGAATATGGTACAACCGATCGTACGACCGTTCTCGCTTAATAGTCGCAAGTAAAAACTGAATAGCTAAATAAAGTCACGAAAATTCTCGTACGACAGACAAAAAAATTGGAAGTGATGTCATGTGTTGTAATGTATTTGTATTGTATTTTCGGACGACAACTACACTGACTAAACGAAAATCGTACGATCTGGAATCGTACGAGGAAAATTTTCGTGTATGTCCGATGAGCGGTCGTGATCGGCTGTTGAAAGTAGTGTACACACGATCCGAATATCGTACTATCCTTCCACGGATGACCGTTTTCGTACGATATTCGGATCGTGTGTATGGGCCATAAGAAGTCCTGAGGCCTCCTGAATGCCTGATTTTTTTTTTTTTTGCCGTAACAGTGGGGCTATTGCATCGCAACTGCGAGCCAACAATTGGTTCATAGTTGCAACACAGCCCATTGACTTGAGTGGCAAAGTTTGACAGGCGCTGGCAACCATCAACTCGACGCACTGTGTTAAATGAGATGCGGCCGAAGGCGAAAAGCATCATGACTGCATCATGACTGCGGGTGCCGTGAATGGCACCCGCAGAGTGGGCTCTGAGGAAGAGAGCTTGGCTCCCGAAACGCGTCAGCTTTCCAATTATTGAGATGTGTCATCCTCCACACTGGAGTTGTATAGGACATGCCTTTATTCTTATATGTTTGTGAGTATGCTTTTGGCGTTTTTAATAAAAATTTCTAAGGTGTCTTAGGTAAGGCACTAGACCTTTGTGCCCTTCTTATTTCTGTTCTTAGTGTTTTGGAGTCTTCCCGCTCAAGGAGTGCCGCATCGCCAATCTACCGGCTCCAATGGAGTCAGCGCTGCGGTTTGACAGTCTTTTGGTACGTTAGGGCTTGATCACACCTGCTTTGATCTCTGAAGAGCGATCCGGGTTCAGATCCGTCTTAAGAGAGCATTTGACAAGCGGTGAGGAAGCATTATTGTATTGCCTCCTCACCGCCTGCTTTAACCCCTTGAACCCCGCACTTGTGTGCCACAACCGCCTACATTGCACACAGTTACCGGAAACATTCAGACTGGCCCCAGTCACTTGAATGGGTGGTGTTCGGTGGGCGATGAAAGCGACAGGGGGCTAACTTATTGCCATGACATATGTATAACCCCAACCACTGCCTCTGCAGCTAAAGAGATGGGGAGCAGCAAAAATGTGACTCAACTGTGGGGTTTTGTCGCCCCATAGCCGCTAATGTGAACAAGCTTCAAGTGCAGATGGGCTACAGAAAAAACCAAGCCTGTTAACACTAGCATCTCACACTCGGTGGCTTTGCCTGAACTCTGAGCCTTCAGTTGGCATCACATGACCAATCCCTGGGCATTTGGTTGTGTGATTGGCACTGGAGGATCATTGGACGAGCGGTATGTTCAGGATAGGGCAGTGGTTGTCAACTTATGAGTGAAAGAGGGCCTCAAATGTGGCCCCTGACATCACCCAAGAGCCACACATAGGGGTTGGTTTACTAAAGGCAAATAGACTGTGCACTTTGCAGAGGGCAGTTGCCCTCTGCAAGTGCAATTGCTCCAGAGCTTAGTGAATGAGGTAAGGCTTGACTTTGCAAAGAGTAACCAATCCTGTGTAAGGAAAATTAAAAAAACTGCATTTTTGCTTGCACATGATTGGATGATGGAAGTCAGCAGAGCTTCTGCTCATTTACTAAGCTCTGGAGCAACTGTTCTTGCAGAGTGCACAGTCTTTTTCCCTTTAGTAAATCAACCCCATAATGTTCAATATATGTAATGCTTGGGAGGGCTGTCAGAGACTGCAGATCTAATAGAGGAGATGAGGGTCAGAGAGTGAGGACAGGATACATTGTTGGTGGGGAGATGCTGCAGAAGACAATACGAAACTGGGAACATGTTACATGAGGCTAATGGAGATCAATGCCATCACCCCAATCAATGTTCCCACTACAGACTGCTGAGGTCTGAGGGCCGCTCATCAACTAGCAAAGGGCCATATGCGGCCCTGGGGCCACAGGTTGGGCACTAGAGGGATAGGTGGTCTTTCTCATCTTCATATTTAGGGCAGCAGAAGGGTCAGTACCTAACAAATAGATCAGTTCTAAAAAAAAACAAAAAACTTTCATTTAAAGTGGGGTTCCACCCAAAAAAACAAAAATACCTGAAAAATTCTAAAAAAAAAAAACCAAAAACATTTGGATATATTTTTTTTTTTATTTACCTCTAAATGCCTGTTGCTAGGTGGTCCCTCGTAGTCTGCCTCTTTCTTTGCCTGGGCTTGTGACATCAATTCCCCCTTCGGCACAGGAAGGGCTTCGCTCTGCTCCCTCCCTCCTGTCAATCATCTGGGACCCATTACAGCAGGGGTCTCAAATTGGCGGCCCTCCAGGTGTTGCAAAACTACAAGTCCCATCATGCCTCTGCCTGTGGGAGTCATGCTTGTAACTGTCAGCCTTGTAATGTCTCATGGGACTTGTAGTTTCGCAACAGCTGAAGGGCCGCCAGATTGAGACCCCTGCATTACAGGTCCCAGGTGATTGAGAGGCCAATTACGGCGCGCGCCGCCGCTCGCGCATGCGCAGTGGGTGCCAGGCTGTGAAGCCACAGCCCGGCGCCTACAGTTGAAATGCCGGCGCCGGTGAGCGGAGGGGGGGGGGGCGAGCGGGGCTTCGATCCCCCGCATCGCTGGACCCAGGGGCAGGTAAGTGTCCAATTAAAAGTCAGCAGCTGCAGTATTTGTAGCTGCTGACTTTTATTTTTTTTTTTTTTTTTTAATGGACCCCTTGGGTGGAACTCCTCTTTAAGTACTTTTGGAGCATACAAAAGGTCCATAACTGTCCAAAAACCTACCGCCCTTAGGGAACTAAAAGTCCCAGTATATCAGCAAATACCCAATGTGTTCATTTATATACTGCTAACACATTACACAGGTCCATTCACATCCTCCCCACACAGAGAAAAGTGCAACCTAAAGCACACCGCACACCTTACAATCTAATTGTTCAATCAACTTTAGATCTACCAAAATCTATTCTTTGGGGTCCATTTACTATACACAAATAGACTGTGGACTTTGCAAGTGCAGTTTCTCCAGAGCTTATCAAATGAGGCAAAGCTTCACGTTACAAAAAATACCCAATCATGTGAAAGGAAAATGAAAAAACTGTATTTTTTTCTTGCACGTGATTGGATGATGGAAGTCCCCTCCTTTACTAAGCTCTGGAGCAACCACCCTTGCATAGTGCACAGTCTATTTGCCTTCAGTAAGTCAACCCCTATGTAGTGCAGGGACCTGCATGATTGGATGCAAATCGATTCTTTATATAGTTTTGTTAAATCTAAAGTTGATTCTGTGGTCAGATTATAATATGTATGGTGGCCCTAACAGGTCTTCCACGACACCCATGGGTCAATTGCAGGTGAATAAAGCCAACCAGTGTTTATTTTCATGGAAAGGAAAAACGGGGCAATTGAAGGGAACCTGCACAGACCTGGGAATACCTCAGGGACAATTATGCAACCTGTGATCATTTGGCTGACAAGCCAGTAAAGAAAAAAAAAAAGCAACAAAAAAAAAAAGAACTGTACGGTACTGAGACATTTTCAGGGACCCGCAGATATCAAAAGCTGGGGATGGATGTCAGATATTGTTACATATTTGCATTTTCCATGTACTCTGTCCAAACACTACAGACATCTTACAGCTTGTACATATAAATATCCTATAAAGTATATAAATTATTAAAAACGGGAACAAAATGGTAGCTGTTGCCCAGAACAACCAATCAGATGCACAAATAATTTGATGACTAAATGTCTTTATTCATCAAAGCGTCATAAATACCATCTGTCTATATTGGAGTACATAACTACCCAACCTGTGAGCGGCAAGCAAATGTATCAAATCCAATCATTTGGTATTGTGTCTAAATAAGGACCTCTGTAGGGACCTACATGTCCCGGGACAATCCCTTATAACCTTGGACTGGTGAAGGCTGGCACCATCTGGTACATATTGAGTTTTGCTGTCTACGGACACGCCATGCTGTCTGTACACATAAATATTATATAACTCCACTAACAACAAAAGACTCATCGTTGACAGCTGGAAGCGAGTGGGAGCCACTGCCCGGAAAACAACCATTCGCATACATTGGTCTCGCTGAACTCCACTGCCCTCAATCGGCCAATCAGATTCAAACCTGGGGTGGAATCTTGACTGTGATTGGCTGTCCGCAGACAATGTAGACAGTTCTTTGATAAACAAGGCCCAAAGTCTGATCTAAAAATAAAAGAACCCAGCAATGGCCAACAGTTCTATTCAGTTTTAACTCCCACCGTATATAGGCGTCCTTTGCGTGCGTCAATGTTTGTGCGCTTTGCTGCCACGATACAGTTTATGCGTGTTGGGTCTTATTTACTAAGTATGGTAACCCCTGGCAACCAACCAGAAACCATCTTTCATTAGAATGGCTGCACTTAACTGCTAAATGTTGATTTCTGATGCTACAGGTCAGTGAACTGGTCTGCTGGAAGATTGCATACAAGGAGTAGAGTAGCGCACAGGCCAATGAGCATGGCAACAATGGCAAAGATTCAAAATGTAAAGTGGATAAGTTGCTATGGGTTACCATAACCTGCACAGCCTCGCAGCAGTTTGCACTGTCTTTATGACTTGGGTACTTGCCTTGTAAGCAATTGGCACTATAGACACATTAGCACGATCATAAGATGGAAGAACATTCATTACTGTATTGGTCAGCCATGCTCAACAAAGGTTCCTTCAGGGGTTGCCCTGGGTCCTTTGAGCTGTGGCTAGTTGACCTTCCATCTAAGGGTGCCGGCCTAGTTCTGGGGTCAATTCCACTTGGCAGAGCCAACAACAGGACACCAATGATCTTTTCAGGTGTCTTTAAAGGTGGAATTGTGACTACCGCTGTAAGGTAGTTCTTCCAACTGACCATCAATGTAAAAAGGGAATTCTTCCTACTGACCACCAATATAAGGGGCATTCTTCCCAATGACTACCCATATAAGGTGACACCTTTTTACTGACCACCTATGTAAGGGACATTCTTCCTACTAACCACCAATCTAAGGGACATTCCTCCCACTGACCACCAAAGTAAGGATCATTCTTCCCACTGACCATCTATGTAAGGGACATTCTTCCTACTGACCACAGATGTAAGGGAAGTCTTTGCACTGATTTCCATTGTAAAGGGCATTCTTCCCACTGACCACCAATGTAGGGATATTCTTCCCACTGACCACCAATTTAAGGAGCATTCTTCCCACTGACCACCAATGTAGGGAAATTCTTCCTACTGACCACCAATGTAAGGGGCATTCTTCTAAATGACCACCAGCATAAGGAGCATTCTTCCCAATGACCCCCAATGTAAGGAGCATTCTTGCCATTGACCACCAATGTATGGAGATTCTTCCCACTGACCACCAATGTAAGGAACATTCTTCTCAATGACCCCCAATGTAAGGAGCATTCTTCCCACTGACCACCAATGTAAGGAGCATTCTTCCCAATGACCCCCAATGTAAGGAGCATTCTTCCCACTGACCACCAATGTAGGGAAATTCTTCCCACTGACCACCAATGTAAGGAGCATTCTTCTAAATGACCACCAGCATAAGGAGCATTCTTCCCAATGACCCCCAATATAAGGAGCATTCTTCCCACTGACCACCAATGTAAGGAGCATTCTTCCCACTGACCACCAATGTAAGGAGCATTCTTCCTACTGACTACCAATGTAGGGAAATTTTTCCCACTGACCCCCAATGTAAGGAGCATTCTTCCCACTGACCACCAATGAAGGAGCATTCTTCCCACTGACCATCAATGTAAGGAACATTCTTCCCACTGACCACCAATGTAAGGAACATTCTTCCCACTGAACACCAGTGTAAGGAACATTCTTCCCACTGATCACCAATGTAAGGAACATTCTTCCCACTGACCACCAGTGTAAGGAACATTCTTCCCACTGACCACCAATGTAAGGAACATTCTTCCTACTGACCCCCAACTAAAGGGTTTTGACAGGCGGTCCTCTAGACCTGATGATTATCGGGTTCCTCTGTGATTGAAGCAGGCTGATATAGATGGTAATATCATCATTATCACTTTACAAATTCCTTCTGCCTTCCTAGATGTACCTGATGCTGACAGATAACTTGGAATGACGGGATTGTGGAAAAGACATAAAGGAGCCCCAGGCTATACAAGAGGCAATTCTATGTTCCAGTGACTGAGGCCTGCCCCGTACCATACACCAACCTCCTAAACCCAGCTGGGGGGGAGGGGGGGGTGAAGCGACGCAAAACATGAGACCCCAGATGAGCCCCCCCAGCGCGGTTATTTACCACCGATAATCAGTGCCCAGAACTGGCAGCCATCTCGGCTCACTGGGGAGGAGGGTTTTCTTTAACTCACTGCCTGCCAGATTGAGGCCAAGCTGGCACTCACAAATGATGTGCAAAAAAGATGTGGGTGATGGTGGGCAGCAATGCATGGGTTACTAATAAGGAAGCCATGGGGTGATAAGGCTTGGTGGAATCCCTACTGGGGAAATAAGTAAGGTGCCTAGGTTTAAGGGTCAGATCAAAGCTTAAAGGGGGAGATAAAAGGAAGAAACTTACATTAGATATCAGCAGTGGGTATGAGATTCCTGAACAGCTGATGGTTTCCATTATTCTCAGGTTGGGGAGAATTGGAGGGAGTGGGGGGGTGGCACGGTTGTTATGAAAATAAGGGAGGTCTCTGCTAATCATGGAGTGTTGGTAACCCAGTGTAGGATCAGTTATTGACAGTACCTAGGGTGGGGTGAGTCACATCGGTGGGAGGTGTCCTGAGATGGGGACCATGCATGGAGCTGTCACCCTACGGTCCAGCCGCCAGCAGTCTCCTTCTTGTGCAAAGGCGATGTTGGCTGTCTCTCCGCCTCTCCTGCCGTCTCTCACTCATCCTCAGGCAGCAACGTTTCTCCGGCTGTCTTGTGAGATCCCTCCAGGGTCCGGCCGTCCAGCACGCAGCGGCAGGGTCTGTCACTTCAGTCTTAGGCTCCCCAGCGGTCTCTTCTACGTGATGCTCAAGTGCGTCTCCCCCATGGCTGGGTTCCTGGCCCCGGGCTCGTCTTACGTGGCCATTGTGCTGTTCTCTCCATCACTCTCTTCCTCTCTTTGTCCCCATCTCTGCTCTCTCCTTCCTTCTCCCTCTGCGGTTGGAGGGGCTTTGTGAAAAAGAGACCTCCCCCCCCTCCTCCCCTCCCTCAGTCAGCCTTCCCTCTGTGTCTGCTGTCTCTGCCCTCACACCTCCTGCTTTGCACTTTCCTTGGTGTTTTAACAAGCTGCCTGTGCCCTCAGTTACCCCTGGGCATCCCCACTTCATGCCATCTGCCCCCCTCTCCTGCACCCTCCCCCCCCCCCCCCCCAGTGTCCGCTCTCTCCGCAGATCCTCACTCCTTCTATGTGGATCTCTCCTTCTTCTCTCTGAGATTTCCTTCTATTCCCACCACCTCCTCTCTTTGTCTCTCTATTCCTCCTTTCTTGTCTGTCACCTGTAAGTCTCCCTTATTCTATTCTGTCCCCAGCTCTATGTCTGCACTCCCTCCCTTTCCTGTTCTCTCTACTCTCTCTTCTCCTCTCCTTACTGTCTCTCCTCTTTCTACAGCTCTCTGTCTGCACTCACTCTCTCCTCCTTTTTCTCATTTTCTTTCTGCCTCTCTCTAGCACTCCCTCTCTCCCCTGTCCTCTCAAAGTATCTCTACTCTCTCTCCCCTCTTTGTCTCTCTCCAGCACTCTGACTTTACCCCCTTTCTTTCCTGTTCTCTCTACTCTCTCCCTCCTCTCCTTACTGTCTCCCCTCTTTCTCCAGCACTCTGGTTGCACTCTCTCTCTCTCTCGCTCACTGTCGCTCTTTAGCATGCAAAATGTCTCGTCCCCCCCCCTCTCTGCCCTCTCTCCAGCACTCTGGCTGCACTCTCTCCCTTTCTGTTCCCCTGTGACTCTCTCTCTATCCTCTGTCTCTCTCCAGCACTCTGGCTGCACTCTCTCCCTTCTCCTGTGACTCTCTCTCTATCCTCTGTCTCTCTCCAGCACTCTGGCTGCACTCTCTCCCTTCCCCTGTGACTCTCTCTCTATCCTCTGTCTCTCTCCAGCACTCTGGCTGCACTCTCCCCCTTTCCCTGTGACTCTCTCTCTATCCTCTGTCTCTCCCCAGCACTCTGGCTGCACTCTCTCCCTTTCCCTGTGACTCTCTCTCTCTCTATCCTCTGTCTCTCCCCAGCACTCTGGCTGCACTCTCTCCCTTTCCCTGTGACTCTCTCTCTATCCTCTGTCTCTCTCCAGCACTCTGGCTGCACTCTCTCCCTTCCCCTGTGACTCTCTCTCTATCCTTTGTCTCTCTCCAGCACTCTGGCTGCACTCTCTCCCTTCCCCTGTGACTCTCTCTCTATCCTCTGTCTCTCTCCAGCACTCTGGCTGCACTCTCTCCCTTCCCCTGTGACTCTCTCTCTATCCTCTGTCTCTCTCCAGCACTCTGGCTGCACTCTCTCCCTTTCCCTGTGACTCTCTCTCTATCCTCTGTCTCTCCCCAGCACTCTGGCTGCACTCTCTCCCTTCCCCTGTGACTCTCTCTCTATCCTCTGTCTCTCTCCAGCACTCTGGCTGCACTCTCTCCCTTTCCCTGTGACTCTCTCTATCTCTGTCTCTCTCCAGCACCCTGGCTGCACTCTCTCCCTTCCCCTGTGACTCTCTCTCTATCCTCTGTCTCTCTCCAGCACTCTGGCTGCACTCTCTCCCTTCCCCTGTGACTCTCTCTCTATCCTCTGTCTCTCTCCAGCACTCTGGCTGCACTCTCTCCCTTCCCCTGTGACTCTCTCTCTATCCTCTGTCTCTCTCTAGCACTTTCTCGCGCTCCCTCTCTCTCCTCTCCTTTCTGTCACTCCTCTTTCTCCAGCATATTATCTGCACTCTATTTTCTTTATTTTCTGTCTCTTTCCAGCACTTTCTCTCTCCTCTCCCTTTCTCCCCTATTTTCTGCCTCTCCAGCACTCTAGGTGCATTTTCTCTGTCCCCTATTCTCTGTGTGTGTCTCTCTCTCCTCTATTTTCTGTCTCTCTCTCCTATTTCTGTCTCTCGCTCTCTCTGCCTCCTGTTGTTTGACTCTCTTTCTTCCCTAATTTCTATCTCTCGCTCAACCCTTCTTTCTATCTCTTGCTCTCCCCCCCCCCTATTTTCTGTCTCTCTCTCTCCTATTTTCTGTCTCTCTCTTTCTCTCTCCTATTTTATGTGTGTGTGTGTCTCTCTCCTATTTCCTGTCTCTCTCTCCTATTTATTTCTCTCACCCTCCCCTATTTTCTATTTCTCTCTCCCCTATTTTCTGTCTCTCTCTCTTCTATTTTTTTCTCCCTCTCTCTCTTCCTTTTTCTGTCTCTCTCTCGCTATCTCCCCCTTATTTTCTGTCTCTTTCTCCTATTTTCTGTTTCTCTCTCTCCCCTATTTTCTGTCTCTCTCTCTCTCCCGCCCCTATTTTCTATCTCTGTCTCCCCTATTTTCTGTCTCTCTCTCCTATTTTCTGTCTCTCTTTCTCCCCCCTATTTTCTATCTCTCTCTCTCCCCTTTTTTCCAGCACTTTGTCTATATTCTCCCTCCTCTCCTTTCTGTCTCTCTCTCCAGCACGCCCTTCTCCTCTCCCTTTATCCCCTACTTTCTGTATCCCTCACACTGGCTGCACTCTCCCCCTTTCCTTTCTGTCTCTCTTCAGATCTCTGGCTGCGCTCTCTCTCCTATTTTCTGTATCTTCAGCACTATAGCAGCACTCTCTCCCCCTCCCTTCTATCTCTCAAGCACTCTAGCTAAAACCCTCGCTCGTATTTCCTGTCTCTCTATAGATCTCTGTCTGCACTCTCCCTCTTCCCCTCCTCTCCCAGCACTCTCCTTCTCCCCCTCCTCTCCCCAGCACTCTCCTTCTTCCCCTTCTCTCCCAGCACTTTCCTTCTTCCCCTCCTCTCCCAGCACTCTCCCTCTTCCCCTCCTCACCCAGCACTCTCCTTCTCCCCCTCCTCTCCCCAGCACTCTCCTTCTTCCCCTCCTCTCCCAGCACTCTCCCTCTTCCCCCCCTCTCCCAGCACTCTCCCTCTTCCCCTCCTCTCCCCAGCACTCTCCTTCTCCCCCTCCTCTCCCCAGCACTCTCCTTCTCCCCCTCCACTCCCCAGCACTCTCCATCTCCCCCTCCTCTCCCCAGCACTCTCCCTCTTCCCCTCCTCTCCCAGCACTTTCCTTCTTCCCCTCCTCTCCCAGCACTCTCCCTCTTCCCCTCCTCTCCCAGCACTCTCCTTCTCCCCCTCCTCTCCCCAGCACTATCCCTCTTCCCCTCCTCTCCCCAGCTCTCTCCCTCTTCCCCTCCTCTCCCAGCACTCACCTTCTTCCCCTCCTCTCCCAGCACTCTCCCTCTTCCCCTCCTCTCCCAGCACTTTCCTTCTTCCCCTCCTCTCCCAGCACTCTCCCTCTTCCCCTCCTCTCCCAGCACTCTCCCTCTCCCCCTCCTCTCCCCAGCTCTCTCCCTCTTCCCCTCCTCTCCTAGCACTCACCTTCTTCCCCTCCTCTCCCAGCACTCTCCCTCTTCCCCTCCTCTCCCAGCACTTTCCCTCTTTCCCTCCTCTCCCAGCACTCTCCCTCTTCCCCTCCTCTCCCCAGCTCTCTCCCTCTTCCCCTCCTCTCCCAGCACTCACCTTCTTCCCCTCCTCTCCCAGCACTCTCCCTCTTCCCCTCCTCTCCCAGCACTCTCCCTCTCCCCCTCCTCTCCCCAGCTCTCTCCCTCTTCCCCTCCTCTCCTAGCACTCACCTTCTTCCCCTCCTCTCCCAGCACTCTCCCTCTTCCCCTCCACTCCCAGCGCTTTCCCTCTTTCCCTCCTCTCCCAGCACTCTCCTTCTTCCCCTTCTCACCCAGCACTCTCCCTCTTCCCCTCCTCTCCCAGCACTCTCCCTCTTCCCCTCCTCTCCCTAGCTCTCTCCCTCTTCCCCTCCTCTCCCAGCACTTTCCCTCTTTCCCTCCTCTCCCAGCACTCTCCTTCTTCCCCTCCTCACCCAGCACTCTCCCTCTTCCCCTCCTCTCCCAGTACTCTCCCTCGCCCCCTCCTCTCCCAGCACTCTCCTTCTCCCCCTCCTCTCCCAGCACTCTCCCTCTTCCCCTCCTCTCCCAGCACTCTCCCTCTTCCCCTCAACTCCCAGCACTCTCCTTCTTCCCCTCCTCTCCCAGCACTCTCCTTCTTCCCCTCCTCTCCTAGCACTTTCCCTCTTTCCCTCCTCTCCCAACACTCTCCTTCTTCCCCTCCTCTCCCAGCACTCTCCCTCTTCCCCTCCTCACCCAGCACTCTACTTCTTCCCCTCCTCTCCCAGCACTCACCTTCTCCCCCTCCTCTCCCCAGCACTCTTCTCCTTCCCCTCCTCTCCCAGCACTCTTCTCCTTCCCCTCCTCTCCCAGCACTCTCCTTCTTCCCCTCCTCTCCCAGCACTCTCCCTCTTCCCCTCCTCTCCCAGCACTCTTCTCCTTCCCCTCCTCTCCCAGCACTCTCCTTCTTCCCCTCCTCTCCCAGCACTCTTCTCCTTCCCCTCCTCTCCCAGCACTCTCTCTCTTCCCCTCCTCACCCAGCACTCTCCCTCTTCCCCTCCTCTCCCAGCACTCTCCTTCTCCCCCTCCTCTCCCAGCACTCTCCCTCTTCCCCTCCTCTCCCAGCACTCTCCCTCTTCCCCTCCTCTCCCAGCACTCTCCCTCTTCCCCTCCTCTCCCAGCACTCTCCTTCTTCCCCTTCTCTCCTAGCACTCTTCTCCTTCCCCTCCTCTCCCAGCACTCTTCTTCTCCCCCTCCTCTCCCAGCACTCGCCTTCTTCCCATCCTCTCCCAGCACTCTCCTTCTCCCCCTCCTCTCCCAGCACTCTCCCTCTTCCCCTCCTCTCCCAGCACTCTCCCTCTTCCCCTCAACTCCCAGCACTCTCCTTCTTCCCCTCCTCTCCCAGCACTCTCCTTCTTCCCCTCCTCTCCTAGCACTTTCCCTCTTTCCCTCCTCTCCCAACACTCTCCTTCTTCCCCTCCTCTCCCAGCACTCTCCCTCTTCCCCTCCTCACCCAGCACTCTACTTCTTCCCCTCCTCTCCCAGCACTCACCTTCTCCCCCTCCTCTCCCCAGCACTCTTCTCCTTCCCCTCCTCTCCCAGCACTCTTCTCCTTCCCCTCCTCTCCCAGCACTCTCCTTCTTCCCCTCCTCTCCCAGCACTCTTCTTTTTCCCCTCCTCTCCCAGCACTCTCCTTCTTCCCCTCCTCTCCCAGCACTCTTCTCCTTCCCCTCCTCTCCCAGCACTCTCCCTCTTCCCCTCCTCACCCAGCACTCTCCCTCTTCCCCTCCTCTCCCAGCACTCTCCCTCTTCCCCTCCTCTCCCAGCACTCTCCCTCTTCCCCTCCTCTCCCAGCACTCTCCCTCTTCCCCTCCTCTCCCAGCACTCTCCTTCTTCCCCTTCTCTCCTAGCACTCTTCTCCTTCCCCTCCTCTCCCAGCACTCTCCTTCTCCCCCTCCTCTCCCAGCACTCTCCCTCTTCCCCTCCTCTCCCAGCACTTTCCTTCTTCCCCTCCTCTCCTAGCACTCTTCTCCTTCCCCTCCTCTCCCAGCACTCTCCCCCTTCCCCTCCTCTCCCAGCACTCTCCCTCTTCCCCTCCTCTCCCAGCACTCTCCCTCTTTCCCTCCTCTCCCAGCACTCTTCTCCTTCCCCTCCTCTCCCAGCTCTCTCCCTCTGTCTCTCCCCAGCACTCTCTCCCCTCTCCCCAGTATTCAGCCTGCACCGCCCTGCCTCTAGGACCCCCCTGTCCCTTCTTTGTTGTGTCCCTTGTACTCCTCTGGCCCCTCTATTATCTCCATTCAGCTCCCAGCATCCCCCCCTCCCCTCTGCCCCCTCTCCCCTCCTGATGCTGCTGGACAGCTCCTAGACTAGAAGCAGCAGGCGGGACAAACCAAGCGCTGACAAGCAGAGGGGGGAGGAGGAGAACCCAGATGGCTTGTACCATTTCCCCGGCACAGCTGTGTGACTTGCAGGCTGCAGCCTTTGCTCAGGACAGCTCATCACTAATCTGCACTTCATAGAACAATAAAAAAGCAGAAGGCCTGGGGGGGGGGTCACACAGCCCTGACACCTCCATTCAGCCTCTTCCCAGGTCCTCCCAGTGAGCAGGCCTGACAGCTCAAGCTGATTCACAGTAAACACAACCCACCCACATATGTATATTTTTATCATGGACTGGGGGGGGGGGGGACATGTGCCTCATTGTAATTGGATAAATAGTGCATATCTGTGTAATTATCCGCACCGCCATGGCAGTGTACATTGTGCATTACATAGTGCTAGAGCTTACTGCCATCGCAACAGGTACAGAGACAGAAAACTCATTATAATCTGTGTATATAGTCATTGTATATAGTCACAAACCTCATTAAACCAAGGCTCACATCTGTGCATTGTGCATGTGCGTGTCTGCATGCTCAGGTCACAGGTACGGCAGCCTATTCATTTGAATGGGCTGCTGTACCCATGAGAAAGAATGGGAAAAGAATTTCCCAACCCTTTTTTAAAAACGTGACCACAAGGTGCAGCAGCACCATGCTGTTTCACGCAACACGAAAACGCACAAGGGTTCCGATGCATGGCGGTGCCATTAAAGCAGTATTAAAGTGGTTGTTAAAGGCACACGGTTTTTGACCTTCATGCATTCTATGTGTAGCAAGGTCCCCGGCCTTCTCCAGTCTAATGAGACCTTCCAGGGCCAAAGACAGTTGACATCCTTCTGTATATAGTGGGTTGTGAGGCATGGTGGGTGCAAAGTAGTTAAAGTTATTGGGCGCCAGACACTTAATGAATGCAAAAAAGAGTTTATTTCTCTTAACAAATTTTTTTGGGGGAGAGAGGGTTAGGGCCAGGATACCCTTAGGTATTTGCAAGTTCAGCTGGCAGACTCCGAGACTTCAACAGAAGGACAGCCATGCAGGGAAAGGCATCCCGCAAGACGCCACATCTGCATGTATAGGGATGCTGTCTCCTATGGCAACAGTCTTAAACAGTTCCTAACACAAATTGTAAGAGTTCCTTCACTACAATCACTTCTTGTAGCCCACTCTCTCCCCAGTCTCTCTCACTAGAATGAATGAATGAGTGACTTGTATAGCGCTACCTATGCAAACTGAATTGCTTCAGGGCGCTTCTTGTCCATCTGCGGTACAGCGCGGTCCTTTACCCCATGGGGTCCCGACGCACTTAGACTAGATGATTCACTGCCACTGAATCCCTCGAGCTCCTCCAATCTTCACAGTGGTGTCTTCCTCAAGTGTCACCCCCGCTTCTCTGCTGGGTCCCTAAATTGGCACTCTAGATACCTCTCAAGCTTCACCCCACTGGCCTGCTCGGTCCCTGGCTTGACACACAAGGCTGCTCTGCAAGTGTCACCTCCGCTGGCTGGGTCCCTGGCTTGATTCCCACTGAAGTTTCCTGATTCTTCACCATCCCCAGTTGGTGAGAATGCTGCTCCGGTACTTTCTTCAGCTACTCACTGTGATCCCCGGTAATAAGGTGGATGGTCCCTTAGTGGCGAAAGCTTTCACTTCTATCCCCGACCACGTCAGGTTCTCCGGCCTGCACTCCTGGTTGGACTGCAAACCGCAATCCCAACTCTGCACTGCTCTCTTGCTTCTGGATAGGCCCAAAGACAGCTAAGTGGCCAGATGTGCCCGGGATAGGCCCAATCTCTGGCCTAGCAGCCCGGGCAATACAACACACGTCCACCCAGACAGCCATCCAGATGGCACAGAACACAGACCACCTGACTCCACTCAAATATATAGGCTCTCCCAAAAGGCCAAGGGATTTAAAGCGGAGTTCCACCCAAATTTTGAACAATATCTGTATGTATTCTCTTCCTTGCCTAGATGCTGACATGCCGCTTAAAAAAATTTAAATCGCCGTAATTACCTTTTATTTTTCTATTCTTCTTTGCACTTCCTGGTTCTCCTCCCGTGGGAGTAGGCGTGTTTCTAGCCTCTCCCAGACTCCCCAGTGTCTCCTGGGAGCTAGTCTCAGGCTTCCCAGGATGCCACTGAGCATGTGCGGGAACGAGCGGTGAATGCTGGGAGCACAGCATTCACCACATCCAGGAAATAAATGCTTGTGGGCTTCAAATGCCCACAATGAAGATGGAAACCGCCTGCAGTGAATAATATAAGTTATTCTTTCCGACGAAATCTGACACAGGCGGACATATTACACACAATATGTGAGTATGTAATGCTGAGAAGAAAAGTTTGTGAATGAACTAAAAAAAAAAAAAAAAAATGATAGATAGATAGGTGGACCCCCGCTTTAAGAAAACCCCTACCCATTGGCTGGAATACCACATATACCCATAACCTGACCTTGCATTGTCCTTCTCATATCTAATGCCACCAAGTACCAGTCCACCTAGTGGTAGAAGAGAAAAGTGAAACAAGGCCAAACTTAGGGAGAAACTCCAGGGTGCTACATATGCATGAAGGTAAAATACCTTATGTGTGACCCCATCTCTAAGGCGATTACGGAGTTCCTTTATGTTAACCGAGGTACAGCCAACCACACGTTAGTGTGGGATGCCCTAAAGGCTCATATGCGGGGACTTATCATTAGGCAGATCTCGGGCATTAAAACTAAAACCAAGGAATGGGAAAACATTGTACTGCATAAAGCTAGCGAGCCAGAAGCCCAATATGTACAGGCCCCCACAATAGACACAGAGCGCAGATGGCCCAGGCCCTATATCAGTGATGGCAAACCTTGGCACCCCAGATGTTTTGGAACTACATTTCCAAATAGAGCAGTTCTCTCCCTTGATTCTGCCAAGGCTTTTGACAGCGTGGAGTGGAAGTATTTGTGGGCAGTACTGACTAGATTTGGACTGGGGGAAGGGTTTATATCCTGGATCAAACTCCTATACGCAGCACCAACAGCAAGGATCAGAATAAATGACTCCCTATCAGAGGCCTTTGCACTATGTTGAGGTACTAGACAGGGGTGTCCATTGTCACCTTTGCTCCTTGCCCTTGCACTGGAGCCCATAGCGGCTATGATTAGAGTGTCAACTGATATTGTGGGTTTTAGATGGGGATACAGAGAAGAAAAAATATCACTATATTCCAATGACGCCCTATTATATTTAGGCGATACGGCTGGTTCTTTAACTGCTGCCATGCGGCTCATCGAGTTGTTTGGTGAGTTCTCTGGTTTCGCCATTAATTGGCACAAATCGGTGCTCCTCCAGCTGGATGAGCTGCCTGCGGCGCTGCCTGATAGTGTGTCCCGGATATAAGTGGTCACGTCCTTTAGATATTTAGGAATAGTAGTGACAAAAGACCCTAAGGACTATATAACCCTTAATTTCGGTCACAGGGAGAGCTAACTTAACTAAGATGGTCTGGACCCCACACTTGTAGTAGATACTTCACAATGCCCCTGTTTGGCTACCAAAGTACTGGTTTCTATGTATAGACTCCCAGTTTAGATCTTTAATTTGGAAAAATTAGGTGGCCCGAATAAAACCTACTACCCTACAGTACCCTAAGGATCAAGGAGGAATGGCTGTCCCTCATGCTTAGACCTATTTTTTTCGCTGCACAAATACAACATTTCACAGGATGGAATCTGTCTAATGCACCGCATCCCTCTAAAGATTTACTTATTAATCCTAATACGACGTACTCTGCTCTATCCCATATGGAGATGGGCTTTCCCCACAGCCCCTTCTCAATGCCCTACAGTTTGTCTCTTTTAAAAACTATGGGACAGTATCAAGCGAAGACTAGGAATAAATGGCTTCCTTCCCAGCACACCAATTTGGCAGAATAGATTTTACACAGAGATAGCCAAACTTAGTGGTCGTGCACGGTGGGAGGCGGCAGCCGGCAGGGGTTAAATATCTGTATCGAATTTTTGACCAGACAGGCCTGAAATCTTATGTTAAACTGAGAGAGAAGTTTCCATTATTAGGACATTTGCACTACCAGTATATTCAGCTGAGCCACGCAGTTAGATGTCAGAGCAATTATTCGTCCCTACGCCTGGTGCAATCGTCTTTTTTGGAATCTGTATATGAGGAAACTGAAAAAAAGGTTATTATCTGTAGAACCTGTACACAACTGTTGACTCATATACAGGCGCCTGATCTTCTGCCCTGCAGGGAGAAATGGGAAACACACATTGGTCCTATTGATGGAGAACAATGGGAGCAAATACTAAAAGCTGGACCCCTAGTGTCAGTGTCTGCGGCACAAAACCTATCGCACCTGTTTATTTTACATAGAGTGTATAGGACCCCAGTACAATTACACCAATGGGGAAGACGAGCCTCACTCATATGCCCTTAGTGTCAGGCTCACCCGGGAGACCTCATACATATACTGTGGAAATGCCCCAAACTTGATAGATACTGGAATAACGTTGGTATGAACATAAATACTATCTATCAGGTTCAGCTGTCTATGGATCCCTTGGTGTGCTTGCTGAGAGGTCTGGACGAGGACTTGTACTCCCCTCCTGTATACATTGCTAGCTTATAGCGAGGTATTGGTTGTCTACCCAGATTCCGGCGAGCAAGCAATGAATCCAAACAGTTAACATTCTTATTTATGAAAAGAATACCTATTATGATAGAAAGTCACCTAAGAAGTTCTAAAAAATATGGCAATGTTAGTTGGGCGCCCCAGAAGTAGCTCCCCCACAACTGGTCCTCATCAGGCTACTACAATGTTGATAGCTCAGTGAAGATGTGCTTACAGTTTAAAGAGGCATGCAATGGTTGACACACCTTATGGCCAGACGCCATGGACAAGCTGCTTTTGCAGTAGAAGGTATATAGCTATAGGGTCATATATCGGGAGAAGAGTACACTGGTATAGTCAGGTTGAAATGTTTTTCTTTTGTTTTGTTTTTTCCTTTTTGAAGTTTCTGCAAAAGACAATATGGAAGATATACTGTTAATTTTTATAAGATACAGTATAAAGTCAAAATGAATACTCCCTGTATATGTAAAGTTGTTCTGTTTTTTTGTATGAACTGTATATATGCATATCTGTATTGGAAGTGCCTTTTGCTTTTGTCACAATAAAAGCCTTTTGATTTTAAAAAAAAAATACCTTGTGTGCACAGCAGCCCCCCTAATGCTTGCCGGAGAGTTAATCTGTGCTGATTAGAGAAAACTAAAGGGTTAATAAGGGGTTTAACAGAGGAACATTTCATTCAAATTTTTTAATTTAATTTTTACTTGTCAAGGTCTCTTCAGCTGCAAATCGAAGTTTATCCCTTTGATCTGTAGATGCAAAACACAAAAGTTACAATTGATACAATGTTTCAATGTAACTTTCTGTGATGTGGTTGTTGATAAACATTGCCAGCCTGCTTCTTTTTTTTGACAGCTCCTGCTGAATTGTTGGGTACTGAGACAGGGAAAGGTCCCGGGGTTCTGACGAGAAGTGTCCCCCTATCGGATAGTGTCCTCCCCTTACTGCGCAGGCGCAGCGCTTGCGCAGTACGGAGGACAAGCAGACGCCGAAAGTCTCTGAAGTCGACCAGCTGTACACGGCGCTTGGGCACTTAATAGTAAACGCTTTGTAACAGGGCCCCTTGTTGGGCCCCCAATGTTCACGGGGCGGATCATCACTGATCCGCCCCATGTGAAAGAGCCCTTAGAAGGTTTCTCTGCCAACCACTTATCTTGAAATAAATAACAAAACTGACATTCCCAGCCTTCAAAAGTCACAAATGTTATGCTTATCTTCTGGCTTCAGTACTGTTTGAGGCTCAGGAGTTCTAGCTTCATTAGCCGCATATTTTATTCGATATCAGTGACCTGATAAGTAAGAAACCGGAGGATTATCATGACGGCCAACGAGGTAGCATTGTCAAAAGGGGTTGGACAGTAGAGGTTTTCATCTCATGGCGGCTTCTCTTTGAAATGCTTGTTTTAACCTACAGATGTGTTTTGCTCCTCGATCAGTTTCCTTACTATATCATGTATTTGATCAAATCCAACAAAGCAAAACAGAAGGGTCCAGCACCTTGCTAACAAATTTGCAAATGAGGTTTTGATTTAATTTAGATTCCCTATCTTAAATCAGTGCGATGCGTCAGCCATGACTGGCTTACCATATCAGGCACTGAGCAAACATTTTAATAATAGATAGAGGAGACATAGACACCCTACAGATGAAAGACATAGACATAATTTAATAGATGGAGGAGACATAGACATCAAATAATAGATGGAGGGTACATAGACATTCTATAGATGTTTGCTTTATGTTTTTTGTATTAATAAAAAGAAATTATATTTTTACTTAATATACTTTGATTCAATTGTTGACAGCACCGTTACAATCCCACTCCTCTTATCTTTAGTGTGTTGACGCACTTTGGGGTTGATTTACTAAAGCAAATAGACTATGAACTTTTCAAGTGCACGTTGCTCCTGAGATTAGTAAATGAGAGGAGCTCTGCTGACTTCCGTCATCCAATCAATCATGTGCAAGCAAAAATTGTTTTTCTTATATAGTACTACCCCCTAAGATAAGGTGACCAGATTTTTAAAATGAAATCCGGGGACATATTTTTTTTTTATTGGCAAATAAAACCCTTTTTCGGCCGCCAGTGGGGGTTAAAACCGCACCGCTAGCGGCCGAATACCGCCGCAAAGACGACGGTAAAGCAGCGCTAAAAATAGTGCTGTTTTACTGCCGACGCCCCCACCGCCCCAGTGTGAAAGGGGCCTTAGCCCTTCCCCCACAACAGCTAAACTCTCGATCGCTCCATGCAGCTGCATCAGCTCTGACCTCTGTTCACCCACTGCCCTCACCTGTGCACAAACAGACCCCTCATCTGCTCACTTCTCGGTCTCAGCCCTCCACACAGTCAATTTATGGTTTCACTGAAGAGCAGCAGAAGAGGCGGTGAGATCGTCCAGCAGGGGGCGTCAGCATCCGAGCCACAAGGCTGTTTCTCAGCCAGCATGGCATGCCCTGTCTACGTTATTCCGGCCCTGAATCCGGGGACAAAACCAGGGACAGACTTGGTCCGGGGACAGTGTCCTCAGTCCAGGGACTGTCCCTAGAAACCGGGGCTGTCTGGTCACCCTATCCTAGGAATCGCTGAAGTAACTGCTCCACAGCCAGTCACATAGCATTTTCCTTCATTCACTCCAACACAGAAAACAGTACTTGTTTTATTAGGGGATGCTAACTTGGATGGGATGCCCAACTTGAAAATGTTCAAAAACAGAACCAGGGACAACTTCCTCCCTATTTACAAAAGTCCTCTTCTTTCTTCCACCTGCACTAGCCTAGTTTCCACTGTACAGCACCTGCTGCTCCGCTTGAAACTAGCAGTTTATTGCTAGTTCAGCAAAGGCCCATTACAGGCAGGAACTCTCAGTCCCTTGACAAAAGTAGCACAATTAGAGTTAACAGCATTACATCTCTCCTTCTACTTCCCTGTGGCCACTGATCCCAGCTCCACTTGCTTGCAGAAATGCTAGCCCACCTGGCTTCCACCAGCCACGCCTTGCTGATCTTCCTCCCAGTCCTCCCGACTGACTTTCTGCCCCAGTCCTGCCCGACTGGCACACACACATGGAGACCTCCCAGGGCAAGGTTAGATGAAGACTTGGCTCCTCGCGGTATTCAAGAAAGCACTGTTACTGATGACAGTCTTTCCCCTTGTCTTGTCTCTGCATCATGCTGATCTACTCATTCTCTCTACTTGCTCTTTCTCTGCTTGCTTCTCCCTCCCAGCCTGAGGTAACCCCCCCCACTGGTAAGGGGTCCCTCAAAGGCAGCCTCCCTCAGCATGCTTCTCTATCTTCCACCTGACTCCCTCTTGTGCTGGCGTGGCTCTAGTTATGACTATCCCAGTTCCCTGCCAGCCCACTTCTGGGGATTGGCCGAGAGCCCATAAATATAAAAGGCAGCCCCTCCTAATCTCCGCCTTCTAGTTCTAGAAGGTTCTCCAAACTTCCAGATACTAGGGGGAGGCGCCAGGATGAGTCATCCAGCCCTGTTCTCTAGTAACCCTGACCCCATTCAGTGACTCGGGTTTATTCCTGGCCAGTAATATGCTTTTACCTACTCTCACTTCTAGTAGCACACACTAGAGGGTGCTACACTCATTTTCCTGTGTATTCTTTGCAATGTGAACCTTCACCTCAGGCATTCTAATAATAGTGGCAGTGCGAGCAACCACCTGTGTTCACTATGCAGCAGGATAGCCGCTTGATACAGGACCCAAAAGACTATGGCGATCACTGTAGTAGTGACGACTACTACAATAATTCTTCACTTCCACAGCGGTCCCAAACGTACTTACATTGGTCTGCTATGGAACTATGCAATAAAAACTATATTTTTAGAAAAAAACGTTATTTACTGAAATGATAAAATCTAAGTAGAAGCACTCACATTGATGGTGCGTAGACCGCACTTCTATGAAACACTTATACTCTTTAGGAATCACACCTCCAGGGCACAGTATACCTGCATCATGGTGTCCCTGACATCCCTCCCTACTGGTTTCTCAAGGACTACAATAAGGACTCAAGGACTGCAACATGCGATTTTTAAGGATGTTTTTTTTGCATTGGAAAGGTTAGAATGTCTGTCTAGTTTTATTGCTGTCTATGACCCTCTAGAATATATTCCACCCCAACCTATTATTTTTATTGCTGTCCATGGCTTCAGTTGTCATACCCCGACACAGGGAGTCACTAGTGCAGGAAATGAAGTTAAAATCTCTTGGGGGTACACAGAGAATAATTTAAAACCTGCCAGGGGCTCTAACCTTTCCACACTTTATCTAAAACTGGAAAAACGGTGTGGCCATTATAACTCTAATTCTCTCTGTATTTCACCCAGACTGGAAGCAGAGACTATTAAGCAAGTATTCCTATGTTCTAATAGTTTAACTGCAGCTGCCCATAGTTTCTTGGGTGTATATCTGAATCCTGGTGACAGATGTACAGTATCTCTGTCCTATTGTTATTATCTCATTTGCACAGTGCTAGATAGCAAGGTCTGAACTACTGTATGTGTATAGTGGTCACCTTCTATTACATTTTATTCAATAGAATTTACATGCACCTATGCACCATGCTCCTATTATTTTATTTATCATTTTAGTTAACCCTGTCCCTTCTGGTCTGGGATTCTATAGCTAGTTTTAGCTCAGGTTAGGCATCCAACAGCCACTTGGTAGAGGTCCAGTTGCATGGCAGATTAGAAGCTACTAAGAAGTAAGCACAGAGGAAATAGTCTGACTCTGAGTTCCAGTGCCACACCACAGTTCCTACTGGTGACAAGCTCCGTTCCAGGCTGGTGGACAACAGTTGGAGGATCTCCCCACCACTGCTGATCTTGTCTTCAAGTCTCCGACACAAAGACAGACAGGATCATCCTCAGGGGCCCCAGCAAATGAACTTTGCCGCAACATTCATCTGGAGGTTTTATAATTGATAACTATAAGGGCTGGGACAAAGGGTGGGCAGAGGGGGTGGCTGCATGTATTGTAGGTTTGGGGGCATCACAAGTTCCTTTTTTACTATAAGGCTAAAAGGAGTAGTGACAGTGGCATCACTACTTTTGTCAGCCCAGTGCTGGAAGTGGCAAGGAGAGGAGGAGAGAGCCGGGAGGAGGTGCGGGCTGTGCTCTCTCTCTCCCCCCTCCTCATAAGCTTGCACATATTGAAAGGGGGCTCGCAATTTGGCACCTTTGCTCTGGGGACTGGATGATCCAGTCCCGACACTGATAACTATACAGCATATACCTGGGTATATGTGCACAATTCCACCAGGACTCCTATCGGACCATTTGCTTATAATACCTGTTTGTGCATTGGACGTATATGGTCTACCATTGATCTCTTTTTATATAAAGCTTATGGTTAATGTTATATGCTGGTTGCAGTAGTACTTCTTTTCCCAATTACTTTGATTAGATTACTGATTATTTTCCCAGGAAGGGAATCCCCTATGGTCACAGAGGCCCTGCCCTGGGTGGAGGCACAGCCAATTCTATTATCAGTCCAAGTCTTCCACTTAGTCAAGGTTCTGGTTCTTTTATTGGAGTACAGGTTTAGCACAATATCCTGTTTGAGGAAGACCATTTCTTATAACCCCCAAAAGAGGCTTACACATCCCATCGTTAATAGCCTAATTCCATGTATATGGGTGCCAATGGCAGAGCGGGGAAATAATCCAACGTTCCATGTCTGATCTTGATCTGTTTTGCTTGTACAATTTAATGAAGTGCCCAGGAAAAACATATTTATGTTCTGGAGGAATCTGTCCGCCTACAGAGCTGACACGGCCTTGTATCTATCCTGACATTTCACTGTCCTCTACAGATGGAGAAAATGGCTGACAGCAAATCTCCGGCATTTCCCATTCAGCACACCTGACACTCCAACAGCCTGTCCAAGATTTACAGAATAAGACAGGTGATAAATACCGCTGGCAGGGTTGATTATCTCCCCGTCCTGCCTAACAATAATAACTAGAGCAGAGAGACGTAAAGCTATGAAGGCCATACACAGTTTATATCATTTTGGATAAAGTGGGGGAGGGTGAGAGCCCCTGGCAGGTTCTTATTGCTATAAAACCAAAGAAATTCCTGGCTCAACTAACCGACCAGCCTCCTACCGAACCAAATTGTCCTGTCTAACAGTATACATTAAAAACTGGTGTGTAGTTTGCACACATTAGCAAATACATGCGTAAGTCACAGAGTCCCTGTCCAGGCAACTCTTCTGGGAAGGCTCTCCACAAGGTTTAGGAGTGTGTCTATGGGAAGGTTTGAAAATTCTTCCAGAAGTGCATTTGTGAGGTCAGGCACTGATGTGGACAAGAAGGTCTGGCTCACAGTCTCCGCTCTAATTCATCCCAAAGGTGTTCTATCGGGTTGAGGTCAGAACTCAATTGTCTTTATGGACATTGCTTATGTACTGGTGCGCAGTCATGTTGGAACAGAAAAGGGCCATCCCCAAACTGTTCCCACAAAAATAGGAGCATGAAATTGTACAAAATGTCTTGGTATGCTGACGCCTTATGAGTTCCCTTCACTGGAACTAAGGAGCCAAGCCCAACCCCTGAAAAATAACCCCACACTATAATCCCCCCTCCACCAAATGATTTGGATCAGTGCACAAAGCAAGGTTCATAAAGACATGGATGAGCGAGTTTGGGGTGGAGGAACTTGACTGGCCTGCACAGAGTCCCGACCTCAACCCAATAGAATACCTTTGGGATGAATTAGAGTGGAGACTGCGAGCCAGGCCTGGATGAATAAATGCGGAGACTTAAGCGAGGCGTTCTCATCCAACATCAGTTCCTGACCATACAAATGCGCTTCTGGAAGAATGGTCAAACATTCCCATAGACACACTCCTAAACCTTGTGGACAGCCTTCCCAGAAGAGTTGAAGCTGTTATAGCTGCATAGGGTGGGCCAACTTAATATTGAACCCTACGGACTAAGACTGGGATGCCATTAAAGTTCATGTGTCCCAATACTTTTGGTAATATAGTTTATATATATATATATATATATATATATATATATATATATATATATATACAGTGGGGACGGAAAGTATTCAGACCCCCTTAAATTTTTCACTCTTTGTTATATTGCAGCCATTTGCTAAAATCATTTAAGTTCATTTTTTCCTCATTAATGTACACACAGCACCCCATATTGACAGAAAAACACAGAATTGTTGACATTTTTGCAGATTTATTAAAAAAGAAAAACTGAAATATAACATGGTCCTAAGTATTCAGACCCTTTGCTGTGACACTCATATATTTAACTCAGGTGCTGTCCATTTCTTCTGATCATCCTTGAGTTGGTTCTACACCTTCATTTGAGTCCAGCTGTGTTTGATTATACTGATTGGACTTGACACCTGTCTATATAAGACCTTACAGCTCACAGTGCATGTCAGAGCAAATGAGAATCATGAGGTCAAAGGAACTGCCTGAAGAGCTCAGAGACAGAATTGTGGCAAGGCATGGATCTGGCCAAGGTTACAAAAAAATTTCTGCTGCACTTAAGGTTCCTAAGAGCACAGTGGCCACCATAATCCTTAAGTGGAAGACGTTTGGGAAGACCAGAACCCTTCCTAGAGCTGGCCATCCGGCCAAACTGAGCTATCGGGGGAGAAGAGCCTTGGTGAGAGAGGTAAAGAAGAACCCAAAGATCACTGTGGCTGAGCTCCAGAGATGCAGTCGGGAGATAAGAGAAAGTTGTAGAAATTCAACCATCACTGCAGCCCTCCACCAGTCGGGGCTTTATGGCAGAGTGGCCCGACGGAAGCCTCTCCTCAGTGCAAGACACATGAAAGCCCGCATGGAGTTTGCTAAAAAACACCTGAAGGACTCCAAGATGGTGAGAAATAAGATTCTCTGGTCTGATGAGACCAAGATAGAAATTTTTGGCCATAATTCTAAGCGTGTATGTGTAGCGGTATGTGTGGAGAAAACCAGGCACTGCTCATCACCTGTCCAATACAGTCCCAACAGTGAAGCATGGTGGTGGTAGCATCATGCTGTGGGGGTGTTTTTCAGCTGCAGGGACAGGACGACTGGTTGCAATCAAGGGAAAGATGAATGCGGCCAAGTACAGGGATATCCTGGACGAAAACCTTCTCCAGAGTGCTCAGGACCTCAGACTGGGCCGAAGGTTTATCTTCCAACAAGACAATGACCCTAAGCACACAGCTAAAATAATGAAGGAGTGGCTTCACAACAACTCCGTGACTGTTCTTGAATGGCCCAGCCAGAGCCCTGACTTAAACCCAATTGAGCATCTCTAGAGAGACCTAAAAATGGCCGTCCACCAATGTTTACCATCCAACCTGACAGAACTGGAGAGGATCTGCAAGGAGGAATGGCAGAGGATCCCCAAATCCAGGTGTGAAAAACTTGTTGCACAATTCTGTATTTTTCTGTCAATATGGGGTGCTGTGTGTACATTACTGAGGAAAAAATGAACTTAAATGATTTTAGCAAATGGCTGCAATATAACAAAGAGTGAAAAATGAAATGTAACAGGGTCTGACGAGAGAGAGAGAGAGAGAGAGAGAGAGAGAGAGAGAGAGAGAGAGAGAGAGAGAGAGAGAGAGAGAGAGAGAGAGAAAGAACAGGATCTAGAGAAGTAGTTACTGATATTATCTCCAAGATTGTCTTCAGGGCTTTGTCTCTGTCTAGGATGGATTATAATAATCTCACATACTGAAACCAGCTGCATTGTAATATATCCTTCTCTTCAACCTTTATGTAATGGTTGGGCATGAGAAATTTGACAGCTGCATTAGAGGGTATAGAAATTATAGGCTAATTCCATGTTCCCAATCATGTCAGAAAGTTAGTAACGGTTAAGAGTGTAACATAAGTCACCTTCTGCAGTTCCCCACCCTCAAACCTCCACCTCTTATTCACTTGGATCGTGGAGTTCTCCTCCTCGCAGCTCCCTGAATTTCTTTTCTGTAGCACTACACCCACAGGGGCTGCTGGTAACAGGCTCCCCTACTCCTACACAGCCAGGTAACATGTATTCTCCGCTTCCATCTAAACACAAGAAGTCAATACCTTGGCTTTGTTTTTTAGGTTTTATTTGGGGCAACAACTTGGATGGGTGAAAGGATTTATGGGATGCCCAACTTGAAACAAGAACAACAACTGGGGACAACTTCTTTACTCTGTACAAAAAAAATCCCAGACTGTCTTCTCTCCTTTCCTCATACAGTCCTGAGTGAATTATAAGCCAAAGTCCATTAGAGACTAGGAACCCTGGGCCCCTCTAGAAAAGTAGCACAAATTGAGGTAAGTATAGTATAGTAAAATCTTGAGGTAAGTATATCCCCTCCTTCTGTAGATCTGATCCCAGCTCCAATTACTAAGCAGGTCCTACCAGCCCTCCTGGTTCCTCCGGAGCTCTCTCAGGGTAAGGATGAAGGAGTTAGTGATTGTAAAGCTTCCTTTTTTTCTTTAAACCACTTAAGCCCCAGACCATTTGGCTGGCCAAAGACCAGAGCACTTTTTGCGATTCGGCACTGCGGCGCTTTAACTGAAAATTGCGCGGTCGTGCAACATGGCTCCCAAACAAAACCAACGTTTTTTTCCCCCACAAATAGAGCTTTCTTTTGGTGGTATTTGATCACCTCTACAGTTTTTTTTTTTGCGCTATAAACAAAAAAAGAGCGACAATTTTGAAAAAAAAAACGCATTATTATTTTGCTATAATATATATCCCCAAAAAATATATAAAAAGCCCATTTTTTTCCTCAGTTTAGGTCGATACGTATTCTTCTACATATTTTTGGTAAAAAAAATCGCAATAAGCGTATACTCTGTATGAACAGACGATCTGTCAGTTCTCCCCTCAGAGAACAGGAAAACTGTGTGTTTACACACACAGTTCCGGGTTCTCCGTGTGCCCCGAGCGTTCGCGGGAGCCCGGCGGCCACAGGGCGAATCAACGTTGCATAACGTTACATAACCTTGTTTCGTCCAGCCGTGCCATTCTGCCAGCATGTGGTTAAATAACAAACATGTTATACTTACCTGCTCTGTGCAAGGGTTTTGCACAGAACGACCCTGATCCTCCTTTTCTTGGGTGCCTCCGGTGCGGCTCCTCCTCCTCTTGAGTGCCCCCACAGAGAGCCACTTTCCATGGGCGCGCTCCCAAGTCCTGTTGCTGCGTCCATTGACATAGACAGCAGGACTCGGCCACGCCCCCTGGCTGCCGTATCATTGGATTTGATTGACAGCAGCAGGAGCCAATGGCTCCTGCTGCTATCAATCTATCCAATGAGGACACGAGACAGCGGCTGGAGCTGCTGTGCTCGTCCCTGCCACTGGAACAATCGGGCTCTGGTAAGAAAAAGGGGAGGTCTGGGGAGGTGCTGCAGCACAAAAGGTTTTGCACCTTAATGCATAGAAGACATTGCACCCACTATCCACTGAGCATAGTGGCAATGCAATGCAGGCAATGCAAAAAATGTATAAAGGCATATATTTTTTTTCCATATTTTAGATACATTTATTATCATTATTTTTTTTTCACAGAAGGTAAAATGTACCTAAATGGAAATCAGGAAGCGTGTACAATAGAGCAACAGTTCCTCATCTCAGTCATAAAAGCAGTAATTTATGAAAAAAAGACAGTTGTTTACAGCAAGCTAAATGTCATCTAATTAGTGTTCAGATCGAAATAATAAAAAAAACAGCGGCAAAGGTTTTGGTAATCAGTCAATTGTTGCTGACAGATATTGGTTTTTAAACCATAACTCTAGTTATAAATAATCTTGCCATTACTCCTGTCAGCCTTGTAACAGAAGGCAGGCGCCCCCATCCCTACAGTAAACTGTTGCGCCCAGGGCAGGGCAGGGCCCATCTAGGCTTAACCCAGCTAAGACGGGTGAAATGCGTTGGAGGGATGGATCTAGGGTGGAAGGTGCAGCAAGATGTCAGTAGAGCGCAGCCCCCTTTCTTTCTTATGCCGCGTACACACAAACGGACTTTACGGCATACATTGTCCTGCAGACTTTTCGACGGACTTTACGATGGACTTTCCGAATGAACGGACTTGCCTACACACGATCACACCAAAGTCCGACGGATTCGAACGTGATGACGTACGACCGGACCATAATAAGGAAGTTGATATCCAATAGCTGCCCTAGCGTCAGTTTTTGTCCGTCGGACTAGCATACAGACGAGCGGACTTTTCGACAGGACTCGAGTCCGTCGAAAAAAATTTGAAACATGTTTCATTTCTAGGTCCGTCGAACTTTTGGGGAAAAAAAGTCCGCTGGCGCCCACACACGATCGAATTGTCAGACGGACTCCGGTCCAAGGACCAAGTATGACGTAAAGTCCACTCGTGTGTACGCGGCATTACACTTATGCCCCGTACACACAGTCGGATTTTCCGATGGAAAATGTGTGATAGGACCTTGTTGTCGGAAATTCCGACCGTGTGTAGGCTCCATCACACATTTTCCATCGGATTTTCCGACACACAAAGTTTGAGAAGTTGCTATAAAATTTTCCGACAACAAAAATTTTGTTGTCGGAAATTCCGATCGTGTGTACACAAATCCGACGGACAAAGTGCCACGCATGCTCAGAATAAATAAAGAGATGAAAGCTATTGGCCACTGCCCCGTTTATAGTCCCGACGTACGTGTTTTACGTCACCGCGTTCAGAATGATCGGATTTTCCGACAACTTTGTGTGACCGTGTGTATGCAAGACAAGTTTGAGCCAACATCCGTTGGAAAAAATCCTAGGATTTTGTTGTCAGAATGCCCGAACAAAGTCCGACCGTGTGTACGGGGCGTAACTTCTCTGTTAAAAGAGCTCTCCCTATCCGGTCACAATCACCATTTTCAGAAGAACTACAGAATATGCGTGAGCTGGGTACACTGTATTAGAATTTTGACTGAAATTTGCAATAAGAGTGGCCTTGTTGGCCTCCCTCACTCAATATCCTTCAACTAAAAAATCGAAAAGAGCCAGGTGGAAAATAATTGGCCAAACAGCAGCTGCATCCAATCAGATGGTGCTGGTTGTAAGATTACACAAGCAGGAGATTCCTCTATCCGTGCTGTATACCTTGGATGGGGGGATCCTGCAGGTTGAATGAAAACATGTGGGTCACCTTAAAGTGCACAGTATGGTTCAACCAAAATTGGATAGAATGTGTAACGGATATAATAGAGAAGAAAAGAAAGAGCACAGTTAGACCTGGTTCACACCTATGCGTTTTTTGGTGCTTTATGCAGAAACGCACTACAGTTCTTTTAACATGGTTTCCTATGGGACACGTTCACGTATAAACGTATGCTTTTTTCAGCTGCAGCATTTTTGGAACGGGCCAAGGACGTTTTTATATGCAAAACTGTGCTTTTTGGTTTAATAGACTTCAATAGAGACGTTGCAGAAAAACATGCAGCATGTAGCATGCACGTTTTTTTTTTTACGTGTTTTGCGTTTTGCAAATTTTAATCTGCCCAACAATAAATTGGCCAAATAAAAGGGAAAAAAAGCATAAGAAAACGCATCCAAAAACACAACGTTACAGATGCGCATTTTTGCTGCATTTCCGGATGTGCTCCAGATAAATTTTTTTTCTTCTTTTTTCTTTTTTTTTTTTTTTTTCACTGTACTGGGGTCTGGTGCATTTTTTATGCGTTTTACCGTGTTCCAGTACAGTTCTGTGCAGGAAAAATGTAGCGTGTTCTACTCTTTTTTTTTTGGAGCCAGAAACTCACTGGAACTGAAAGCACTACTGTAAACTATGCCATTGAAAACTATATAACTTGCTTTCTATGCATTTTGGATGCAGAAAAAAAGCATTGGATCGCAAGTGGTGTGAACTGGCTTGTAAAGTATAGAAACTTTCCAGTTCAACCTTCCATTTTAAACTCTATATACAGTGGGTATAAAAAAGAATCACCCCCTTTAAAATAATAATATTTTGTTGCTTTTTTCAAAAACAAAATCACTGAGTTGGAAAAAGAATCATTCCCTTGTGTCAGAATTTTGTTGAACCACCTTTTGCTTTAAAGAGGAAGTAAACCCTTATGGGTTTACTTCCTCTTTGTTTCCCTGCAATGGTAAAGCATAATGCATTGCATCGTAGACCATTTCTGTAGGCCTCTTGGTAGTCTCTCTGACCAGTTTGCTCCTGGCTCTTTCATCCAGTTTGGAATGACGTCCTTATCCAGGGAGGGTCTGTGTTATCCCAAATACTTTCCACTTCTTTATAATAGCTTTGACTGTGCTTCTAGGCATGGATAAAGCCTTTGAAATTTTTTGTATCCTTCTACAAAAAAACCTCCATTAAGGCCCTATCATCTTCAATGGGAAAAAGAATTGGGGAGACAGTTAGAGCCCCGAGAACTGGCAGATTATGACCAAGTGTTTCGAGAAATGTATTTATATTGGAGAACGCCTATAAGGTATTGTATAGGTGGTATTATACACCAGTTAGATTGGCCTGCTTTATCCCAACTTACTCTCCTCTCTGCTTTTGGGAATGCTCACAGGAAGGTTCCAAGGCACATATTTTGTGGTCATGCCCGCGGGCGTAGGTCAGGGTCTATACCCTTCTTTGTAATCTATTTCATACTAATCTCAAAAGGGACCCCTATGAAGCCCTTCTTGGTAAACCAATCGTTGAATTGCTACACAGCTGGCCCAACATCTCTTTACTGCAACTAAATTTGGAAAACCCTGCACTCAGCTTCAAGGCGGTCAAAAACCATCTGAATAATGTCATGGTGAATGAGAAGTTGACGGCTGTTCCTTCAGACCCGCATGACAAATTTCGCAGAGTTTGGCAGCCATGGACTACATACACTCAGCCTTCTCGTTTTGACAGTACGCTTTTCTTGCTTAATGCTCCCTTGGTGCACACCCCATGGACTCTTTTCCTCTTTTTCTTCCTTCTTTTTGTTCTCTTCTCTCAGATTTTTCCTTCTTTCTCTCTAGATTGCCTTTTCCCCTTTTGTCCACTACATATTATGCAATCAATCCACAGGTTTATCAGGACACCAACTATTACACTGGTCGGAATGGTTATACTTAAAATATTATGTTTTCTATATTGTTTTTATTTAGTTCTAACTTTTTTGTTGCATCCTCCCTGATAGGGAGATTCTTGATCACTAAATTTCATTTGGATATGCTAGGTGCATTATGAGGACAATTTGTTTGCAGACACCCTATGACCTCTAGGACACCTCGGAAAGCTATTTCTGGATTTCTATTTTGTTGCCTTGTTCGATGGAACATTACATTCAATAACTGCATAGTCCTAATGCTCATGTCTCCTTTCTATTGTTACATGTTTTCGTTTTTGCCTTTGGTTTGCCTACCACATAATGTAACCATCTAAATGCTGACCTGATATGTTGGATTACATGCTAATAATCCTTTGTAAAATAAAAATTTTTGTATCCATTTCCTGTCTTGATCTTTTGACAGTGCCTTGCCACCCATAGTCGATTGTTTACTTCAGTTGCACTACCAGGGACTGAAATTTACCAGGAAAGCTCTTTTCATGCTGAGCTAATCAAAATGACTACAGCTGATCACTGTTGAAAGTCAAATGGCTTTTTATGCCATTGAGAATGTGATTGGCTACACCTGATTGAGTTTACAAGTCATTTTTAGGTGGGGGGTGATCCTTTTTCCAACTCAGTGATTCTGTTTTTGAATTATTATTATTATTTTTTCTGACACGTTGGTGTTATATCTTTCACTTGGATGTTATAAATTGCACAAAGTAAAGACAGCTGGAAAAAACAAAAACTGGCTGTCTATATTTCAGGCTGTGAAGCAACCAAATGTGATTATTTTAAGGGGGGGGGGCTGATTCATTTCTGTACCCACTGTACATGTATTTCATTTTGTATGTCTTGTCTACTGCAGTCAACATCCTTGGCATTGTACTAACTCTTCTGCCACATATTCACTTTGCTAAGACCTTGATAAGAAATTAGCCCAGCTATGTACTGCTTACAATTATAATATTAATGCAGAATAAATAGAATAGTTATTTGGAAAGATGCGGGGTGTATCATTTTGTGTCTGTTCCCTACTGCAGTAGTTATTGTAAATTTGGAACCACTAATCAAAATTAGGATATTAGTTGCCTATCTATAAAATTTCCAAGACAGAACAAAAGTGGAGGTGCCACGGGTTTGACCTTTAAATGCACAATGGGAATGACCAGAGGATGCCTCCCTTGGGTTCTACAATCTAGCAGCTACTTACATTTCCTCTCAAATGGCCTCTCATGGCAAAAAGGGGATTTTTCATGGAAGGGGGACTCTGCAAACTTTCTGCCAGGTGGTGCTCCTTGCCCATTGAGATATCCATGAAGGTCTTAAATTCTCCACCCTTTCTGCCCACAGGGTGAGGCATAACTTGGTCCATATATATCCTTGGCAAATTAGTTCTTGTCCCCAACTTTCCACTCCAGGGCCCCTTGGTGATGCAGATCATGTATTTTATAGCACATCTGCATCTCAAAATGGCAGCCAAAATCTTGTGAGAACTCAAAACTAGGCACAGGCTGTCCCAAGATAGTCGACGGTTCAGTAGTCCTATACTGGGTCCCTCCTAGTTTCAGCGTCCAAACAATAGTCTGGTCACATGACCGCTCTCCTATAACTTGCAAAAAACAGGAAGAAGAGTACACCACCGCTTCATTGCTCCCCATGCAGAGGCCAGCAGCACTACAACTCTGAGGGAAGAGTAGTTGCAAACAACCAGCGTCCCACCCCCCTGCCTACAAGTGGAGAAGAATTGAACTTCCTTAGGATTTTACTGCTATCAAGTACTGAGCTAGATTCATACTCACTTACAGGAGCGGCCTGTCCATTAAGGGCGCACGGGCGCCGTACTTCTATCCATTTCGTCCCGCCCCCATGCAGGGCGCTGGATGCATGATTTCCAACAGGGGTGAATTTTTTTGAAGCACTGATTCTCCTCCTGGCTAATCAGGAAGCGTGCCTGAGACCCCATTCCTGATTAGCCAAAAGGAGAATCGTTCCGATTGGCCGCCAAGGAGGAGGGAGGAGGAGGGAGGAGACGGAAGCCACAGTGATGCCCCTGGAGGAAAGAAGGGGCATGATGCCCACCGCCTGTCGCCCATGTCAAGCGCAGCCCACCATAGATGGGGTAAGTGCTCGGAACACGACTGACTGGACTGGGGGGGTTGGCTGTGGGTGCACTGTCGCCCCCCCAAAAAAAAAAATTACCACCAGCCGCCACTGCTCACTTATTATCCCAGTGACAGTAGTTTTATCAGACAGGAAGTGAAGGAAAAATAAAAAAAATGTTTTAGTTGGACTAATAATTTAACACCCTTTATTCCTTTTTTTGAATTGTGTACCATTCAGAACCTTGGCACGCAATTCAGCCTTGAAATGCCAGCGATCGGACACGCAGCTACTGGAATCTGTTCCATTGGTTGCTTTTATAGAGTTGTGTGTGCTCACCTCTTACTATAACATGATTTCCCTCCAGGCTACATGTTCTATATCTGGAACCAAGATCTCACATTTACAGTTGATGGTAGAGTCTATGGCAACATATTTCTAACACCCAGGAGCGCTCCTATGCAACACATCATTGGCGGCTCAAATGTCCGACATAACAGACAAGGCTGACACTTGCGTTGCTCTCTGTTTGTAAGTGCAGCCATGTGTGACAGCCCTGGAAAGGGGGAGAAGGTCTTGCTTCAGCAGCTATGATCTGCTACTCCATACAACACGCAAACTTTGAAAAATAATATGAAGAACTCCTCTGGTCTATAGATGAAGGTTTCAATCCTTCTTAATGACAGCACAGTTCAGATCACTTTTTAGTTGATATTAAGCTGGTATTTTTCAGCAATACTTTGGTAGGCCAATCACATTAGTACATGCAGCCGAAGCAGTTTACCATTAAATGACCCTATGTTTCCACACAGCTAAGTGTAGCACCCTCTTGTGTGCAACTAGTGTAGGCAAATAGTTTTTTTTTTACTCACAGTAGCCTGTGAGCCTGGTTAACTGGGTCAGGTTACTCTACATCAGGCTCTACAGGGCAGGCCTCTGGTACCTCCCACTGGGTCTAGAAGTTTGGAGAAGTTTCTAGAAGCTAGTGGGCGGGGGCCAGGAGCTCCTGACCTGCATACTTGAGAGAATCTGGCCAATCCTCAATCAGAAGGCCTGGCAAGGTGGCTGGATCAGCCTTTAAATATTGTGGAGCTTGGACAGCAAGGGAGTCGGGTGGAAGATGGAGCAAAGAAGCTGTGTTGTATGGCCTAAGAGGGGACACCGGGTTGAGATGAGCTCTGCCTCAAGGCCAGGAGCTGAGACAGAAGAAAGGACAGAGGGATCTCTACTATCCCGTGGTCTCAGTTGAGAGACACACTGGCTTGCAAAGAAGGACCTATACAGCGGGAGGCCTGAACAGTTACTTTTTATGAGGCACAGAGGCAGCAGGATTTCCAGGGACAGTGTGAGTACCTCTACATCCCCAGGTTAAAGTTGCCAGATGTAATATCAAGCAAGCTTTTCTAGGACTGTGCTAGCAAGTTGTGACCCAATCAATTGTCCTGGGACATTTCACTAAGCAGCCGTGTGAGCTGGTATTTTCAAGAAAGGGGATATAGAGCTCCTACAAGTGAGAACTTTGCTAAAATTCTACTCTGGGGATCCAGAGCTCTCATAAAAGGGGATTTATTGTCAAGTTCATACTGAAAGAACTAGAAATGGGGGTGCGCATGCCCACGCACTAATGGTCAATGAGAGAAACAAATAATCAATCTTTGTTGATTGAAAAGTATAGCAAAAGAGAAAGAAAAAGCAAAAGAGTATATATGTATACTTATAGGATGGAGAGCATATTAATTCTGTAGGAGAGCAGAAGATAGAAAGATTCGCCAGTAGTGCAAATCTGCTAATCTTAGCCTGACCCTATGAATATAAGAGTATCAGATAGATGATCACTATCTGCTAGGAAGCCCCCCTCTAACAAACAATTTAACTGGCCAATTACCGTGACATGGTGTCATACATCCAAGCCACGCTAGGCAATTTCGCTGGTCAATTACCGTGAGATGGTTTCTAGATTTAAAAAAGCCACAAATGTGGCCATTGTAAAGCCTGCAGATTTATGCCCACTATTAAGAATTTTGTCAACCCTAAAAACTGAGAAACCATTGACTCCTTCCTAAATTGCAGTACAGAAGGTGTTGTATATGTGGCCAAATGTCCATGCCCACTTTTATATAGTCCAGACTAGTCCAGTGTACACCTCTCCTAAGAACAGCTGTCTCCGCAATAAGGCAGGGATGCTGGCTCTGTTTGCAACAGAGATAATGGAAAAATAGAACGCTGGATAGCCGCACTTCGTCATAGCTATGACTAAGCACCATATCTGGTGTGAAACGCGTAAGCAGCTGTGCAGTTAGTCTGCATTGCCCTGTGATGCTTTGACATTCATTTTTTAATAAAGGTAAACTTTTTTTGGAGTTCGGCTATCCAGCGTACTATTTTCCCACTTTTATATGTCGGGAAAACAATTCATCAACTTAGACAACGTGTTGTGGAACATGTAAATTATGTAATTTTCAAGAGGGACAGACCGGTTGCCAGACATGTACGTTTGAGACATGGGGGCAAACCAGAATGTCTATTCTTTTTGGGCTGTCCAGCAGATAATATCTGGGCCCAAGAAAGGGGAATCGAAATAAGATTTTAACGGATCTTAACGGAGGCCAAATTGATTTTCCATTTGGGATTGAGGGCCCCCCATGGCCTCAATGAGGGGTTCACCTACTTACCCTTTGTGTGTTGATGTAACTGTGGAACTAGTCTTATATCCAATATTTAAATAAGGGAAGAATTTTGAGCAAATTGAATTTGGAGAGGTGGCACCATTAAAAGTAGGTCTATGGGTACCTGATTTGTACATATGAGTAAAAGATACAGTATATACAAAAAGGGAAATCCTCTCAAAACATGAGGGTCCTAATTGATATATATTACTTTAACTGGCCATAGAAATGTAAAATGTATATTTGATTAAAGTGTACATGGGTGTTAAACAAACTAATATCCCCAGACCTAGAGAATATCAGGCTGTTGGGGATGTTTGGTCCCTTTACCCCATGATGAGTGTTATTTTATCCTTTATCCACAAGATGGAGTGATGAATGATTGATCTCCATTTGATAAGTAGGAGAAAGTTGTCCAACACTTTTCAGATAGTCTGACAGATGGCGATAGCGAATGCACGAACGCTAATGCGCGAACTCTAATGCACGAACACCAATGCGCAATTGCATTACAACGCAATCAAGCAATGACGTCAGGCGCATCATGACGTCACAGCATGTGAACGCATGGCGGCCATTTTACCCATGATGTTATAAATACAGGATGACCAAAAAATTGGATGCCATTTTCCTTTCATTCCCATGCACCTTGTATGTTTGTTTGTCCCATTATTTTGATTTAGTGCACTATTTGGTACTCCTGGCGAAGCTTGTTTGGTGAACGAAACATGTAGAGTTAAGTTATTTTTTGCACTTTATTTTGGGGTGTCACATAGGGCACATGGTTTACTAGGATGGTGAATTGGCATTTCTATGTAGTTATAAGAGCTTCTTTTGACTGAGAACAACGAGTGGCTTGGATGCATGACCCCATACCACAGTAATTGGCCAGTCAAATTGTTTGAGAGAGGAAGGTCTCTTTATAGACTGTGACCATTTATCTAATACCCCTATATTATATGGACTGGCTTAAAAAGATTAGCAGAGTAGTACTATTGGCACATCTTTCTACCTTCTGCTCTCCTACAGGATGTATATGCTTTCCATCTTTAAAGTATATCTATACACCTATTTGCTTTTTCTTTTATAAGCAGTTTTCTATGTAGCTCAGAGAGCTTTTTTTTGATGCTAGAGACCATCTCACAGTAATTGACCAGCCAAATTGCCTAGCAAGTCACAATGGGTACATGAAAATTACCCCTTTTTGAGAGTTATGAGAGCTTCTTTTGAATGAGACCAACCAGTGGCTTGGATGTATGACACCATATCACGGTAATTGGCCAGTCAAATTGTTTGTTAGAGGGAGGCTTCCTAGCAGATAGTGATCATCTATCTGATACTCTTATATTCATAGGGACAGGCTAAAAAAGATTAGCAGATTTGCACTACTGGCGCATCTTTCTATCTTCTGCTCTCCTACAGAATTAATATCTCTCCATCCTATAAGTATACACATACACTCGTTTTGCTTTTTCTTTCTCTTTTGATGTATTTTTCAATCAACAAAGATTGATTTTTTTGTCTCTCTGATTGGCCATTGGTGCGTGGGCATGCACACCCCCGTTTCTAGTTCTTTCAGTACAATTACTTGCCAGTTTTACAGAGTTTATACATTATAGTAGGCAATTTGTTTAGTAGTAATTAGAGAAGGAAGTTGTAATCATTGTTCTTCAAGCCAAGTTGGGCATCCTATAATCCACTTACTCTAGCCAAGTTGTTTTCCCCAAAATGTGTGTTGCCTGGCTGTTCAGGAATAGGGGTGTAACGAAACGCCCCACACTCCGCTTGTGTGCTTTCGTCATATACCGCTTCCTCCAGTCTGAATATAGATATCAGATATTCCAAACCGCTGACAACCAAGAACTAGACAGTACTCGTTTTGGCTGCGGAACATCAACTGTTTATTGAAACACATGTACAGAGAGGTAACATTTATGGGCAACCCCTCCCTTTGCATTCAGGGTGGGGTAAACTGTCCAATAACAATAGACAGTCACACAAGTCAGGTGTATTCAAACTTCTCATCAGTAAACAGTCTTATCAGCAGGGAGGGGCTGCTGGAGGAATACCCCCCCTAAACATAGACATACATCCCATAATATACTTTTCTCCCAAGGCAGACAGACACAATAGAACAATGGAATACAACCACACCCCAAACAACCCAGCAAAGAGACAAAATGAGACAATATATTATAAAAAAGTGAAAACACAGGCCTTCATCCACTATCTCAGCGCTGTGGAACTTCTAAATCTTTAAAATTAGTCTGTTGACATAAATAATGGGACGCCTTAGAGCCCTTTCACACTGGGGCGGGGGCGGCGTCGGCAGTAAAACGCCGCTATTATTAGCGGCGTTTTACCGTCGGTATGCGGCCGCTAGCGGGGCGGTTTTACCCCCCGCTAGCGGCCGAGAAAGGGTTAAATACCACCGCAAAGCGCCTCTGCAGAGGCGCTTTGCCGGCGGTATAGCCGCACCGTCCCATTGATTTCAATGGGCAGGAGCGGTAAAGGAGCAGTATACACACCGCTCCTTCACCGCTCCGAAGATTCTGCTGGCAGGACTTTTTTTACCGTCCTGCCAGCGCATCACTCCAGTGTGAAAGCCCTTGGGGCTTTCACACTGGAATGAAAGTAACGGCACTTTCGGGTCGGTTTGCAGGCGCTATTATTAGCGCAATAGCGCCTGCAAACCGCCCCAGTGTGAAAGGGCTCTTACAGCGACCAGAAGTGAGGTTTGCGTTCTACAGCCAGGAAGAGACAACTGGAAGTAAGCGGTGAGCGCTGTCTTCCCTGTGTTTGAGTGCTGTAACGCTGCAGACCATGGATGTTATGAGAATCATCACACTGTCAGATTTTATTGGAGTTTGTCATTGCAAATGGTAATGAAGAATAAAAATGGAATTACACTATTTGGAGCTTCTTATTTTATCCAGCCCTCACCCTCTCCAGGATGTGGATGACGGCCATTTAAAACATTTTAAGGCTTAATGTTTTCTACTGTCTGGTGAGTGAGAACCCCTAAGATGGGTGTGACGCATGGCTTGAGGATTTTTGTGTGAGGGGTACTTCTACAATACCACATTAGGAGCACCGTCTGTGCCTTTTGGACTTTTATCACCATCTATCATTCACCTTTCTCATATGTTATTGTCATATGAAAGCTAGTCATTAGGTAATGACAGTAGTGCTGCTGTAGTATTTATAGGTACTCATTGAGGTACCTGTGGACATTTTACTATTTTGTTTGTACAATATATATATATATATATATATATATATATAAAAAACGCTAGAAGGTCACAGAAATTAAGATATATATATATATATATATATATACACAACATTCCAGTGTGGTTGTACAGTGAGTCCGATTAGAACAGATCAGACTAGATTTCTCGGTCACCCTGTGCCCCTATTAGAGACACAAGGGGGACCCAAAAACTCAGCAGCTCCTGCAGTTTAGCTCTACATTAGCGGAAAACTGCTACCGTCCCATATGCTTATGGGAAGAAACTGGAAATCCATGCAGGTTGAAGAAAGAGCAAAAACAGAGCATGCAATTACTGCCCGTAATAGGAACTGAACAATGGACCCATCCTAACCGATTAAAGTTGAAATCCAGGTTTACTTTCACTTTACATAGTTTGCTTGGGCCAAGTTGGCCTGTAAGAGCATGTGTGGCTCTTAAGGCTAGGTCCTGTCCATAATGTACCAGGTAAGGGATCTGGAAGCCATTTTGCTGACGTTTCTGGGGTATCTAAGGTTGGGCGGGATAAGTTAGAAGGAAGGTAGGAAGAGGGTCAGGAGATGTTGTGAAGAGTTTTCCCGAGAGTGGGTCTTCCCCATAGATTGGGCTTCATGACTTACAGCACAACAATAGGTTGGGACTTGTTATGGCCAAAATGACTTAATTTTTTTGAACTGGGAACGTGGAAAAAAACACCTGTGTAATGGTGAGCACCGCCACCTGATGAAAAGAAGTATATTTTGTATGGAAACCTTATTCAAGCCACTTTGTTGGGAAGCCTCTGTAACCAGTCAGTTCTGGGAAGCCCTGAAACCAACTGGACATCCTGTGTATGTATGAGCTGGGATGGAGGGAGAATGAGCTAGTCAAGTAAAGAAAGGTGCCTAGCACCCTGCACCCTATGCAGACAGGGTGTAAGAAATTGATGTCTGTCCTGTGACCTTATGTAGGAAGTTTAAGTGCTGAATGTTGCACTCCTGGCCTGTTCTCTTGGCGGTGTTGACTGTACTTTGGAAGCCCCCATAATTAAAAGTGCCACTAAGTATGTGTGTGTATAGGTGGACCAAGAGAAACAACCTATGGAGGTTTTCCTACAGAAAGTGAGCTCAATCCCAGGGCTGGTACTTTCATTGAGTGCAAGAAACAGCTGTGGACTGAGCCATAGGCTGTCTACTTCTGATAACATCTCTATGGGCACAGAAGTGGCATGATAATCCCAACCACTAGGAGGAACTCGTCTTCCACCCAGTTTAGGCAACCAGAGCTCCTAGGGGAGGGTGACATCACAAAATTGATTCTGGAGGTTTCCTGGAACTTCTCCTGCATAGTGTGGTATAGTCGTTTCAAATTGCTTTTCTGGTTGGGGATCTTTCTCACTGATGTTTGGTGCTTCAGCATTGTCCCTCTTCTTCTCTAGCTCACCAATGAATCTCTTAGTTGCTTGGAGAAATTGTGTCACCGCCTCTTCACTTTCAGTCTCAACCAGTTCATCTATCACCTCATTGACTATGCGCATGTAATTGCGCTGGGTTTTTACTTTCGCTATACTTGCTTCGGAGGCCTTGATAAACTGGCAAGTCTCAATGAGATCACCAACTGTCAGGTGAATCAGGTGCCCAGTGATTTCATCTTGCAACTTTTCTATATCCATCTGTGTACTATTCCCGTGCAGCAACGGTTAATACCTTATTCTTCTCTCAGCTTTTGTTAGGTACCTGTGATAGGTAGTATCCGAAGTGGAGCTTGTGTGCTGTGGATTCAGGTGAAAATTTAGTCAGACAGATCAGGTTGGCAACAGATCAGGCAAAGCGGTACACAATCGAAATCCAGAGAGTGGTCAGGCAGGCAAAGGTCATACACGAGCTGACGGTGAAGTACAAAATCAGCAGGCTAGAGAGTAGTCAGGAATTGAGGCAGAAGTTCATATACGGTCAGAGTCACAAAGCAGTCACAACAACCAGGGAGCTAGTCCACACAAATGGGCAGCGAGAGATAGGAATTGCTGCAATTTATGGGCTGCTTTGATTGTAGATTTTCCACAGCTGGCAGCAGGTGGGGCTAGTGATGTCCAAGGTAATGCATCAAACTGAGAGAACATAACTCCAGAGCTCTTCTGTGGCACAGCAGGTAAGACTGCAGCTGTGGTACCAGGAACATCCCGGTTTGAATACACCCAAGTACATGACAGCTTTGCCACGGACAGCGTAACTGCTCTTTTCCACTTCCGTGACCTTTTAGCATGTTATTCACCCAGCCCCACGTTGGGCGCCAATTTTGTTGCACATATGTTGAAAGTATGGTTACTAATTCCAATGTGCAAAGGGAGCGGGCCGGGTGAAACCAGAAGTGTTTTTATAGAAAAATTTCTGCAATGACACAAACATATGACCTTTAGACTGATAGTCCGGGTAGCAACTTCTATGCCGTTCCCACCAGAAACAAAGGTCAGTCTTTTTGGTTCCCCCTACTATTAGCAGTGGTTTCATTAGAATGTGCTTTCTGTCATTTAGGCTTTTCACTCAATTCTGCCATCTACTGGTAATAGAAATGCCATGAGTTTTACTTTCTCAATGGCAGAACTATAATCCTTTTTAAGATGGGGTACCTGATTTTGACATCCCTTACACATGCAGGTTTACTGAGGCTGTTGTTAAGTGCACCAACACTCTTAAAGAGCCAAAATGATAGCTGGCAGAAGAACAACTCAAAGGATTACCTCCTTTTCTTTTGGACTGTGCATACCCAGTCGGTCTAGGATTAGCATCGTTGCCATAACTACGCTCTAGCAGTATAGTTCCAGCACTTGGTATATTAAACTTTACTACTGCTCACTGCTGCACTTGAGCTGGCCTTGCTGCTGTTTATGCTGATCTGAACGCCAAATATCATCTTATGCCTAGTTCTTACTGTTAATCATTTTGTATGCTAAATTGTGTTACCATTGTCAACTCCTTGGCGCCAGCCGCAAATATGTGGCCTCTCAGCGGCCGGGCCTTGGTGCCGAGCGGCCGCATATGTGCATGCATTAGTTCAAACAGCAGTGCACCGAGAGTGCATGCCCTGCGCACTCCCGGCACAGTGCCCGACGGAAAACTCCCAATCACTCCTTGCGATCAAGAGATTTCCGATCAAGGGGCCACCGTGACAGCCAATCAAGGCAGTCACATGATCTTAAACCCTGCCCCAGCTACCAGCATGTAAAACCCCTTAAAGGGGCGGCAACTGCAGGCTCCAAGGCATTAATCCATTTTATGCTTGTAAGAAGGTTAAAATTAAGCCTGTTAGGGGCTGCCCCAGATAGGAGAGTAAGGGTTACTTCCTTTCCCGGTTTTCTGGTTTTTGTAGGTTTTCTTTGGGTCTTCTTTGGGGACAACCTCCCCAGGAGCGATCCCACTGCCAGAGATATCCACCTTCGAACCTCCTGGAAAGATACTATGGTCTAGCTATGACCAGCCTACAAGGAAGGCCTCCCCTGATGGGCCTGGGGTTAGGCTGCCATCCCGCAGCACTCCCACAACATCTGCACCCATGCGGGAAAGACTAAGCTGTCCTGTGAAGGAATTTCCGCCTCCTTCATCCCCCGTCGTAGATTCCGATGATAAGGATGAGGGGCCAGACAGCTCTTTGACTTACCACCACCAGACTTATCCCTAGCACCTTTGTAGGGAAGACAAGCCTCCCTGGGAGGCCTCACTTGCTCTTAAATCTAAGCACTCCCGAAGCTGGCCAAAAGGAATTTTGTGGGAAAGACACATCTTTGACCTGGACAAGTAACTGCCACCATCCCCAGAACCCGAGGTCCCTTGTCCATGTTCCCCTTTACCACAGGCACCTCCAGCTGCTACATCAACCCTGAAGGAAGGCACAGGGCACAAGTATTTCCGGTCACCCAACACTTATCTGCCGCAGGGATCAGTACAATATAAGACCCGGATCAACTGTCTTGCTTAACGCCAGCGGTACATGGAAAAGTATGTACGCGCCCGGTATGGGAGGACAATGCCTTATGTTCCTGAGCAATTGTTTCTATAGCTGGAGGAAGAAAGGTCAAAAATCTATAGTGGAGCTGTTTAGGAAAATATGCTGTTTCCTGAACATATGCAGAGCTTTGCCAAACAGAATGAATACATAGAGGCAGAGTTCCACAGGCTCTACAAGTATTATAATACAGGACAGCACCTTTACACAGACCTGGTGAAGATTGTGAAACCCGACAGTCACCTCCTGGTAATGCACCGTATCAGAGGATTCCACCCCACTGTGGAGGCACCTGTTTTTCTGCCAGACCCTGACTTTTATGTTTAAGTGTTGCTGTTTTTTTAAGTACATGCTATGGCACTTTATTGTATAATGTTTACTGTTATGCACCTGTTGTTGCAAATCTTTTTGTGGGTTTTGACGCAGCTGAGATGGCTTGCGTCTAAGGGGGAGGAATGTAAAGAGTATCACTGTGATCCCTAATGTAATGGAGAACTCTGATGTAAGAGGGTCTGTGGTCACCAGAGCCCCCTTCTACCTTACACAAGAGTCTACAGAGTTCCCCCTTACATCAGAGTCTGCAGGATTCCCCCTTACAGTACAAGGGTGAACTCTGCGGACCCTGAAGTAAAGGGGAACTCTGATGTAAAGGGGAATGCCGTGGACTCTGGCATAAAGAGGAACTCTGATGTAAGGTGGTCTCTGGTCACCAGAGCTCCCCCTTACATCACAGTCCCCAGCATTCCCCTTTACATCAGAGCTTCAACTTACATTAGGGTCTGCAACATCAGAGTTCCCCTTTACATCAGGGTGCGCAGATTACCCCTTTACATCAGGGTCTGCATAATTACACTGTAAGGAGGAACCCTGAAAGCTGATGTAAATAGAAACGCTGAGGACTCTAATTTAAGGGGGAATGCCAGGAACTCTGATGTGGAGTGTGAACACAGACCACCTTCAGCAGAGTGAATACACTAAGGTAAGGGGGGTTTACTGACACAAGGGGGAACCTTTATATCAGTCCCCCCCTTACCTTAGTGTATTATCAACTCCCCTCTTATATCAGTGAAACCCCCTCTAGATTTTGTGTGGCCTGGCTGGCTGGGAGCTGTCACTGACCTGACCTCCAGGCTCCTCCATTGCTCACTTGGGTGCAACAGGGGCAGGCAGTCAGACACGGTCCAGTCTGGACACCCCTGTCCCCTTCTACTCCAGAGTCCTCCACTCCAGCGACTCAGTCCTGGTTGGCAACTCTAGTACTAAGTCTTACTTTCAGTGAATTCATGTGATATTGTATGTCTGTACACTCAACCTGGTGTGTCAGAGGAGCTGAGGTTCTTGAGAGGGTTAAGGCAAAGAACAGAGGAACCATCCTTTTCAGTGGCAGCTATGGGAGTAGGGCTACATACATATACTTAATATTTTACAAATCGTTTAACTTATTGCAAAGGATTCCCAGAGCACTACAGGTTTTCCAAAGCATAGCAGGATATTATGTTCTTAGGAAAAAAGGCTCCTAATGACACCTCGGGCGATGGAGTCACTGCTCTGACACATTCACTTGTCTGTGTGTGCAATTTAGCTTGTAAAAAATAAACAGAAGGATAAAAAGAGATACAGGAAAATGTGAAAAAGTAAGCCTATGGTTCCACTTGATGGCTCAAAAATAAAATTAAAAATATAATGTTTCTTATTTACTGGACCACAAAAAATACATTTTATTTTTTAAGTCCTAACCATATTAAACAAGGACAAAAAATATGTACAAAACCAGCGCATTCACTTTAATCTCCATGTAAACATCTGGGGTAGGCAATTTTCTAAATACAAACGTGGGGGGGGTGATGATCCGTGAAAAAAAGGTTTCCACAAACAGAATGCTATATTTGCACGGCAAAGAAAATTAAAAAATGTTATCAATTGTTGAAAATCAAAACCAGCTGCATGCTTAAATGGGAATGTCATTATAATAGTATTACATTAAATTTAATTAGATTTTCGTTTACAATGTTATACAATTTCATTTAAACATAAAACAAAAAAGTCTATTTGCAAAAAGCATAATCGGTTTAAGTAGTTTCTTTTTTTAATTCAAAATAATAATCAGATATAGGCTTCAGACAAATACATTTCATTCTTGCATGGGCAGGTTTAAAGTTTAGGTGAATACCTCTATTGGCTGACCTAACCCTATTCCGCGGCCCCCACACTGACCATTTAAGGGGTTCCGAATGATGGGAGGCAGAGGTGGAGTTCCTGATTATGTGACCGCTGTTATTGGCTATCACAGAGGTCACATGATCCCTTCTATACATGATCATAAATGGTGACTGGGATGTGTTGGTGACAACCTGGGAGTGCGCTCTCATCACAGAACAGCGATGCATCATGGACGTATATATGAGCCACGTGGGTGTTATTGCCTTTCAACCATGCTAAGATGAAATGTAGTACATTATATTACCAAAGGTATTAGGACACCTGCCTTTACATGCACATTAACTTTAATGGCATCCCAATTTTAGTCGGTAGGATTCAATATTAAGTTGGCCCACCCTTTGCAGCTATAGCAGCTTCACCTCTTCTGGGAAGGCTGTCCACAAGGTTTAGGAGTGTGTCTATGGGAATGTTTGACCATTCTTCCAGAAGCGCATTTGTGAGGTCAGACACTGATGTTGGACGAGAATACCTGGCTCACAGTCTCCGCTCTCATTCATCCCAAAGGTGTCCTATGGGGTTGAGGTCAGGACAGTCAAGTTCCTCTACCCTAAACTCGCTCATCCCTGTCTTTATGGACCTTGCTTTGTGCACTGTGCGCAGTCATGTTGGAACAGGATGGGGCCATCCCCAAAGTGTTCCCAAAAAGTTAGGAACATGAAATTGTCCAAAATGTCTTGGTACGCTGAGTTCCCTTCACTGGAACTAATGGGCCACCAAAAAACAACCCAAAAAAAATTCTGCTGCTCCTGACATTCACAGCGATACTACACCAGTGGCGGCCCATCCATAGGGGGCGCATGGGTGCTGCCCGCCCCCCCCCAGTCACAAAAAAAAAGAAAAAATTTAATACTGGCCCTTTAAAAAAAAAATTACAAAAAAGTGCTTAAGTGCACTGTGTTCAGACGCCGGACACAGTGCACTTATGAGAAGCGCCACGTCTATGCAATCACAAGATTGCAGACGCGGTGCTTCATTTGCAGGAATTTATCCCGCCTTGCGGCACTTTCCAAAGCGCCGAGTAGCTTCCGCCCGGCGCTCGTAGTATGTATGACTACAGCCAGGCGGTTTGATTGATATCATGCTGCATTTGGTTGGACACAGGCTGCATTTGGTGGGACACAGGCTGCATTTGGTGGACACAGGCTGCATTTGGTGGGACACAGGCTGCATTTTGTGGACACAGGCTACATTTGGTGGACACAGGCTGCATTTGGTGGGACACAGGCTGCATTTGGTGAGACACATAAAGATAGAAAAGGCTATACAAAGATATCCAAAGCCTTAAGTACTGCCAGTAAGTACTGTTAACTCATTAATTAAGAAGCGCAAAATTCGTGAATCTCTTGATACCAAGCCAAGGTCAGATAGACCAAGAAAGATTGCAGCCACAACTGCCAGAAGAACTGTTTGGGATGCAAATAAAAACCCACAGGAAACCTCAGGGGAAATACAGGCTGCTCTGAAAAAGATGATGTGGTTGTCTTTAACCAGTTCTCGACCGGTCTTTAACCAGTTCGCCCCTGGGCGAACCGACGTAGTTGTACATTGGTACGCCTTTTGACCACTAGACGGGGGTGTGTGCGCCACGGCGCGACACCAGGGGGCCAATGCGCGTGCCCGGCGGTTGCGATGACTGATGGGCATCCTGCGATCGCTCCACACAGAAACAGAACACAGATCTGTCAATGTAAACACAGATCTCCATGCTGTCAGGGGTGAGGAGAGCGATCTGTTGTTCATACCAAGTATGAACAATGATTTGCATGGTCAAGTTGCCAGAAAGAAGCCTTTACTGCGCCAATGCCACAAATACAATGTGCCTGATACCACCTTGACATGCCTCACTGGGCTTTTTTTGTGGCATTGGCGCAGAAAGGCTTCTTTCTGGGAACTTGACCATGCAAATCATTTTTGATCAAGTATTGTCATATTGAGGGTTTTTTACTAAAGGAAAATCCACTTTGCACTGCAAGGGCACTTGGAAGTAAAGTCGCTGTAGATCCGAGGGGGACATGCAAGGAAAATAAAAAAACAGCATTTTAGCTTGCACATGATTGGATGATAAAATCAGCAGAGCTTCCACTCATTTCAGATCTATCCCTTAGATTTAGAGCGACTGCACTTCTAAGTGCACTTGCAGTGCAAAGTGGATTTGCCTTTCATAAATAACCCCCATTGTGCTCCTTATAAAGGGGTCCAGCTCCATATTATCATGGCTTTGGAATGGGATGTCCAAGAAGACCATAGGTAAGGCCAAATTTTGGTCATATGGTGTAGTTTCTCTTTAATGCCAATCAATGTATTCTTTCCTTGGCAATAATATTTCATTTTGTTACCACTTCTCTTCTCTTACCTCTACATATCCTATCTTTCTCAAACTAATCATCTTTATGAATGTTGCAGGATCTTCTTCTGCATATATGATACAGTGGTGTTTTCTTCATTTGTTCTCATACCCCATACTCAAAATTGGCGTTTTGACCCCCACAGGTGTATTCCCCTGGATCCACCGCACAGCTACCACCTCGATTCAGAAAACAAATAAACTAGAACTGGTGTGGCTGCTTCCATTATGTGTGTCAGAATATTCCCGAATAAATTTGCTGATATTGGAATGCAATGTATACAAGAACACGCTCATGGCAAATTAGCAGGTTATAGTGACACTATGGAGGCAGGAATCCTTATTTCTTTCTTCAGAAGATATAGGAGGCGTCAGTTTTATATCTTCTTCACTTTTTAATCAACCCTTTATTGCCAGGTGGTGACAAGAAGCTTCAGGGGAGGGGGGTTGAAGGACAAAGGCCAGAATGCCTAGCAGGTCCTTTTTCTAGCATCATGAACTGGTCTCCAGTGGGAATACATTTCTTAAGAAGTGTGAAGAAGTTATGGTAGGACCTGCTCAATAAAATGTGGACCTGGGGCTAAAAGAAGAATAATGGATCACAGAACTCTAGCTTGATCCGTGAACGTACAAAGTCACAAAATCTTTAGAAGAAAGAAAATTGTCTCTCTATGTACAGCTGTGCTCAAAAGTTTGCATCCCCTGGCAGAAATCGTGAACATTTTGTTATTGATATTAAAAATATGACGGGATCATGCCAAAAAACTAATTTAATTAAAGGGTGAGTTCACCTTTACAGAAATTCTGTAAGGTGAACATACACGGGACCCCCTCCCCATCCCCATCCCCTCGGTCCTGTACCGCTTCATAGGTCAGGGGATTTGAAATCCCTGCAGCTTAATCTCTTAAATGTACCTAGGTACTTAAGGAGGCATTCTAATTGGCTGGCACGGTCACATGGATGGCACTGGCCAATCAGAACCTGTCTAGCCCATATTGTCAGCCAAGGGAAAGAAGAGAGAAAGCTGCAGGGATTTCAAATCCCAGGACCGGTAAAGCGACGACCTGATGTCTCCTAGTGGGTGATCGCCGGCCACAGGTACAGCAGGACCGGGGGGGGGGATGGGGTCCAATGTAAGTTCACCTTACAGATTTTCTACTTACACTTTAAGGTTTGTAATCATATGAAGCCATTTATTATCACATAGTTGTTTGGCTCCTTTTTAAATCCTAATGATAACAGAAATCGCCCAAATGGCTCCGATCAAACGTTTCCATACCCTGGAATGTTTGGCCGTGGTACAGACACACAAGGTGACACACATGTTAAAATGGCAATTAAAGGGTACTTTTCCACATATGTGGCTTTTTAAATTTTAATTAGTGTCTGTGTAAGAAATTGTGAATGAGTTTGTTAGCTCTCACATGAATGCACTGAGCAGACTACTGTAGATACTGAGCCATGGGGAGTAGAGAAGAACTATCAAAAGACCTGTGTAAATAGGTAATGGAACTTTATAAAGATGGAAAAGGATATAAAAAGATATTCAAAGCCTTAAATTTGCCAGTCAGTACTGTTCAATCATTAATTAAAAAGTGGAAAATTCGGGGATCTCTTGATACCAAGCCAAGGTCCGGTAGACCAAGAAAGAATGCAGTCACAACTGCCAGAAGAATTGTTAGGGATGCAAAGAAAAACCCACAGGTAACCTCAGGGGAAATACAGGCTGCTCTGGAAAAAGATGGTGTGCTTGTTTTAAAGGAGAACAATATGACGATACTTGAACAAAAATGATTTGCATGGTCAAGTTGCCAGACAGAAGCCTTTACTGCACCAATGTCACAAAAAGCCCAGTTGTAATATGCCCAACAACACCATGACACGCCTCACTGGGCTTTTTTGTGGCACTGGCGCAGTGCAGGCTGCTTTCTGTAAACCTGAGCGTGCAACTCATTTTTGTTCAAGTATTGTCACATTGTGCTCCTTAAAAACAACCACACTATCTTTTTCCAGAGCAGCCTGTATTTCTCCTGAGGTTACCAGTGTTTTTTTCTTTGTATCACGAACAATTCTTCTGGCAGTTGTGGCTGCAATCTTTCTTGGTCTACCTGACCTTGGTTTGGTATCAAGAGATCCCCGAATTTCCAGGAGAGGAAAAAAAAGTCCTGTGTGCATGAGGCCTAAACATCAGCTTTAATTTTTAACGTAGGGGAGCGACCTAGTTAAGGGTTAGGAAGATGGTAAGTGTTAAAGCTGAAGTCCAGAATCCAGTCACTTTGTAAAATATGCTGACATGCTATGAGTTAAGTCAAATGAGATGCAGGTCAAATCCCTTTAATTTACATCTGACAGCTTTACGAAGTTCTGGGAGCACAGCTATCGCTACATTATCGGGGCTCTGACAGGAAAGATGCTGCTCTCTCATACAGCAACAGCTGTGCTAGCCCCTCTGCTGTATATTCACAGAAGCCTTTGTATTCTGTGTACGAGTTCAAATAATACAAAGAGCTCTGTGATTGGGCAGGGGGAGGAGAGGGGCGAGCACAGTTGCTGCATGTGGCTCTGTAGCTGAGATTTTAAGGTCCAGCATCAGAGTACCGGAAGGATAGCGATAGCTATCCTCCTGATACTCAGTAAAAATAAATTGTAAATTAAACAGTTAAGTCCGCAAGGTGGCGTGCACTTCATATGACTTAAACACTACTAATTTAGCACATTGCACAAATTGGCTGAATTTCTAGAGCTTAGCTTAAAGTGTAAACCCTCTCCTATACCCAGTGAAGTGAATAGCCTCAGATGATATACAGGCGTGAACAAATCTCCCTACTTAAGTTTTACATGTATATCTGCAGTCTTTTCCTTTCTACATTCTTTAGAAAGTGCACATCATGTTACAAATCTTTCTTAGGGTACTTTCACACTGATGTGGGCGGGCGCTTGCGCGGTAAAGCGGAGCTATATTTAGCGCCGCTTTACCGTCATTTTAGCAGCGCTATTCGGCCGCTAGCAGGGCGGTTTTAACGCCCGCTAGCGGCCGAAAAAGGGTTAAAACCGCCTGCAAAGCGCCGCTGCAGCAGCGCTTTGCCGGCGGGTTTGCAGCGCTGCCCCCTTGTTTTCAATGGGAAGGGGCGCTTTAGGAGCGGTAAATACACCGCTCCTATAGCTCTCCAAAGATGCGGCTTGCAGGACTTTTTTGACTGCCCTGCAAGCGCACCGCTCCAGTGTGAAAGCCACGGGGCTCGGGGCTTTCACATTGGAGTTAATTGAGCGGGTCTTTCAGGGCACTTTGCAGGCGCTATTTTTAGCACTTTAGCGCCTGCAAAGCGCCTCAGTGTGAAATCAGCCTTACTGCAGTGGATGTGGAGTCTGAGCATACACTGTGTGAGAGCTGATTGGAAGAAAGGAACCCCCCCCTCCCTATACATAGGCAGAGGAACGAAGAAACATGCAGAGCTGTACTGTAAAGAGTTCCCTCCCCGCCACAAATTTTCAGCTACTTTTATCGCCTGTGTCGGAGAGCGTGTCAGAAGTTATCACACTGATAACAGAGGAACGGAGCAGCAGAAAGACACGGACTTAGAGCTTTGGAGAGAGATACGTAAACACTACAGATATATGTGCCCAGGTCAGATTTCATGAATGGGGTTTACAACAACTTTATTAAAGCTTAGCTTGGGTGCTGACGACAGTTGATACCATTTTTACAGTCCTTCAACTCCACCTTTTATATATTAAATAAAATCAAATAGTTTAAATTAGCCTAGTAACTCAAGGGTCTATTCACAGAGTCCCCGAAAGACCAAGAAACGGTCAGACCATTTAACTCTCCATCACCCACCAAAACTTGAAATATCCAGTCTGGGCGGACAGACCTGACCAGCAACCTGTAAAGGAAATGAATATACGGAGAATAAAAATAGTTAAAGGTGCATTTTTAATACAAATCAATGAATGAATATGTTGAAGTCACAGGTTCCCTTTGAAGCACATCTGGAGGAACATGGTGTGGTCTTCTTGGGGATATCTTGGTTGCAGGGTGAGTTACAGACGGGGGTTGGCCTTGAACTCATACAGCTGTAAAAGCCGATCGGCTTCCCGCACCCCGGTCATGTAGGCACCATGGGTAGTTGTGTAGAAGTTTGGGTGCGTGGCCTCTCCTGCAAAGAGTACCTGTAGAGGCTGCATGAAGGGACACAAAAAGAGCAGTCAGGAGCAAGCTTTGTGAAAGACTAACATTGGCCCAGACTAAAAATAGGAGGTGGACCCGTCTGACGCAATGATTTTTTTTTCTTTCTACCAGTTACACTCAATTTGCACTGACAATATTAGCGCTTATTCACATCTAGTCCATTAAGCTGCATTGATCTGTATTGATTAGCACACGCAAATGAAAAACACAGAAAATACTATTGCTATTCATGTGGCCAGCTCACACCAAAGCATTGCGTTTGTATGCGATGAGAAAAAAAAAATTACATATTGCATCAATGCATTGCAACACACTGCTTCGCAAAGAATTACATGGAAGTTTGGAAAAAGAAGCGAAAAATAAAAAAGTAAAAGCTGCAATATTTTACCAAATTGCTCTGTAGCACACGACAGTACGCGTCTGCGCGCACATGTGTTATAAGCACAATCCTGATCCTGTGAATACACTTCCTTTCCCAGGGTGGTTACGTTCACTCCTCCAATGTATCTATGGAGGGAGCCATGGTTGTCACCCAGAGTGGGCTACAACTATGCCTGCCATTGATCATCTGCATTGCATGGGGATGGGGAGATTAGTCGTTTACAGAAGGAAGAGAACACTTCAGCTCACAGGAAGTGAGGACACTGCATTTTTGGTAGGATCAACAGGTATTTTCTGTACTTGCTGAAATTTTTTTTAGCCTAAAAACAGGATAAGAATGCAGCCACGGCATCTAAGGACTGATAAGCTGCAATAAGTTACATTTTTGTTCTTGTGTTTAGTTCTTCTGAGGCATAATGGACCTCGGCTGCCCATGGTGTCACCTAATGGCCATTCATAATATTCATTATACTGTATGCAATGCTGCAGAAGACTGTTATAGACACTGATGACTTATTTAGGGAAATTGTCACAGTCACTAGATGTGCTGCAGGCGAGGGAAAGAGACTGGGGACATGTTACAGGAGACTTATAGTGATCACTGCTATTAAAGCCCGAAAACAAACCAGCATTCTCGCTGCTGATTGCACAGGCTGCAAACATCAAAGGGCTGCATTTGGGCATTGAGCTTTTTTTTTGGGCACCAGTACTTTAACGATTCGCCCTCTGGAAGTTTTACCCCCCCCCCCTTTCCTGACCAGGCCACTTTTTGTGATACAGCACTGCTTTACTTTAACTGACATTTGTGTGATCATGCAACGCTGTACCCAGATTAATTGTATGTCCTTTTTTTCCCCACAAATAGAGCTTTCTTTTGGTGGTAATTTGATCACCTCCGGTATTGTGCTTTTAAAAAAAAATGACAGATAATTTTGAAAAAAAAAACAATATTTTTTACTTTCTGCTATAAAAACATATCCAATAAAAAAAAGAAAAAAATTAAAATGTCTTCATAAATTTAAGCCACTATGTATTCTATACATATATTTGACTGTCAGAGCCGAGTGCCTGTAGGTTATCCCATAGGATTGTCCGTATGGTAGGACAGAGGGTGCACACGTGACTGATATGAAATACGCACGATTTCTTACAGCAGTGAGTGCAGCTAGGAAGCCCTCACCTATACGAGCTCTGACCCTCCCTTTTTCTTTCCCCATGATGACTACACAATGCTGAGAGCTGAGCATCCTTGGGGATCCATCCATTTCCATCACAGTCCTTGACGCCCTTCCAGTCTCTATCCTCATCCGTGGGTGTTCCGGACTAGCAGGATCTCAATGCCCATCTAGACCCTCTGTAACGGGGGGGGGGGGTCATGGGGTTCTGGTAAGCGGCCAGGCTCCCCCTTTTTTGGTGGTGGACCCACACATTTATGATCTTACATATTCTGAATCACCTGGGACTGTCTATCATCTTTTGAGTTTCTCCCATATGGACTTTTATGATCTACTCCCTGGTTTATAGTCATACACATGGACTCAATTTAAAGTTTGATTGCACTGTTTGTATTATTGCACTGTTCACTAGAGGGGTTTATGTATTCCCTTTATAATTTTTTACATTGTGCGTGGTACAGTTTAGTACAATTTTTAATTCATTTATATATTGTACTTCCTTTGGTGTGGCACTCCTCAGCCACACATCCACTAGTTTGCTAAGCGCGAGTCAACATTTTCTTCTCATCCACTGGCAGACACCCGCTGATTGGCTTGTGCTGTGTCTAAACACAGCACAGCCACAGCACCGTGTGCGCCCGCCCCCTACCCGAAATTGTTGGATCGCGTATTAGGTTTGTGATTCTGTGCAGGAGACGCGCCTTGCCGCTATACAACCAAGTAATGCGGTTGGCAAGTGGTTAAAGTATATCTAAAGTCCATATTTTTTTTGTTTTGATGGTGTAGGGAAGAATTAGAACCCCTGTCATATCTGTCCCCATAAGGGAAATTTATCCTCTATATTTGTCCTGTTGACTGCAGTCACCAGGACCTAAGGTGAAAGCCCAAATTTAGAGTGGACACCAGAACTGGAATACAGGCATACCCCGCTTTAAGTACACTCACTTTACATACACTCGTGAATAAGGACATACCTGTGAGTGTAAAGTGGCTCTTAAGCTAAAGCTGCAGCTGAGTAATCCGTGCACGGATAGTTCAGATTCACCGCTACATGGGAACACACTCCCTGACCCCCCCGCTATAGCCCCTGACCCCCCTCTACAGCCCCTGACACCCCCACTACAGACCCTGACACCCCCACTAGAGACCCTGACCCCCCTCTACAGCCCCTGACACCC